>JAPSGF010000013.1:15137261-15260456 GCA_035772895.1 Perdix hodgsoniae
TTTAGCAGAGTTTTGGTGTAGTAGGTGGAAAATCCTATGGGGAAAAGAAAAAAAAAAGAATAAATAATTTCACTTTTACTGGTAACAACATTATAATCTATATAATTATGCTCCATTTGCTTGAAATTAATTTTGTATAACCATATCCCTTCTAATTCAGCTTATACTAATTCCCAAGTAACACGAGCTAAACAAACAAAAATACAAAATCACTGCTTGTAGCCTAGCTGAATTAGAGTTCACTACTAAATCCATAAAAAAGATTTCTTGGATAAGTAGTATTTGAATCTTTCATATATAAGGTAGGAAGAAATAGGTGATACTGAGGAAAGCCATACACGTTGAAATCTGTGTTATGAAGTCAAGGTTTTCTTAATGCTTTGTGTAGTCTATTATTTTCACTCTCAGCTTCCAAAAGTGTGCTGGCTCTGTTCTCTGCAGTTTGCTGTATTTCACTTATCTTTCCCTGTCTTAAACTTCTGAGTCATCAAACACATTTGGCCAAATCAGGCAAGCTCATTCACTGTAGTTGAGGAAAGAAACAAAATCGCAGCTCGGACATCTCAGAAGTTCTTGTGATTGTACTGAGTACTTTTCGTTGAGCTACACTGTATTTTTGCTGTCTCAGGACTATAGATTCTTTCCTGGATTTCACAGTTTGTTAAGCACACTGGCATTTCCATTGGGATAGATGCATACTTTAGAAGTAGTAGTTAGCTTTTGAGGAAATCTGTCACATTTCCTCAGATCTGGGCCCACGCCAGATACTCCATGACTCTAGGAGTCAACGATTCAGATGTGTTGTTACTGATTCTCCTAAGAAATTTGCAGATCAAATTTATGTACTGTTATGTAGCTCTATAAGTAATTCAGCTGAACAATTTAATTAAATTTACTGGATCCGAATGTAGAGAGGCAATATCCAAAAGACTTAACTCATGGTTCATGTGCCGGTCTCTGTTATGAGTGCATTGTATGAATGAATGCATCTACTGAAGTATATTTGGAGCAACTGAGAATCTTGTGCATATTTTGTTAATTGCTCTAATTTACATGAATTTGAGTATTTCATTCAGTGGAAATGTTCTAAGTTCATTGACAGTTTAGGTATGTTTACTGTGTTGCTAATGCATTTGCTTTCCAGTACCTTTATGGATAATTTTTAAATGTGGTAGTTTGTTAATACTGTCATACTTTTCAGTTATTGAGATTTATCTTTTCATATAGGAGTAGCAAAAGCTTCAGTATTTTCTGACAAGTTTAATTTTAGGTCACACCACTGTATTACATGGAAGTTCAGAGTTGCTCTTCTATTTGCTGACATGTAGTAGGTGAATTTTGCTTTTAACAGTTGTAATTTTTTTTTTTTTTTGAGAATATTGACAAGGAAGACATTTTACTAGCTCATCAAGAATTAACTAGAATTAGACTATTAGCAGTAGGAGTTTACAGCATGAGGAAAACATTGATAAGGTGCTATCTTGGCCCTGTCAGCTGGTAGCAAAATTGCCAGTGACATCAGTGGAGTCAGGATTTCATGCAGTACATCTTTATGTTTGAGTTAATAAAATTTTAAGAATCATTCCTCCCTCTGTGTCATATCAGGATTGATTTCATTGCATCTAACTATCCTTGACAAAAGTCAGTCTAGGCTAGATTAAATTACTTTAAATCATGATTTGATTGTTACAACTTCTCTTTGTCATTTGTTTTATGGCAAATATCTGTCAGACTTATGGTTGGTGATGTCTGTGTAGTGTCGACTTTCCGAGCTCATGTCAGAAGTTACTGTCAACCCAGCTATGCCACTTCTTATACATAATTTTACAGTTAACACTAAATTCTCTGTTGCCTGTAGTAAAATTTCTGAGTCCATGTCTGGACTGCACCGCTGCTGTGGTTCATGTTGGAGTGATGAGGTCACGGATATAGCCACAGAAACAAAGTGTCCTTGCATTTCATGGGCTGTCTGCTTAATGGGAGGGTCCTGAACACAGGTTTTGCTGATTTTAATTTCTCTCTCTCATTTTAAAATGTCTCCCAGCATCCTTTAAAGTGATTGGATCCTTTAAAGTCTCGGTGATTCTAGAAAGTATGCTAAGAATAGCTTGCTGGCTACAGTACCTTCTTAGAACACAAACATGATATAACACCACCTATATGACTTACTGTGATGGGAAGTTGTGAAATGATGCTAATCCTTCATAAATTAATGCATTAATTATCCTTAGCTTCCCATCATCTTGCTTATACAGGAAACCAAACTTGCTAAGAATGCCTGCTGTTAAAACTCATTTGAAAGTTAATTGAGTTAATTAAATGTTTGCATTGAAACGTGCTTCCTACAGTTACCTTTCAAAATTTGAAAACTGCATTTTAAAAGGAAGAAAATATCTAATAGATTCTTTCATTTGTGTAAACACATAAACACATTATGCAATTTTGTTCTGTACTCAGCTATGAGAGCTGTAGTAATTATTATTCTACACTGGAGACGTATGTTCAAATTGCATCCTAGTAAGGAATGTCAGAGAGGGATAACCAGGAGGATTGCTGCTGCTCTAAACAGAGACATTGGTTTCTTTTTCCCAAATTAGATGGGGAAGCAAAAGAACTGAATTAGTTTCCTTCTGAAACAACAGTACTACAGTGTAGTTACAGGCTTTGATTTTCTCTGACTGGGTTCCTATGTTATATTTTAACTTTACATGTTTAGGAAAACAAAACAAAAAAAACAATAACTACAACAACAGAAAAACACCAAACCTACCATAACATGCTTTGTAAATTTATGGAAATATAATTTTAATAAGAATGACATTCACTGATGTGCTTGGGGGAAGGAAGGCTACCTGGGTTGGCAGACATTTCTTGGCTGCCAAAACTTTCAACTAGCGTGTGTTTCCAACTGCTTGGATCTTCAGTAGTACAGAATGTATATGAAAGAAACATGGTACATTACTATTATATTTTTAAAAATTCCTTTTAAAGAATTTCTAAAGTAACCCAATTTTGATCAGAAAAGTACTTGTAGAAGTTAGCCCATTATATCATATTTCTCAGAGAAAGAATAAGACCTGTTTCTGGTTATTTGTCTTCTTTTTATATCCTCTTCTATTATTTTCATTATGCCTCTAAACATCAAAGACATTTATTAGTTGTTAAAATAAATTTTAAGCCAAAATACCTTTTATTCTGTCTCTTAGTATATTCCTTTAAAGCACACATGCTTAACTCAATGGGTCTGTGCCTGTATAATTAAAATTGCTTTTGCATTAGTTAATGGATGTGCCTGTTTTAATACTAGCTTTGGAGATAGATCACACTTAACTCCCAGTACAAAAAAGAAATGCAGCTATGTATTGATTGGGTCACATAGAAGTGGAAAGTTCCTCAGGGCTTTCCCGTTTGCTAATTGTGTATTTATTTTCACTTCTAAAGCAACCTCCTCTCTTTTTGACCATTCCCAGGGACTACTCTTAGAATTTCTTGAAATATCATGTGCCATTTCTTTAATAATGAAGCGTTATGTGCTAAATGGCTCTTCATTCTGTTGTAAAATCAATTCATTTATTTCTAGTTCATCGTTTTTCTCTATGTTTTGGTATTTTGTTCAAATGTGTCTTTGGTTCATGCATTTAGTCATGTATAAGATTCCCTTCAGATTTTCCTTTATATAGTGAGTTTTGAACCCAAGGTGGAATTACTGCACAGTAATAAATATTTCGTTATAGCAGTGCAGAACTCACTATTCTTATCAAGCCTTTTTTTAAGAACCTTTCTAAGTTCGGTTATAAAAAATACTTTATTATAACAGCACTTTGAAAGGCTGTTTCAGTGGGTTTTTCCTGCTACCAACTGCCAGTTTAAGTAATAGAAAATTATTGCCACAATAATGTTCTATTTCATTTTATTGACTGATACCTTGATACATCCTGCTACCTTCTGTATTAGGCATGTCTAATGTATTAGGGGTTATTATATGTAAGTAATTATTACTGATATTTTAAACTCAGAAAGATTTCCTGAATTTTACTTTCATTCAAAATGGGAAAGTGTTGGGTGTAATGATTCTCCCATTTACAAAATATTCAAATCATGAAGTGGTCAGAGCCCACAGAAAAATGAGATACAGAGTTCTTCCCAAAATTAATTGGCAAAGATGTGTGATGGAGCATTCCTTCTACAGATAAGGGATCATAAGTTGAATTTGAGTCAGATAAAATGCAATATATAAAGGATGGATGCAGTTTCTTAGCAAATCACACAAAGATACTTTGAGGACAAGGGATTATCAACAGTGTTTTCTGTTAGGAGTTCTATTCTCTCTCCTTTCTCTGTGAAATAATTACATAGAGGACAGATCTCAAATTAATGTTATTATCGGAATCTGTTTGAGTAAATGCTGAGAGCCGGCCAGAGTGATGAAACCTCTGAATTGATCAAACATTTTTCAAGTGTATTACGTTCCTTTAAAATTCTTTCACTGCTAAACTCTAGGGCTTAAATTGGGAACAGTTAATCAAGCCTTGTTTTTACTGGACATGACTTGAATTCATTTTATTCCAATAATCACTAAGAATAACAGAAGAAATACCTTATGCAGCTGATTTGCCTCTTTTGGTTTGTGTGGAAACTGTGGTAGAATCTGTCACACATCAGATAACATTTATACGAAGGTTCAAAAGGAAAAATACATTAATCACTAAGACCGTCCGTTTATCAAATCACATTTCATTCTCCTTGACAACATTGTCATTAAAATCAATTTCTCAGTTTGGCATCTAATCTTCATCTTTTACTGCTGATGTCATGGGCCGCTTTGCTATTTCCTTCACTGTGTGTGACGCTGAAGCTGTAGAGACCTTTTGTATCATTCTTACCTTAAAGGACTATATTTAATGATTGTTTTCCAGAACGAAACAATTTTCACTGAAATAGTTCCTTGAACTTAAGCTTTCCTATCCTCTGTGCTATTTGAGTAGCTGGACAAGGTAGGAAAATATACTTGTCTTGCCCCGATGTCTTTGAAGAATCTGTAGTTGCATGTAGCCTGGCCTTCAAGGTAAGACCAAAGTGGGAAGGATGTTGTTTGTTGTGAAATGTATTTCTGAGGATCTTAAAGCCAAGAACACATTTTGGGGTTGTGTTTGTGATGGCTGTTAGAAGTTCTGCAGATGAGAAGCAAGTTGCAGGAGATTATTAACTAAATGCAGAGGTTGCAAGCATGGAAATCAAGCCCCTCCAGGCTAGAAAGGAAGGTTTCTAAGATGAGGTTTTGAAACATTCAAGGTGTCTGTTGTTGTGGTTTTACAGTTATTTGCATTGTGAGTGCTGTGACTTAATACAGCTACTCTTCATTTGGCTTCATAATTTGAAAGAGGTAAATATGAAAATTAAGATCATAAACTTCAGCTGAAATGGGTACCTAAGAATTTTTTTTCCCCACTGTACCTATGTGCAAAAAATAATAATAATAATAATAATTTTCATCCATCTTGTCTGAAACATTCAAATATTGGAACCTGATCTGAAGTTCTCGTGCTGTGTGTAACCATTAGATATTTCTCTTTTGGAAAGTTAGCACAGAGATATATGTGTTTTATTTTGTTCTGTCAGTGCGTAGAAACTGTGCTATGATTTTGGAAGTATTTTGTATCAGTTTTTGTAGATGATGTTATAGCTTGGGTTCTGCTTTAACTCAGGCAGAAACTTGTTCTTTTTGCAATGGGAATCATGCATTTCTTTTTCTAAAACGCTTATTTTCCTCCAAAGTCAACTCATAAGTCTTCCCTTTCAACTGTTCTTTTTAGGTGCTGTAATTTATCTAGTAATTTATATATATGTTTATTTAGCATTTGAACTTAACATTCCATGCAGTACACTGTTTTTCTATCCAGTATTTTAAAAGCTTTTGAATACAGATGCTGCATAGAGTTGTCCTGCTAGTTAATGTGTTACCATATTGCCAGAAGTTCAAGATTCTGATAGGCTACTAATGTGCCAGCCTTTAGAAGAAAGATTCATGAAGTGTATGTGAAAGCAGAATATTGCTGAAAACATCTCCAGGAGACTGGCAGAGGAGAGAATTCATTCGATGAGATTTCATTGCAGGAAAATAAGGAAAAATCTGAAACAGTTCAACACCAAGCCTGGCTGCATACTGGCAGGATTTCTTTCCAATCACAGCAGCCATAATCTGCACACAAAGCATCTGAATTTGCTGAAGAAATTCTTCAAAGTAGCTGCTATTACAGCATAATTTAAGGCAGCAAGATTGATGGGTGTGACAGATAATCATTGGCAGTGCAGTCTTGTCACAGGACTAGAAGATTAGCATTTCTGTATCTCTCCATAGGAAGAGTTCAACTGAATGATGACTATTGCTTCAATCCAACCACCATTTTGTATAGTAATAATCTAAGCCACAGTGAGATTTTAAAATTGAAAACAGAGGAATTGAGGTTAGGACTGGAAGAATACTTAGAAGGAGAGATGGTTCTCCTGAGTAGGTTGGATAGAAAGTGACAATCAAAACATTGCCTCAGCATAATCTGGGAGGTGTTCATCCTTAACTGTCATTACAGTAAATGAAATTTTAGTATAATTTGAAAGGATTTAGATGTTACGCCCCATAAAATTATTTTCTTAAGAACAGTCAACTTAAAAGAAATGTCTTAGGCTTTAACATGTGAAAGTTAAAAAGCAAACAAACAGAAATCACCAAAGTTCCTCTTCCATCCCACAACTGTATATCCTGTTAATACAAACTACATTTTGTACTTGTGTGTTCATAAAATCTTTCAACATACAAATCCTTTTTGTTGTTTCAAATGAGATTTGCATAGTGTTTATTTATTGACATATTAATGCTTAGCTAATCAGGGATTTTTATTTCAGCATACACTGCTTGTTCTTGTAATCTGTGACACTGAGATTGATATAGAGTTACGCTGCCACTGGCATTCAAATAATGCCCCAGAGAGCATGGATTATGTATTTCAGTTCATATGTTGAAAAAAATGCCCCTTTGAAACAGGAGTATTTGGCTTCCTTTTAATACTGTGATGTAGCAATGAGAAAGTGAGGAACCATCTGAAATTACTGGAAAGCTCCTGACCCTTGAGTATCTTGTTCTTCTGTTTTCGAGAATTTTTCACTGTGGAAGAACTCAGACTTCAGTCAGTAGTTCCTGAAGCTTTCTGCCCCTTGCCATCATCTGGTATGTTGTCTGGATGCAATCTTTGCGTAAACAGATGTAATTCCAGAACTAGCTTGAAAAATGTTATTGGCCTGAAATTTAGTGAAAATGCTACCCTTAATCTGGTGAGGGAACTGAGTTGTCTTATCCATCGCGTGGTCCTTAAACCATCTCTGAAAACCTTGATTTGGTATTAGTGAAATCTGTTACCTTTGCACTGTAGTGATGTCAGTTGCCAAGGTGGCTAGAAGTTACTTTTAAATCTGTTGTTGCAGTGTGAGGTGCAGCAAGGCAGATGCCATGTTGGTGTCAAATAGCTTTTGGGATCTAATTTTCAACCAGTTGATTCCACAGTCACTACTGATCCTCCAAATTTGTAATTAACCTTCTTTTTGCAGGCGCTCTGAAATCAGATGTATGAGGCTTCATGAGCTACAGTAGGAGGTGAACGTCCACAAAAATAGCAGGGCTCAGGTGGCCCATTGTCAGCTGGAAGCAATAAGGCTGCTTTCTGTATAAATTTAAGTGGTGGATCTCCTCAGACTTTTGGCAGTACACATGCTGCTGGTTCATCCTTCCTTAAGGTCTGTGAACAAGCACTTGTGCCAGCCAAACCAGCCTCTTGCATCAGACCAAGTGCCCTTTGTAACTAAAGTAGCCATTTGCTTTGGTGGTTATCTGTTCAGTCACTATCTTGAGCTTGTTATTTCAGAACACTAGAAATGTTTACGTCTGGTCTAACCCATAGTATCACACTGATTCTTCTGCAGATATTCTAGAGGCACTGCTAGTTGTTCTTGTCTGTCTGCAGGAGGACACAGTCCCCAGCACTTTGCCAGCTGTCCTGAACTGGAAAGCAATTAGGAAATCAGCACAAAACATGACTTTTTCTGAGATCTGCTGCTGCTTTGACATAGTGAAAATTACTGTTAAAAAGCCACTATCTGCATCTTTTTTTTTCTTCCAGTGAAAATACAGTCAGAAGAAAACTCATGCATTTCTTATGAACAGATCTGTGATTGTTTCTATCAGCTGTAACCAGTACCAGCCAAAGAGCGTGTGGAGCTGGAAATGCTTGGTTAATTGTGTTGACAGCATGTGGTAACTCAGAGATAAATAACCAAATTCATCTTTACTATGCTGCACAATATTTCTGTGAATGACTCAGACTAGCAGAGTGGTAAATCTCTGGGCTGCACTGCCATTATATGAGCAGCAGTGTAGATGTAATTGCACAAGACTCTTCATAGCTGTACACCATGGATGCTGGAGACAGGCATGGCAATCTCAGGTGAAGTCATGGTGATAATTCACTTTAAATTCCTTCTGTATAGTATGTCAGTGTGTGCATATTTAGATTACACACAGGGTTGTCTAAATTGATTCACAAACAGTGCTTAAATGGCTTTTCAGTTCATACTTGTCAGAAGGAACATTTGAAAAACCTAAGGACTGTTATGTACCTGTTAATTCAACATGAATATATAAATTAAATCTTCATATTGGTTTTCTTTAAACAATTTCAGAATTTGATTTAATGTTTCTCTGTGCGTAAGTTTTGCCCTGTGACAGTATATGCATATCCTTTGTGGTAGAAACAAAACAAAAACAGTTATTATTTTCCAGGTCTAAACATGTCTCAGCAATCCTGTTGCATATGCCATTTGTTTAGTGAAATTCATTTTCAGTTGGAATGGGTGAAGGAAGATTGTATCTCCAACTCTTGTATTCACAACTCTTTTTTCTGGAATTTTGTTTGACTGATGCTGTAAGAGAACACAGATGAGCCTGCTTTTCAAAACAGAATCCTTTGCTGTTTCCTAAAGCAAGAACTGATTTTAGGAATAAGCAGTCATTAGTAATTTGCTGCCAGGGTTACAGGCACGGCATGTATTTGTCTCTGGCAAAAGCCACTGTGCTGCACAGCTCATGAGATTAGGATTTTGTGGTATGCAATTGTAGTTTAATTCATTTATACCTCATTGTGATGCTGCCTTTTGTCAGGTCCTCTCCGGGGGTTTCATGACTCTGTTCAATAATAAAATCTCAGCCTGATTAGAAATACAAAGGCTGCTCTGAAAGTAATGCCTCCTAGTTTATTATATTGGCCCTTAATAACAGATGTGTATTTTGGTGGTATGGCAGTAGAGGTTGAACCAACTCACTACTATTCCATTACATATTGTTGCTGTGTGACCGATGGCAGCAGAGGGGCCATCTGACACAATGGTGTCTGACATGGAAGTGTATACGAAGCAAAGATGTGTCATTGAATTCCTCCATGTGGAAAAATGGTACCCGCTGGCGTTCATGGATGCTTGTTGCATGTGTGTGGAGACCAAACAGTAGATGTGAGCACAGAATGACAGTGGTGGCAACAGTGGGTCACCTCTGCTGGCATGCAGGCTCTGGTTCATTGCTGGTGAAGAGGCATAGCTAGTGGTGGTGACTGTGTTGAAAAATAATGTGAGAATTTGCTCTACAGTGTTTTTGTGCTCTTTGTATTTGTTGTAGTTTCCATAGAAATAAGTAGGAGGCATTACTTTTGGCGTGACCTACATATTCATTTAGGCATTACAGTTTCTTACAGAACTATTTCCAGCAAAATTCTGACTTCTCGAGGTGATATCCACATTTTCCCCACTGTTCTGTAGAAACCGATGTTCTTTTAGTCTGGCCTGCTGTGATAACTCATGGCTGCAGCACTGGAGAGCCCCTTCTCTAATCATCTTGTTATTACCACAGTCAAATTAAACTCAGAGCAGGTATTCACAAATGAGCTGTGAAGTTTGCTTGTTCTGTTTCAAGCCTGAAAAACTGCATCCAGACTGTGTCTGTGATGTTACTTGTACAGATTATTTTCCTTACAGACCCTGGGTAAATTAATCTCCTCTTTTTCAAATCCCCATCTGGGAATCTCCCTTTTCTCAGAGTATTATCTTCTGCTCACTGATGCTCAGGTCATACCAACCTTCAATTTTATTTAGCATGAATGCCTTAGGGTTCCACTGCTTCCCTGCTATTAATTTACAGTACACACAGTTGTAAGAGGTAACTCACATTGCTTGGTTTAGGGATACTGAGAAAGAAAGTGTAGGTCTTCGATTTTTTGATTACTTGACTCATAAGTAAATTTGCAGAATAAATAGGATCCACTGATAGCAGTTATTTCTGCAGTGAAATTGAATTTGCCCTTGATGATGTTCTATGGCAACCTTCCTACTGAATTTAATATCAGCCCTTCAATATTGGAGTGAGTTATTTGCAATCCAAATTGATGGCAGTGAATTCATGTTCATTAAAAGACAGATAAACATTTTTAATTATACAGCAGAAGAACAGGAAATGAATAAACTCGCTGTTTCGGTTGTTGCAGTACTCAGATAGGACACAGCCTATAGGATACAGTTATAATGATCTGTATCTGAAGCTTGTGTTCAATTAAACTGCCATACACTCCATATCTAAGTGTTTTCTGTTCTGGAAAAGCTTTTATTGTATTTTTGCTCTTTTTCAGAATTCTTCTGTATTATTTATACTGACAGTTGTTCACCTTTGTTTCTTTTTTCCTGTTTTCATTGTAAATGTAATGCACATTGCAGAGGAACAGTTGGGATGATGTCTGTAGCACTGTTTGCTCAAAACACTTCTACTACGATCCAGTTATTGCATGGTAGTGATACAGTGGGAATATTTTTTTTTTACTGATGTAGATACTTACAGTACACATTACCTTTTAATATGACTGAAAAAGAATAATCCCCTAAGGATTTTGTATAATTTCAGTCACAGCGGTATAATTTCATGGATGCAATGTTTATTATCAGTCTATTATCAACTGAATAATAAGATGTCATAATATCCTTGATAATTACTTTTATTGTTGTGGTTATTGAAACCTGTTTTCTGCTTTAGAACACTTGGTTTTCACAGGAATTTCTCCCAGGAGCCTTCTAGAGAGAGAACATTTGTTTAATGATTTTACTTCTATCATTTTCAAACCACTGATTTTGAAGAATAGAGAATACTTTTTGTTTGTCTTCTCAAGATCAGTGCAGAAGGAAAAGCAGCCTAGAAATAAAACTAAGACAAATCATATTACCTCATTTGTCAAATCACCAGACTTCTCTGAAAGTCAGCTTTCATTTTATTGACAAGTTTCCTCTTTTCAAATTGTACTTATCTCAAGAAGAAAGTGGGTTTTTGCTGGGTTAATTCTCTCTGTAACGATGCATAGCACATTCCTACACATATCAGTTTAAGAGTTAATGTGTTTGAATTTGGATGAAAGCAATTCTGTGCCACTGTCCTTACTTGGTCAGAATTCAAATGGAAAGTGATGTGATTTTATCAAAGTACAAATTTAGTGGTTGGCAACTGTAATTTTGGGCAGGATTAGCACTTCTGACATTTGTGTGGTTACATTCAGGGTGGTATTTGTTTTCCTTCTGTCTTTTTATGAATTCTGTTTATTTGCTGAAAGCCAGTACTGAATTTCTGCTTAGAGAAAACTGGTGGCAGCAGCTCAACACTTATAACACATTGTGTATCATCAAATCATTTGTATGAATGATGGAATAAAATCTAAGAAATAAGTACCTTTTAATTACGAGTAATATGGTAAATAGGCAGATCGTTTTGCTTTTGTTGCTAGGAAGTACTGCATGTCACACAAGGACTGTGATTAGTAGGACACAGAAATGTGGAAAAAATATGAAAGATTACAGTAATTAACACTGTCCTTCCAGCAGAATTTTTAATGTTTTTATTGATGAAAGTATCTTTTCATTTTTCATTCAAGTGAGCTCCTTGTTTTTCATTTTCAAAAAATCACAAGTCAGTCTCATGCTCATATATCGAACACAAACATAATACATTTTAATAAAGAAAAAAAGATCGGCAAAAATCCAGGTTTTCAAGACTACTTTGGAAGTTTCACGTACACACAAACACATATGCACAGGTGTTTTACCTGCTTAAATACTTGGACTCTGTTTATTCAGCATAGACGAATTAAATATATGTGAAAATTCTAAGTTTTATACTAATAAAAGTTGAGTGCTTATTTGTTGATGCAAGAGCTTCTTAGTAAAACCTACAAAAGTTCTTTTTTGAAAAAAGCAAAATGAACAATTTTTTCAGATAGCATTTTTCAAGAGTTTTTGATGTGCTGGGGCTGAATAATTCCCTCAAGCAGTCATTCTGTATTTTTCTCCCATTCTTTTGTTAGAGAAGATGAAGCATTTTCTTCCCATGCGTATCAGAAATGAAGTCAACCTGTGAGTCGTCTTTTGCTTGCCAGAGGTTATCTTGTTTTGATTAATAGAAGCCATGCTTGCTCTTTAAAAGATTATCTGCTTAGATTGTTTATCAGAAGGATAAACGAATCTGTCAACTTCAGCATGAGACAACTTGCAAATGAACAGTGAAGGTCTTCTGCAGTTTTAGCTATAACTTGACATGGCAGCACACAAAGAATATTGCAACTTGCTGCAGAGGCAGCTGATTTGCTAATTTTATTGAGGATTATCTCCTGCCTTAACACAGGAAATCTGTGATTTTGGCCTGAAAGCAGTTTCATTCTGCAAATTAATCCCAAGACCTGGTCTTTCTTTGAAGCGCAGAATGATAGCATCTGTTTCCTGAGGGAGACAACAGAAAGCTGGAGGACTTGTAGATGGGAGTGATAGGAAGTTTCACAGCAGAAACCAGCAAACAGAGCAATGCAGATCAGTTTCTGGCATGAAAAATTGTGAGAGTTATAGACAGGAAAAAGAAACAAATAGTCCAGAAAAAAAAAGGGCTAGATTAGTAAGGAGAGAGAGAGATTGAGCACGTAGGAGGAGACTTGTGCAGGGTGTAAATCATGGGTGGGAGGGTGGTGCAGCTGAGTGGGGATCCTGGATTTTCTGTGACAGAACGCAGGAGGCTGGAAGAGGGAAAGATGAAAGATCAGATTCTGGAGGGGTGACAGTCAATGTGTGCAAGGATGCAAATTATGGATGTATTTATAGGTGTAAAAATATTCCACAGGAATAAGTTATATTTCCACTTGTTCAGTATTTATATCCACACTTGAGCCATGAGGTATGAGCCTTTACAGTTCTGCTTGGCTGTGCTCCTCTCCTTGGATATCAGCAGCACTCTGCTGCAGTGGCTTCTTTCTTGGGCTCTTAAAGACAGAATGCTTTTTTAGTTCTTTCATTTTAACAAAGACTTAAAAATACTAGTCTGCAATTCAATTTTTGAAACAGGAAGAGTTTGTTTAGTTTGTATTTCCCTCCAAGTGCAGCAGTAATGGTAGTTGATCATATTTAGCCTGTGACTTCAGTCACCTTAGCTTCCATCATAAGTTTTTCCTTCTGAGAGCTTGGTTTTCCTGTTAAATTGAAGCTGACTTTCAAAGATGTTGCAATAGAGCATGGTGCTGTCCCTCAGTTTCATTGAAAATGCATTGAAAATGCATTAGCTTTCTGCTGGTCTTGATCAGTGGGCAGTGAGTAAAATGAAATTTGGATGATACATTTCCAGCAGTTCCAGGGAGTCTAGAAGTGCACTGTGGATAAGTCCTCTTGCATCTGGTCCCTTCATTGTTTAGGGCCTTGTTCTTAGATGTGGGAAGCAGTAAGAAGCAGCACTGAGGAGAGCTGTTCCTAGGCATGGCAGTTCTGGGACAATATGCAGTGTAGCCCTGTTGAAAGTGTGAATATGGAAAGTTTTTGTTGGTATGGTAATGGAGAAGGTAAATTCTTGAGGATTCCTTACAAGCATCCAAAATCTCATCAGCAAGCAGTGCACTGGGGAATAGCTCATCTTCAACCATATGTTCTTCCTCCTTCCTCAGTTGCCACTTGACTGGTCATCCTTACAGTGTTATGCTTTCCTTTGCTGTAATATTGATAAAAAATAATGAAGTGTCTGTAACTGTAGTTGCCAAATAATGTTGATCCTGCAAAGCATTAGTATTTCTGTGACATCAGATTAGCCATACCAGTCTTGTTGTGTGCTTTGTGATCTCCTGCAGCCAAGCCTAGTTCTACAGAGCTACCCATGCTGAGCTCATTCCTGTCCAGAACCTGGTGCCACAGCTGGTGAGGGCTTGTTGGCAGTGGGGTTACTGTAACTGCCCCCTGGGAGCAGATTGTTCAGCCATGAGGCTGTTGTTTCATCTGACAAGAATCCAGCTTCTGTGCTCTTAAGACTGTAAGATGCAGCATTACAAATGGAGCTGTTAGCAAGATTCCCTTCAAAAGTACGTAGCTAAATGTAGTAGAATGCCAGCATAGGCTCAGCCTGCACACCCTGGCTGTAGCATGAGGCATGGGAGAGGCTGACACAACAGCACTTCTCTGCTTCTCTGCCTGGCTGCTCATCCTACTTGGGAGGTGTGTGAGTTGGGAAGGAGTCTTCTGGGGGCAAATGGATGGGAAGAGATTTTCTGTTGTGAGTTCCCTATCCTCTTCTTTCTTTTTTTAGTGCTTTTGTTGGTGACAGTTCAGTTCATATATACAAATGTGCAACTTCTATGATATCAAATGAGCATTGTTTTTATTTTTACGCATGCTTAAATTCTGTTATAAAGTTAAAAACAGTCCAAATGAGCTTTCAAGAGCTTTCTTCTTACTAAAGAAGGCAGAACTGTTCTGCATAAAATAAAGTGGAAAACAAAACTGGAGAAGAACTAGAGCCCCATGTAGAGCCAAAGCCAACACTGAAATAAAGCCTAGAAACCCACAGCGATTCAACCACTGCCCAAAACAGGATCAACATGTCAGCATGGTTTCCTTGAATGTCTTCTTCTCAGATCATTCTTGCAGGAGTTTCAGTGTCAGATTTCTTGATATCTGGTACAGTCCTTGGAGTTGCATCTGTTCTGTACTGTCTAACTGGAATATTTCTTACCGCAAATTAAGTCCATTACTTTTTTCCTTGCAGCCTATGCACAGAAATGATTACTCCTTGGCTCTTTCTGAAGTGTTTAAGTACTTGAAAATTCTCAACGTGTTCTGTTAGCCGAAAGACTTTATTTAGGTCTGTTGTAATTTATCTTCCGACCTTTCATGAACTATATGAAGAAAAGGCATTTTTCTGTCTTTTTTGATCATAGATTTTCTGTAAAAAGAATAAAGCCAGGGAAAAATCATGTAGTATATTTTGTTTGCTACAAGGGAATGAGTTATAATCAGTCAGTATGAACATTTTGATTCAGAGAACAGAAGGGAGGATGTGCACCATGTGTGAAATGAGAATGCGTTGATATGAAAAAAAGTCAAGTTACAAAGTAGATCTTGAGTGTATAATCCATTATGTGAGCAAAAATCCTCTAAAGGTATAAGCAACACTGAAAAATAAACTCTTTTTTCCTGGGAAGAAATATACTAATATGACTGTTTATATATTTAAGTAATTTTTGAAAAATTATTGTTCAGAGTGCCCATTCTAAACTTATCAAGTCAGAAGACTCATACTCACTATTTTGGAATCATTGTGTTGATATTTCAGGCTTCCCACATGGTCTTACAAAGCTTGGCTTCTTCCATCTTAGGAAAAGTTTTTTTTTTCTGGGGATGTTGCTGTTAGGACATTATAAAACTACCATGAATCTTTTGCAATAATAGATAAAACATGCATACTCCCAAATATATGCATTTTCCCCGAAGAATGAAAAATATTTTGTAACTTTGGACACTTTTTTTTTCCAGTGCAGTGAGTTCAGATGAGTTGTATCTTACAGCAAGAGGAATATAAAGAAATGCACTAACTGCATGGGTTTTGCTATATCACTGTACATTATTTCTTGAGCCAAGAGACTCCCACTGCCTCAGTCTGTACTACAGACTCTGACATGGAGGTGAAGTAGGGTCAAAATGATCCTTTTGGCATGACTTGCAGGTAGTTGCAGCAGGTGTTTGGATAAGTCAAGAAGCAGTGTGCCTTATGGCAGGTAGCTTGACAATCTTCGAAGATCCCGTTACCCGCTGTAGTTTTACAGATGTGTAAGGAAGGAATGTATTAGATTGTTTAAATATAAAGTAATTTCAAAATACTGCAATGCTTAGTAAATGAATGAACGGTTTAAAAGAGCAATGGGAACAA
Organism: Perdix hodgsoniae; assembly: GCA_035772895.1. NCBI lineage: Eukaryota > Metazoa > Chordata > Aves > Galliformes > Phasianidae > Perdix > Perdix hodgsoniae. The sequence continues at coordinate 15,153,559 of JAPSGF010000013.1, forward strand.
GTTGTCTTACTTTCGCACAGCCCAATCCAAGAGTTAAAGGAGAAACCTAATAAATTTTTTATTTGTTTTGTTTCAGAACGTCAAGCGTGTACATCTATGGCTGGCTCCAGTGTCCTTCCCTCCAACGTGGCTGGTATCAGCAAGGAGCTCATTGACCTGCAGCACCTCATTCAGTTCCCAGAGGAGGTTGCCAGCATTCTCACTGAACAGGAGCAGGAGCTCTACCGGAAAGTCTTACCCATTGACTACCTCTGCTTCTTAACCAGGGATTTGGGTAATGCTGAGTGTCAAAGCAAGCTTCCTTGTATTAAAGCTTCCATATCTGCTACTATTCTTTCTTCCCCGAATGGTGAACGTAATGCTGTAGAAGATCTTGTGACAAGATTTAATGAGGTAAGACAAAACCTTTAAATTACTTTTTTGTAAGTTTTGTTACCTGGTATGTGAGTTAGTCATTGTTTTTATGTGTTGATTTGTTTTGTTTCGTTTTTTTATCCCTCAGAGAAGAGTTCAGCTGTAAGGACAGTTTTTTAACATGTAAATTAACAATAAGTTTAGCCAGCTAATTTCCACTGAGGAGTTGTATGGCCAGTTTGCTCAGTGAGTCTGGAAAACTGCAACTTAAGCTTGTGTTGCATGTGGCAAAGGAAACAGGAAGAAAACAATTGCAGGCATATATTTCTTTATTCTGACAGAGTGGAGTTATCTTTCAGTCCATTTATTATTTTGCTCAGGGGCAGTTTTATTTATTTGTTTTGGGTTTCTGTAGACTAAGCACGATCTTAGGAGCCAGGACAGAAGTATTATAAACTAAAAATTTCTGTGTTCTGTATAACGTAACTACACTAACCTGCAATGTTTGCTTATTTATAGTATCAGTGTGTATTTTGAAGGACAGTATATAAGTGTTGTTCTTTGGCATGACACAGTTGCATGAATCAAATCCTGAACTGTTTACTATAATTTTTCTTTCTTTTTCCTTATTTTTAGTAAGGTGATCTCTTGATAAGCTCAATAGAAATCTGAAGTAAGGAAATAAAAACAACCTAAGAACACTAAGAAAACAAAAAAACCCTCACAAACCACAAAAAAAACAAAGAAAAAAACCAAACCTGACCTAACCCAGAGAAAAATCTGAATAAAACCTCAGGTCTCAGAGGTTTCAGCTGCAGAAAAATAGAGTAATTTCCTTCTTTTTGTTGTGTGAACCACATACAGTATTAAATTTTTAAATTAATAGAAGTGGAGTAAAATGAAGATGGCTTTGACTTCTACTTTTTTAGTTTCTTATCCAGGGCATTCTTCCTGTTAAATAAGAGGGAAAAATTGTGCAGTATCAAGAAGAGAGCACAAAATTAAGGGGATAGAGCAGAAGATGTAAGAACTTCATATTTGGTGAAAGACACCAAAGAATCATGGACTGAACATTTAGCATTTTGAAGTGTTCCTGCTTCTTGCATGTTCCCTAGATACAGGAACTAAAAAATTGTAAATATGTTGTCTTCTGTCACCTAATTTCATTACAGGAACATAAATAAAAACTGCAACTATAATATTTCGTATTCAGAAAAAGCCTAAAAATTATTTACATTAGCTACGATTGCTGTATTTTAGAATATACTGTATCTGCTGCATAGCTGGAGAAGAAATCCAGCTTCTGCTTGGCCCTCCTTGCTGTGTTATTTCTCTTACTGTGATCACCATAGTAATGGCATCAGGAGAACAGTGAAGTTGTCAGTTTCCCATGTGCCAGAAGAGTTGGTTGGGGCATTTTGCAGCTTGCTGCATATGGGAGATTGACCTTTGTGTGTTCTGACACTGAAACAGTCAACAAGATTGGAGATCAAATTCATGGTTAAGAAATTTTGTCAGAAATGACTGAGATTATTCTATATCAAAATGCAGTTTAACTTCAAAGTTGTCTCTTAGTAAGATGTTCTGTATCTTTTAATGTAAGAGGGTTGTGAGTTTGCAATTTTTGTGGTTTAGCATTACTCATCTGTTGATTTTGCAGGACAGTTTTTCAAGCATTTGATTGAATTCCTGAGTATATGATGCATAAATCACGTAATATTTAGTGCATTAAAATATTTTAAGAATAGACTAGAATAACCTCTTTAAACATAGATGTTATATGTTTAAATAGAGTTATTGTAAAATATTTACTGTTTCTAATAAATCAGTATTTTCTATCTGTTTTATCTTATGGTGGAGTGTATCAGTTGCCACAGCCAATCACAGACATGGACTTCCAAAATGACTTTGTTTATAAATGGCAAGAAAATTCTTGTGCAAAGAGTCATGCTTTTGTTGGCAAAAGTCAGTGAGTGCCTGCTGATTATTTTGGCATTGCCTATAGAAATACTGAAGTGTATTTATAATGTGGGAGCCAGAATGAATTTTGAGATGACAGGCTTCTGACACATAATGGGAAAAAATCATTTAATGCCGTTGTTCTTTTAAATGAGCAATTATAGCTTACAGGGAATTTTTCACGTAGCAATATGCTTTTTAGTCATTTTCCTGATATACATTAATGAGAATGTGCTTGTAACACTTTTAGAATGACACTCAGTAGTTGCTGTTTTGTGATATGGATGAATTTTGTTATTGTTTAACAGAATGAACACTGATATTTATATGAAAGCTTTCACTGAGCACTGGTGCACTATTATATAACAAATCAATAATTAAAAGTAATGAATATTCTAAATAATTGAAGTACCATTTAAAAAATGAGTTTTGGTTGGTATCTTACTAAGGTCAATTTTACCAGCATTGTTCATTGCTTAAATTCCAGTAGCCAGTGACAGAATGTGAGGATGTGGCACAAGGTTGTGCCAGGGGAGGCTCAGATGCAGCACTAGGAAAAGTCTGTTTACCATGAGAGTGGTCAAACACTGGTACAAGCTTTCTTGAGAGCTGCTTGGTGTGTCCTGGCTGCCAGTGTTCAGAGGCATTTGGATAATGTCCTCAATAACATCCTTTAACTTTTGATTAGCCCTGAAGAGGTCAGGCAGTCAACTACTGTATGCTGTTCATTCTTGATGGCTCTTATCTGGATGGTATTTCAATAAACTTTTGGACATAAATGACAGTATTTAGACCTCAGTAGTGTCTAAAAGGAATGGGAAAAAGGCTTAGAAGGAGAAGGTGTTTGTGGTGGGTGGTCAACCTTAAATGTTTGGCATGGAAATGGTCTATGAGAATTGCTGAACAAAATATGAAGTCAGTTGCCCTCTGCAAGTAGGTAAAATTGGCACTTGAAGACAAATGCATACTAAAGAACTGCTGTTATTTTTCCAATTCCACTCTCATTTGTGGAATAGTGTAGTAGTGTAAGAGTGGACACACTGTCTTATACTAGAGGAAGACTGTAACAAACCTTTTCTTTTGCTTTATTTGCTGGATAAGGTGTTTTAACTTAAAGTACTGGAAGTGATACACCTGTCATATTAGTACTGGTGATCCATCAGAATCAATTTTCAAAGGCACGGGTCTTTTTTTTCTCTAGAAAGGGAAGACAGTTGTTGGAGCTCTTGTCCACTACAGTGTTCACTATCAAGACTGATAGGAAAAAAGCTTGTAGTAGTAAGTAGCGTAGAGACACTGAAGATGGATAGCACAGATTAAAGCTGCTGTCAAACAGTCCATGAATAGTAGCGCAAACACTGTGGCTGGCAAATGCTGTACTGTTGAGGCTGGAAAACAGAAACTGCCCTTAAGAGAGCATGGTGTCTTAGACTTTACATAGTTACTGGAGGACATTCAGACATTATGTATTTCCTCTTGTTTTATCCTGGGTTTCCAAGTAACAGTTTTTTTTCATATGTGTTAATTGAGGTGGCTGCCATGACAAGGAGCTTGAACTCTCAATGACTTGTTTCAGAAATATGTTGGGAGAAAGTGGATGGTGTGTGAAATCAACACAAAATACAATCACTTTCAAAGACAGATATATTTTCTGATGACATTTCATCTATATTCTTAAAATTTGAGCTAATTCCAGCTCTCACGTTTGTTATTTAATGGGATAATAAAATATTCACAGGAAAAAAAAAATCTTATGATCAGCAAAGTTTCAGTTTGTTTTCAGGATTTACTGTCTCTGATGAAGCTTCAGAAGTGTTGAAGTTAATATGACATCTATTTCTGATGCTAAAAATTTCCTTTGTTTGCATACATATAGACTTCCCTAGAAGTGGTAGATGATAAGTCGTGTTAGAGATTCCCACTGAAGTTTAAATGACTTCTGTGATGCTGCTATAGAAAGACTGATTGCTACTGTTTAAGATATAGTTGGAAAAGTTAAATTAAAAATAATGAAAGAATTAGAGAACTTCTCAGCATGTGGTGAACTACGCAATATTTGGAAAGGGAAAAGTTAAAAACGAAGGATAACCACAGAAGGAAAAGAGATGCAGATGAAAAGTATTACAGAATTACTATCATTACATGCTGCACTGCAAAATGAATCTAGATGACCATGTAATAATATGATCTGTTTAATGGGGACGAGAGAAGAACCAAAGGAAATGAGGCCATGTTCATAATACATTTGCCATGCACATATTTCAGTTAATGAAGAGCAAATAAATAGGTTTCTCTGCTTAGGAAAAAAAAAGCACCCACGTGTTCTGCAATTAACAAGGTGCTAATTCACATGTGCAGAACAGATCCAATCAGTTGCTTTGGTGGGGTAATGCAATATGTGGCATCAAACACTGAAAAGCAGGCAAGGAATTTTGTTAAATGTAGGAAAAGAAAAAAAAAAAAAAAAGAAAGAAAATTATGTTGTGTTGACCTGCATCTACAACTATTCTAAGGCACCACATTCATGAATTTTGTCTAAATGTGGACAAAACAGAACATTTGCTTATTGGAAATATTTTATTACAGCACCAGGATTAAAAAGATGCCTTTCTTCAGTCATACTTTAATTCTGAAGTTCAGATTAAACTTAACAAATATACAAAGCCCAGAGACAAGTTAAAAAACTATTAGGAAAACGTTTAACTGATACTCTTTTGCACTTGAGATTTGTTCTTCAGCTTCTGTTGTGCTTCCAGTGGTCATTCTGTTTTTTTGGGGTGTGCGAGATTTTAATCATTGTAATCTCAGCTATTGTAGTCTTTCTGTACAGTGTAGCAAACATAACAAAAAATCCTTGTAGTATTGCAAAATGCACTTAAAAGAGAAACTGGAAATATGGAAAGTGACTTTGTTTTTTTTACTTAATGTTTGGTAGGAAAGTTGGGCACTAAAATTAGCAGTAATGCGTAGCTTTACAAAGCTGCTGTACGTTGAGGCTGTTGGATTCTCCAATACTGTACGCATAGCAATGATAGTAATATACTTTTTTACTCCTGTAGAGAACCACGCTCTGTGTTATCCGTCTATTGTGTTACAAAGTGCAGCATTTCAGTAGACCGAGGCATACTTTTAAAAGAATTACAGACAACTGAAGAGGATATGCCAGACTGCAAGGAGAGGGGGGGGGGAAGGGTGCCCTAAAGAGCATGGAAATGGCTGAAAAGTTCTGTGGGAGAAAAGAATGTGGATCTGAGTGCATCAGTTGATCATCTCCAGGTCTGCAAGAGAGCTTTCAAGGATTAATGGTTCTAAAAGATGTTATAACCCGAGCTCAAAGTAGACACCTCTTCAGTTAAGTACTGCTTATCAATTTTCAGATCTTTTTAAACGATTACCAGAAGTTTAATTTCCATGGATATATAAAAGCTGTGGGATGAAACTATTAAGAACATTCTACAGTTAGCAGAGTGCTGGTAGCTAGAGAGAGATGAGGAGAATGGCAGCTAAACGGGTTTTAAGACCCAGATAATTGTAACAAGATACTTTACTTTCTGTCTTGTTGCCTGATCTGTCTTTCCCTTCAGCATTTAGTTCTACCAATTCCTGTGCATTGCTGTGTATTTTTCATCCTATGTGCCTAGTGGTCTTTAGATCCTTACTTGGGAACTCACCCCACACTCCTCCTGGGCACCCGTTGGTTGTTTTATTTTATATTCTTGCCTTCCCGGTCTGTTGCACATTCATGGTTTTTACTCCCAACCACTCTTCAGCCTTCCTCCAGCAAAGCAACCAGAGAAACACAACTTCAGTTTACATGCTGTAAGCATGTATGCATGCAAACATGCTAAAGAATTTCAAGCATTGCTTTATATTAACGTAGTTTGTAACTTGAACTTTTTTGGCCTCAGCTTCATGTAGTAGAAAGCATTAAAAAATTAGAATGAAGCATTTAATATTCCGTGCTGAGATGCAGCTCGCTCAATACATGAAGTTTTTTTGGGGGAAGATTATGTTGCCAAAATGCCAAAAGGTAAAAAATATGTCAATGACTCCAGTGCAACACTGCTACTGAGGCAGTCTCAGTACTCACAAAGACACTGCTGTGTTGAGTCAAGGTAATAAAACATCTGGCTATTAGACAAAATGAGTGATAACGATAGTCCCATTTTTAGGGGGTTAAGTCTGTAAGTTTTTCATTGTCATATAAACAATGATTTTAAATCCTTACTAGGAAAGCAGAGACATATCATTTTACTGAAATTATGGAATGCAAATAAATATTATGCTGTGTCTCTTAGTTCAGCATTGCTTTGCAATTCCTAAATGGGTTTGCATAATACTTTTAAAAAGATTATGTTTGTACAAATATCAAACTGTTTCCAGTCCTTGTTTGGAGTACTGTTCAATCAGATTTAAAATGGTAAATGTTCTTTGTAAAGTTACATAATTTCACTCCAGCACCTAAAGTGAACCATCTGTTTGTAGGATGTGCAATATTAAGTACTCAGATTTTATAAGTGCAGAGAATTATGTTGCATATTGTACTGGAGCCCAAAAATTTAATAAAGAGCCTTTACCAAAACCTGTTTAAAATAAAGCCGTGCTGTGGTCTATGCTGCGATCCTTATGTTCATCAGTATGCACCCATGGATGTGTGAGCAGACTGAGACAAAGGAACTGATGGAACTCGTGGCTGCCAGCTGATCAGTGCTAACTGCATAGCAACTGTGTTTTTAAAAGCCTCACTAGCATGAATCTTCTCCATAGATTTTAAAAAATTACTTCCCCCAGAAAGAGTTTTACTTCATGGAAAGACCCTGTGGTGTTGTGAAACGTGGAGGATTTTTTCTTTTAAAGAGAGAAAAATCACTTTACACTGCGCTTTTAAGCAAGATAAGGTATGCATTTCCCTCTTGCCATAACTCTTCATCAGATGTTTAGCAGGATTTTATGTATTTATTTATTGTTTTTTATAGGGTTTTTTTTCATGTTCTTCAGGTTTTACTTAAGTTTCCATATTTTCTCAAAATCACTAAACATGGAATGTCTTGGTTAAATGAAATACTGATCGCAGTGCTTTTCCTGTGGATAGCTCTTTTGCAGACCTGGAGATGAGCAACTGATGGGCTACTGGAACTTCCCTGACAATTTTGTTGCCTCCTTAAAAAAAAAATACAAGGGAAAGGAGAATTTTGAAAATCAGAACAGAAATTTCTGGAGCCTTCTTTGAATGTGGTGACCTGAATGACAGAGGTTTCTCTGTCCCCAGTGAAGGTCTGCTATTGCTACCATTGTGAAAATTGCCAAGTAGCCCAAAACACTGAATGAATCAGATGTGGGCTTTAAATTAGTGACAATATGTTTGAAGATTAACATTGAATTATAAGTATGCTTTTCCAAAATGCCTTGTTAATTTTTTACTCAAGAATATTCAAAAATGTGATCATAGTAGGATAAGTCTAAAAACCCCAAATGAGTCTATTGAGTAGACTTTATTGTGTTTATCAGCAAGAGCTGATAAAAAAGAAATGCCATTAAAAAACAAAACAAAACAAAAAAACCACAACAAAACTAGAACTGTATTTGTCATTACATATTATTGTGCCTGAGATGATTGATCACCTGGAGTTTGCACTGTCTGGATGATGCAGATCCTGTTTGTGCTCAGACTCAGATTTGTACCTCTGAAAATTTCCAGCTGGGGCTTTTTTACAAACTGAAACATAGCGTGATGTTAGAGTGCTTGTCCGTAACAGATGACTAGAAAATATTTAAATTTGCACTAGGTATCTATTGGATACGATTTCTTTTTTTACACCTAAATATTGCTGTGCAGTAACCCTGAAAAGCACTGATTTATATCCACCTGAATGGGAAGATGGGTTATTATCAACTTGAGTGGATTTTGTTTCAATTTGTGATGTTTCGTGTGCTTTGCTATTATGTGGATTATGTAAATGAAGCCAGGATACATTTTCTCATACTTTTTAGACTCATCTAATTATATGTTTGTCGTGATGATTTGTGTTCTAAAGGGAGTTTACAGTGAGTTACAGAAACAGAACTATGTAAGTAGAATGTGAAAAAAATAAACTCAGGAAATCATCTTTAAGATGTAGATTGTGATCTGATGTTAATTGGATATTGAATACAAAAACTCGGTCCAGAAGCTGTTACTGCTAATTCTGAGGAGTACTTGCAGTGTGTTTTGATCTTTGATCCTTCTTGTGAAGCTGCTACTGAACACACTTTTGGACAGTGCGTTCTGCCTCAGGTCCCAGGAAAAGGTTTGGGTATTGCTGAGCTGCAGCAGGCACAGCCTGCTAACTAGGCTGTGGGCTGCTGGTGCTTTCCTCCTTGGGTAGCTGCTCCCCAGATACAGTCTGTGCCACGTTCAGTGGAAAAGGAAAATTTTCATGGCAGCTTCCACGTGGTTTCCATATGCTCTCCTGTTGTGTGAGGTGCCTCTGGCTCACGTGTGCTGGACAGTATCTGAGGAATCATGCTTTTGAACTCTCATTTGAATGGAAATTTTTAAGAGCTCATTAGTTCTTGAATGCCATCTGTGCAGAGGAAGCATTATGTATCCCAGGCAGCAGAAATGTATTATATGCTTTGTTGGGTGCTGTGGGCAGCTGTACAGTTGTTGGAGATTATCAGCGGTTCCTATGGAGGTGTACCTGTGAGCATGGACTCTGGACTGCTCATGTAATTTTCAGCAAATCAACACATCTGAAAGTATGTTTACTGAGTACTGTTAAATCTCTGTGTATTTTAGTGTTCTTCAATGTATGTATACTTTAATATACTTAGGTTTCCTGTAAGCTGTTGTCGTCATATTTCCTAAAGATTGCAGCCCTTTCAATTTACCTCCATTTCAGTGTCGGTTGTACATGGTTCATTTTAACTATGCCCATTACAAATGGTAGTTGAAAATTAATGCTACACCCAAATTATTTCAGTATGCATTTATTTAAAATAAATACTGATGTTCAGGATAACGTTTTTTGATCCATCAGTTCAATCTGCCTGGGCAGGGAGTTTCACAGCTGGGAAGGGACCTCAGGCAGCTGTAGGTCAGCTTCAGTTCTGTGCTCCTTCAAAGTTGCTGCTTCAGCCACATCTTGCAACTGCAACATTTTTATGACAAAAGTCTCCTCTAACTTTTTGAAAGGATGAATGACTGTTCTGCAAATTAATTACAAGTTTGCTTAGTAACTGGGCTCCTGGACCAGATTTAGATTGGGGGAAATGCCCCCAAAAGCCCCTCAATAATTTCTGTTTTCCAGCAATCCTCACTGAAAAAAAAAAGGGGGTGCAACAAAAACCTCAGGGAATGAAATGAGATGGCCTTTGTTCACAGCTCCTTCCCTCTGCTACCTCCTTTGTGACAGTGCTGTTACCTTTTAACGGTCTCTTTTCTAATCTCAATGTGATGAAACTTTCCAAGAAATTAATTTTGGAATACTCTTTCCATAATTCCCGTTTTTAGGAGCTATATGGTGTATTCAGATTAATCAAGTAACAGTCTGAGCTGTTCATAGGAAAACTTTATGAAGAGTTGCTGCTATTCAGAACCAGCTGAAAAATCACTGTGTGCACCTGACTGTTACTAAATATGATATAAGAGCCATATGAAAAAGAGAAGCAGCCTGTAGTGTATGGAGAGGGACAACTCTGTTATACTCCTAAGGTCGTCAATATGTAAAAAAGCATGAATGAAAGTTTCTGTTATCTGTGTCTGACTGAAGCCTCACAGTCCGCTCGTCACTCTTTTTCTATCTTCAGCAAATATGCACATACTGAAGTTTCTGAGGCAGGCGTGTTGTCTGTTTGGCAGCAGTGGGTTCTATCTTTAGGTGCTTTGTTCTGCAACTTGTTTCTGCCTACGTCTTTATATCTTCCTTTGCCCGTCCTGTTTTGTTGTGTAGACATTCAGACACTTTATTTTTCCTTCTTCTTGAGTGAAATACTTTCTGTTTTCTGCTCTTCCTGTGAATCTATTCTTGTCCTGCAGAAGCAGTGAGCATAAACTTCAAGGGAGATTACTTACTGCCTTTTGCACCCTTATTTTGCCACAAAGGCTTGTTTGTGCTAACCTTCATCATTTGTGTTTGCTTTTACAGTGTTTGTAAAAGTTCATCATAACTGTTTATAGCAGTCCTAAACTCTGTATTAAATAAATTTTCAGCAAGTAACTGTCCTAGTTGCAAGGTTTCTTGTTAGGGAGTCTACGTTCAAATGCATTTTTAGACATTCTTTATCAGCCTTGATACTGTTCTCTCCTGACTATTGCATGTGTTGACTACCTTAGATTAAAACAGATCTGCTTAAAATTATATTATTATTTAAAATATTTAAACATGAATTAATCAATCTGTCATTACCACATTTGGTATTTCATACCAAACAAATGTTATTAATCTTTTTGTGTGTGTTATTGCATGTTTAGCATTTGTATTCTCTAACAGAGCCATTTCTGGAAAATGAGAATAATATCCAAAACCAATATGTAATTTTATTCCAGCACACACAAAACAAGTCTGTACCAACCTTGAATCACATATTTAACTGTTCTGTTTCATAATTTCTGATTTATGGTTTGTTTTTGGTTTTTTTTTTTTCATTTACTTATTTGCATTTCATTCTGTGCATGCCCTTATCTGAGCCCCGTGTCATATAGTTCATACAATTTTCTGTATTCTCCTGTATGTTTATGCTCTTCAGGTATACACTTCTTGACTGATTTAGTTTTACAATTTAGGGATCACCAGCTGAGCGCTTCAGATATAAGATCAGTGAAATTTGGGTGCGCAGCTGTGTTACTTCTTTGTGTTGTGGCCTCTGTAGTGGCAGCCGTATGAAGGCTGCAGTTGGGAAAGGTCCATCAGCATGTCTGCATATACAACATGGATCTCTCCTGCTTGTTCTGCCTGTTCTGAAAGCTATCTACTGGGTATCTGCTCCTAAGCCTTTGCTATTGTATGTGAGTTGTAAAAACACATGTAAACAGAAGCTAACCATTTTTCTTTTGATTATTGCTAAGCAAGCTGCAAGTTTCTTCTAGCTCTTACCTTCCATAGCCACATTGTCTGATGGGGGTTAGGGCACACAGAACACTGTTGCAGGATGACTGTTGTTCCCTGATCCTCGCATCCCATTACCCTGTGCTGCACACTCCTGAGGATGTCTTCTGATTCCTTTTTCTGCCTCTGTGTTTTGCATATATTGGAGCTGTGGCTTGTTTTCTTATTTGCACAGTTCTCATTTGTTGTCCTCAGTTGGTTTGGGTGTCAGGAAGATGAACGAGCAACTTACATTTCTCATATTCTTTCCTGTTCTCCCTCAGGAGTGAGAGGCTGACATCATTGTATAATTGGAGGAGCTTTATATTTTTAGGGTTTTTTTAATTTGTACTAAAGAATTTTCTTTTTATTTCTTTTGCTTGATTTTTAAAATAAAATGATCAATGCCTCATGAAGACTAAAATTTTCTGGTTCTTATAAGCTGCTCCTCACACCAGTGTTGCCTGCAAACACTGAATCCTTTAAGGCTAAAGAATGAAACTCAGTGTTGGTGAACAAATCACGTTTATTGTTTTCTATGTGTTTACATAATGACAAAAATGAAGCCCTGGGGAATAATAAAAGGGGCAGTTGATTTGAATTAGGTTTCCACCTGAAATACAGCTACCTTTTATAGATATTATGGGAACATAAGCTAGAAGGAAAATGCTCACTGGTAAAAGGAAGGCTTGACATTTTTAAATATAAATAGAATTTTGTATCAAGTTAATTGCTGATTCTGGCATGAAATAATAACTGAGCAGAGACTGGTATTGTGGTCGCACTTGGAAAGGGTGGGTTTTTTAATTTTCTACTGCATTTATAATCTTGCCAATGCATGAAAACAATAATGACAATTTATCAAAATTCACTCTCCATATTGTAAGAACAAGGAGATACCTTGCCTATCTCCTATACCTATCCTATCCCTATACCTATCCTATACCTGTATATCTCCTATACCTATCTCAGTGTGAGACTGAGATTTGTAAGCTGTGCTAATGAAAATTTGCACTCCAGATCTCTGTGACAGCATTAGAAATTGTCACTAACTTAAGCTGCCCGTTTTATTCTGTGGCCTGAATGCATATCCATAGTATCTTATACTGCCATACAACAGTTTTTTATTTAAGTATTATGGGAGTAGTTAAGATTTAACTGCTGGAATGTGAGCATATCTGTGTGCGTGTTTCAATGCAAGTAATGCATGGGATTGAGCAACAGGTGCGTGCATAGCATTTCCTCTGGTACTCTCCTTGCAGAAGGAAAACAAGAAATTCAAATATGCACAGGTGCTCCAAGCAACATTGCTTTGACTGACTGTACTGTATGTCTTATTTCACAAGGTGAGCTCGTGGGTTACCTGGCTGATCCTGACTGCAGGTTCTATGGAGGAGAAACGAGAAGTCTTCTCATATTTAGTACATGTGGCAAAATGCTGCTGGAATATGGGCAACTACAATGCTGTAATGGAATTTTTGGCAGGACTAAGGTATGGGCAACTCTTTGTAATGACTTCTCAGTGATAGATTACACTGCAGCTTCCGTCAAGCAGATGTCTTTGGACAAGGGCATAAACAGAAATCTGTGGCTAAATCACATCATCTTGCCCTCTTACTTGCTAAGAATCCTTTTTTTGAAAAAACTGAACATGTTAAAAACTGTTTTCTTCATTGTCATTTTCATTCTTCTTCATTTTCATTTTCTACATTAGAAAGCACACACTTTTAAACAAAATTTTTAAAATGTAAAGAAAGATGGTAAATCAGCTATGCTTTGTCTAAAATCTAAAATGTAACTTGGGGTTTGGAGTGTCCAGAAGACAAGTGAAATATAATCATGGTAGGATTCTACTAGAGTAAGCCTGAAACTGCAAAAGAAAACCTACAAAACACACACACAAACAACGAACAGCTAAAACTGTCTTGTTAAACCCTTCAAATTTATTTATACTGGCTAATGCTGGAATCTTGTGCTGTAATTGTCTTATGTAGCCAATCCTGCAGTGTATCCAGAAGGAAAACAGGTGTGATGCTGAGGTGCTACCTTGACACAGATTTGCACTTCAGAGAGCAGCAAATTAGACTGGAGAAGGAAGAGTTAAGATCAGATTTCCAATCACTTAGCTCCAGCCCTCCCTGTATTTTGTGTTGGTGTAGCAAAGCTTTCATGTGTTGTATTGTTGATCTTTGTGGTTTAGTGAGGATTCTCACTGAGCTAATTATTTACATTTTTTGGTACATAAAATACATATTAAATGCTTGTGGACAAAGGAAGTTTTTTTCAGCAGCATGCATCCATATGAGTCCCCTAGCCATGTAAGTTGTGAGGGAAAATGCAAACAAATTAAGGCCTTAATTTATCTGTAATGCATCTGCACAGCAGAATGGAAGGCAAAGAGTAAAGGCAAGGCTGGTGCCCAATTAGCAGTGCACTCAAGACAGAGACAGAAAGTGGGGATGAGGATGTTGAGCTGCTAGCAGTTCTACAACCCTTTTGGTGCGTCTGAAGGCAGGGTGCATAGAAAGGCCATGCCTTTGCTCAGATGTGCAGCTCAGAGGGTGAGTGGGCTCAGCAATGCCAGCTGTCCTTCTCACCAGGAGTCATTTCTGTTTGAATTCAAAGCTTGGTTTGCAGAGTGGCACTGGTGCTTGAGAGCTGGAAGACAGCCTTGATTTATTTCCATGACAGAGTTAGAGTGTAATGGGAATAAATGAATGTAAAGTATTTCAAATTGTTTGTTCCTTTGTTGTTCCTTTCCTTTCCTTTCCTTTCCTTTCCTTTCCTTTCCTTTCCTTTCCTTTCCTTTCCTTTCCTTTCCTTTATGGGTTATCTACTAATGAATGAATTTGTAATAAACCATCTGGTTTATCTCCGTACCTTTTCTTTTCTTATTTCTTCCTATGCCTTTTTGACTTTAAGGCAATGACAAAATGAAAATGCTGGGAATCCTGCTTGCCAGTCATGGGTACCTGAGCTTTTATTAAGTTCCTAAAAATTACTGCAGTCTTGTGTAAATCATACTGCTTGTTTGTCCTTGTTTTTGTTATTTTGTTATTTGGTAATTGAAAGAGGAGAAACAGTCTGTGAGCCAGAATTTTTGTAAGAATAATGAGCTGAATGTGATTCATTCATTTCTGAGTAATGATAATAATTTCTGTATTTCCGTAATTTCTATTATGTACATGCTGGAGGTGTTGGACTTCTCTGTAAATTGGTTTATTTATTTATTTTTAATAATTGTTGTGGTCTTTTTTTTCACTAGGTCAAGAAAAGTTTTAAAAATGTGGCAATTTATGGACCAGTCTGACATTGAAACCATGCGAAGTCTGAAAGATGCTATGGCACAACATGAGTCCTCATCCGAGTACAGGAAAGTGGTCAACCGGGCACTTAATATTCCAGGCTGTAAAGTAGTTCCTTTCTGTGGTGTATTTTTAAAAGAGCTTTGTGAAATTTTGGATGGAGCATCAAGCCTCATCAGACTCTGTCCACAGTATAATTCCCAGGATGAGACATTAGAGGTAATTGGGATTGCTGTTCTAAGATGCTGTGTTCTTAGCCATCCAGTGCATTATTTTATCATCTGTTGTTTTATATGAAAGTTTCATCTAATTAGAGTTCTATAAACCAGACTATTATCCATAGTTCAGTTACATGAACCTCAATTTAATTCCTGCGGTAACTGTAGTAACATAGATTTTGTTGTTAATAAGTAGTTCAGTAGAGGAGTACTGAGCAGTTACTGTCTATACCAAAGCTAAAAGCTTTTAATTTGGTAAAGGAAGTTTGCAAATACTTAAACATGCAGCTGTCTTCCAAATTTTCTGATCTTCTGCATAGCTTGTTGGGAACTGGAAGGTTTTCAGTTCCTTAAAAGAAGAACTCAGAAGATCAATGGATCAACCTTTTCCTTTATGAAATAAAACAGTTCCTATTTTTTTTCAGTTTGTTTTGAAAATATGTCCCTGTTCCATGAAAACTGAGACTTTTAATAAGACTACAGGACTATTGTAATTTGTGTTACTTGGTTTATGCAGTGATTTAGTCTGTTTTGGTACAGAATCCCATTAGAAGCTAATGGGAAACATACGTACTAAATATTCTTAATTCTTCTAAGAATTTCTCCAACAAGATGTAAATGACACAGTCTTCCATCGCTCCTGTTACAATATTAATCTATCAGATGTCTTTAGTTTGTTTCAGATTACAGTGGACAAGATAATTTCTTGCAACGGGTAGGCCAGGATGGTTTAAATAATCCAGAAAAAGAATCCACAGCAAACAGTATATTTCAGACTATTCGGAGCTGTAATCGCAGTTTGGAATCTGAAGAGGGGGAAGATAATCTCAGTGAAGAAAGCAATTCAAGAAAAAACTCCTTGAAGGACAGAAACCGTTACCAGTAGGTCTCATGTTTTGCTTTCTGTCTTCATCTGTGTGTTTCACAGTTTTAGTTTTAGTTTTTCATTTCCTTTTACCAAAGCTCACTTACAGAGTCAGAGGCAACTTTTAAGCTCTCTCTTTGATTTACTATCTTCCAATTCAGAACTTTTTCCTCCTGGAATTATGCTAAGTATTTGATACTCAAATGCATGAGAGCTCTCTGTATAGTTATATTTTCACTCATGATGTAATTACTTCCTCTCATTATAAGGGTAAATCCTTTTCATCTTACACACAGAGCTTTAAAAATCCATGGTTATGATTACAATTTTGATCTGCGGTGCCCGGAATAGCACCAGGACATATCTGTTATCAGAGCTCAGAACATTATATTCTGCACACCAGAGCAGTGTTGTGCACTTTCCAAAATAAAGGTTATTTATTATTGTTCATAAGACCACTTCTTTTAAGGACGTGTTCACTTGAGGCTTTTAAATTATGCCCAGAAGACATTTGTAAGCCATTTCGCATTGTGAATTTTCAGTTTGATTTAGTCTTGCTATTTTGCCTAGCTGTTTTCTTGATTGTGCCCCAAGAGCACATTGTTCAAAAACTTCCCAATTTTGACTGTATACCCAGTATAGTCTTTACTTTTCAGCAGCAAAAAAAAATACTAAATGGGAACTTAAAGACATGACTTGATCTTGAGTGTTGCTTTAGTGAAATTGCAGCCCACTTAGATGTTGATGTGTCAGCTACAAATGAGGTAACTGTTAGAGAAGCAACAAACAGAACTGTGCTGTTCAGAGGTGAAATGATTTAGAATTGTAGAATCATTTCAGTTGGAAGGGACCATAAAAGGTCATCCGGTCCAACTCCCCTGCAATGAACAGGGACATCTACAGTCCCATCCGGTGCTCAGAGCCCCATCCAACCTGACCTTGGATGTCTCCACTGCCTCTCTAGGCACTCTGTGCCAGTGCTTTACCATGCTTACTGTAGAAAACTTCTTCCTTATGTCCAATATAAGTCTCCTCTCTTTTTGTTGAAACCATTATCCCTTATCCTATCATATAAATGGCACAACCCAGATTACATAAAAAACATACATATGTCCCTACTTGAGTTATTATATTGATAATGTCTATCAGAAATATCAGTATGTTCAGAAGTATCCAACTTGTTTCAGCTATTACATGCAGAATCTAATAAGTGGCTGCCTGAGAAGGAGCTATCCTCTTCCTGTTTAAATGCATTTATTTCATTAGCATGCAATTGTAAATCTCATTTCAAATAAATAATAATTATTTCCTGCAAGAATGGTTTCTAATAGAATTATTCACATCTGGCTTTACTTCCTTCTGGGCAGTGGCACAGTAGATTATGCCAGGAAAGGCAGT
Source organism: Perdix hodgsoniae (assembly GCA_035772895.1). NCBI lineage: Eukaryota > Metazoa > Chordata > Aves > Galliformes > Phasianidae > Perdix > Perdix hodgsoniae. The sequence continues at coordinate 15,170,723 of JAPSGF010000013.1, forward strand.
TCCACTTCTCTGTACATTTGTTATCTTTTATTTCAGTTTAAACATTTTTTTCCAGGAATTAATTTTCTTAATTAATAAAGTTTGAATTCAACTTGCAGCTCTCCATTCAAAGAAAGAATGAGCTAGTGAAATCAACCTTTCACTTGAATACACAAAGCAGAATTTAAATGTAGAAGAACAATGTGGGGAAAATTGAGTTTTTTTGTTATGTCTTTATCAAATCAGTTTTTTTAATTAGTTCTTTATGCTTTATGTTTAAATGGAATTGCTAAGTTGCATTCTAATTAAAGTAGAAATTTAATGCAAACAAGTTGAGTGGAACACTGAAATGAACAAAACAGCAGAGAAGTAAATAAAATTGTGTCTCCTGATTCAGGTGTCTGATCATTGCTGTCTGTACTTCTGGTGCAGTAAAATGCTAATTTTAACTTTCTAATGACTTGTATAAAAGTACATTGGAAGTGTTAATTTACCTCAGTTCCTCATGATCCTGATATGTTTTGCTGGCCATTGAGAGCTGGCTGAGACACAGGAAAGAACTGCTGCAGAGAGGCAGAAGGGTTCTGTGCTGTTGTCCCTGTTGTATGGAGGCTGCTATATTTGATTCATTTTTAATGCTGTAAAGAGCTAAAAGCCTTTCTTTTGAGACCTAAGCCATATCTGTTATGCAGTATTATGTAATTAAAATTTTGTAATTAGTTTGCATTTTGTTGATTTGAATTAATATTGTGAAACACAAGCCCAGTGGAGCTGGATACATTGGTTTGATTCGCAGAAAATGAAGGGCATCTTATAAAATCAGTGGGCACTGAGTGCAGCTGTTATTTTCCCAAATAGGCTGAGTGTCGCTCACAGTCAGCGATGTGTCCCGTCACCCTGAGGTGCTGACTGTGCCAAGTAAATACCACAGCTAAAATTCTGTTTGTCGTCTTTGACAGTTTTCAAAGAAATAACAGCTGGTAGGAAAAATATAAATGTTGAAATCCAATCTTTGTAGAAATGTTATTCAAATGACCCATTCTCTAAACTTTGTCTTAATGTTGCTGACCTGATCTCCTTTACCCTTTAACTTTTTTAATTACAGTAAATACCTTCATAATGAATAAAGGTGAAAAACCTCACTTTTTTTTCCCTTTCATATCCCTTACAATTTCCTCCTTTAAAACTGCAATCTGATTTAACATTTCCTGTACCCTTTCTTGTCATTTTCTTGCATCTTAGTGCAATACGTGTAAAGAAAACTTCTGGTTCAAATCAAGTTCTGTAAGTTTGTTCACAATAGTTGATGGCTTTATTGCTTTTGCCAGCTAATGTCACAGGCTGTTTCTGGATACGCCTTGTGCACGTGCATGGCTTACCTTGTTGCTGCTTGTACATTTTAATCTACAGCGTGGCTGTGCTGTCACACATGAAATAAGGCATGAACAAAGCTCTGCCATTTCTGTCTCCTCTATACTAAACTCCCCTGGCCTTGCCTATCTAATCTCAGAATATACTTTCTAGGGTCTTTCTAGCGATTTGTTTGGGTATTTTGAAGGCATGAGGAAGATAAACGTTTTAGTGGTTGTTTTAATTTGAAAAGCTGAACCATGAGTAATTCAGTAAATAATGTATGCAGTGTGGCAAGATTTTAACTTTCAATTTTAATTTGAAAGATTTTAACAATCAATTTTAACATCAGTTTATAGCAGCTCAGGTATATGGCATGACCTTTATTTTACAGCAGATTTCTTAAGAAACTTCAGTTGCAATTAAGGCTGATATAATTGTTCTGCCATGGTTTGTCTATCTCTTCACCATCACCATTAGAATTGATGTCTGGAGTAAGGAAAAAATGAAATGAATTAGTACTCCAGGGAGAGGAAATTTTGAGGAAGATTCATGTGGGATTTAACTCAGTGAGATGGGTGCCTGACTTGCAAGAAGCCCTACTGTGAATTGTGTTCTGCTGAGCTGGCAGGAAGTAGCTGATAACATTTTTGCTGCATTCTTATGAGAAATGCATGTATTTTAAGCCCTGTTTTACAAGTGTTAACCAGAAACAGGTCTGTACACAAAAAGAATAGTAGAAGAGGGATTGAAAGTCCTGTCTTCAGTCCCCTAGATATTGTTACCAGCTTCTTCATACAATACATGGTATTTCCATTGGAGTGATATTGTGCTATGGGCTTAGAAACTGGAATCACTTAACTTCAAGATCCAAAATGAAGTTGTTTATAAGATCCGTTCCAGCCCAAGCCATTCTACAATTGATTCTATGCTAGTAAATATAATCCTTGTAAAATTAAAAGAAAACATAATTATATTGCTATCAGAGTTGTAATTAATTGTAGTAACATCTATAAATTCCAAATTGCCATAACTTAAATTCTTATACTGCAAAAACTACTGTAAGTCCCTGTATTTTTAATTTAAACTGCAGCAGAAAAAAAAAAAACGTAGTAGCATAAGTCAGCACATAAATCATGCGTTTCACTAGGTAGAAAATGGGTGTATTAAATGTAACTAAACCAAATTCCCCATCTTTTTTCACATACAGATTTATAATTGGAGATCTTTCAGATTCTGAAAGTGATATATTTGAGCAGTTGAAGGACTGGGACACAAGTTCAACAGAAGAGCAACAGAAGGCTTTCTGCCATGGCATAGAACTCATTCCCTGGTATGTGTTGTCCATCAGAGCTGATGTCCACCAGTTCATGCTGCAAGGTGCAACTGTCATCCATTATGACCAGGAGACACATCTTTCAGCACGTTGCTTTCTTCAGCTTCAGCCTGACAATAGTACTTTGACTTGGACAAGACCCACAACAGTTTGCCCAGCAAATGCAAAAGCAAAGCTGAGTGTCCTGGGTAATGCTGCTGAGCTTGGTAAATACCAGTTCCTTGGCAATACCGGACTAAATGGACTGGTGGAAGGTTTTCTGGATTTGTTTTCAGCCAAGGCTGTGTATATGGGACATTCTGGCATTGATATGCACACTGTGTGTGTTCAAAATAAACTTTGTAATATGTCCCTTGAAGAAAATGGTATAACACTACTTTATGGACTTCAGACTACTGATAATAAGTTGCTGCACTTTGTTGCTCCAAAATATACTGCCAAAATGCTCTATGATGGACTGCTGGAATTGACTAAAGCTGTAAGAAAAATGAGGAGATTCCCTGATCAAAGATTACAGTGGCTTCGGAAACAGTATGTCAGCCTCTACCAGGTAAAAAATGCTGTGATTTTCTATGAGAAAAGTTCAAAAATGTCATCAATGTATTGTTGAGCAATTAGTTTCTATTATAAGTAAACTGAAGTTAAATGTGAATACCAGACCTCCAACTTAGTAACATGGTTTGTGTGAAAATGATCTGGTTCTCCACATAATGTCTCATCAAGTGGTGGGTATTTTAGATACGTTTAAGTTTAACCTTTTTTATTGTTAAGTTCTTCATATATTTGGAGTTTGGGAATAAATATTTTCTTAAAGAGAAAGCAATGACTGTACATGAAAATGGTTCCCCAAAAATGAATGCTCAGATTTAGGGCCAAAAATATGAGATGGTGAAGAAAATAGCCCTGTTCCATTCACACAGTAATTAAAAATTGTGGGCTCTTGATATTTTGCCTTTCATTGGTTCCTTAGAGATATCTTTATTATACCTTAAGAAAATGTGCTTATTCTTTGGCAGTTATTCTACTGATTTTGTTAATGCTGAGAATTTTTGTAGGAGGATGGAAGGTTTGAAGGCCCAACCTTGGCTCAGGCTGTTGAACTGTTTGGAGGCAGACGATGGAGCACAAGGAACACAAGCACAGGAACTCTGACCAAAAGCAGTGAGAAACCTAGTGTGCAGAGAAACAACACTCTGGGAATAAGTGCAGCTAAGAAAAAGAAGAAAGTACTCATGAGGGTATTCACATATTTTGTTACTTATCTGGCTCACTTGTTTCCTTCCTACATTTGCTGTGTAGCTAGCCATACTCTGAACCAGGAGAAAGTTAGTTGAGAACTTTAAAACAGCTTATTGAAGGTTTGGTATGTTTTGGCTTGTTGCTTTCCAGTAATTTGGTGGGTTTTTTTCTTCATGTTTAAATTTCATTTCTAAGGACACATGAGTGCTAGCAGACAAGGACATAATCTCATTAAGAACTTTAGGTGCTACTTCAATATAGAGGTAAAATATTCTTAAGAACAAAAATAGTAGCCATCAGGGTGAGGCTGTAGTCAGTTTCTTTGCTCCTTTTTGTTTTCATGTTGCTAAAAACATCACCACAAATCTTCTGTTTCACATTAACGTGGGGTAAGATAATCTTACATGGCTGACAGGAACAGTGCCCTTTCTTTTTCTCCACTCAAGACTTTCAGCAATAGTTAGGAAAGGGAAAAATCAGGGTCTAGCAGCTCAATGCTGTCTATATGGCTACTGAGCAGGGGAGGAAGATTCAGATGACAAGATCCATCCTCTTCAAATCTCCTGTGTCCCAGTGGAATAGTGTTAAACCAGCTTCACCAATATAGAGGGGTGCAATCTTCGTCATGCTCTGTGTGATGTCAAACTGAAGTAATCTCTGATGTTCCCGTGGTCATTATGTATCCATCGTGTTTAAGTTGTCCCTTTTCTATTTGGGAAGTTTCACTGACAGTACAGTTGCTGGCCATACAAAAGTTATTTCATAAGGAATAGCTGATTTATCTCATGATTTTGTTACAGATTGCACTGATAAAGAATGAAAAAAAACAGAGGTTTTGGAATGTTTATTATGATGCTCACTTCATTTCTAGGGTGAAAGTGGAGAGGCCACTGATGATGAAATGGCAACTCGGAAGGCAAAAAGCTGCAAGGAATATCGAAACAGAAGTGGTTCAGATCCTCAAGATATCGATGAACAAGAAGAATCAGGTAGATACATTCCTTCGGTATTTAAGAGTCCCTCTGGGTTTTGCAAAAAAATCATGATACAGATGTGCTTTGCAGTGTTGAATATGTATATGTTCATGGTAGGAAATTACTTTTATAGTTGAAACTCCAAATGCTGTGAAGTTTTAAAACTAGTTTATTTTTCGGTTCCTAATTCTTCTTTCCTTATGTTCGATAGCACTGCCTTTCTAGTCAGACTAAAGCATGTATGAACCTTGTTCAGAATGTGTCTTTTTGACTGTCTTGGGACAAATCTACAATCCCTGTAGTGTTTTACTGAGCGTTAATGAATTATGGTATAGGGCTCTTGAATGAAAGCATTTTTATTGGGACAGAGGCTGTAATAGTACTGCAAACTTTTGTTTCCTTTGTAGATCAAAATATTATTATTAATGCTTCTCCATCTAACACCCTGTCATCAAGAAGAGCTCACTCTCTGACAGCATCTGGACCTCCTCATGTAGGAGCTGCCATGTCCTCACCAGCCAGACCAGTGTCCTCTCCTGTAATGTCTTCAAGCAAGAGTCAGTCGAGGTAAGGATGAAATCAGTGCTTTGATTTAAAAAGAAATTGTTACTGTTGTTTAGTTATGATCATTTTTCTTGCCAAGCTGATGAAGTCTGACAAAATCAGTGCCAGAAAGGCTATTAGTCTTTTGATAGACATCTGAATGATAGACATCATTGTAGCACAACATAGGGCATTTAAGCTGAAATACCATGAATCTAGGGGCAGCAATGTAGACGGTCTGCAAGCCCGGACGCTTCAGTTAGTAAGTCAGTTACAGAAGAAAATTGAAACATGTCCCAAAGCTCAGCAAGTTTAATTCTTTCTCCAAATTGTCTCCAAAACATAGTTACAGATATTTCTACCTGAGGGAGCGTTAACTTTGCTGATGTTCTGGGTGAGGACTGCAGTAGTTTCTCAGACAATTGGAGGAACAGTTTTGAAATCCTCATTCCTTACAGCCCTCTGTCTTCTCCTTTAACATTCATCATTTTTCTATTGCTTACACAGTGCAAAAGGTCATTCTGTGGGTGTGCAATGACATAGTTCAGTAATGTATTAATTCTATAAATAATAATAATGGTAGTAGTAATAATACAATAGAATAATACAGCAAGGATAATGTACTGGGATTGTGGATGGTACTTGGTGATATACAAGAATACAGTGACAACAGAGACCTTCCAGTATCTTTTAACATAATGATGTAGTATGGGTGCAGGTATGGATACTGGGATTTCCAAGAAAGCAGTGGTAGACACTGGAGGACGTTACTGGCTGATGGCAGAACATTATTTTTGTGGAGATACGTCATGTGTAATGGTTTGTTTTGTTTATTTCATAGGATTTTTTTTACATTTCAATAGTTAGGTTTAGTGCTGGAAGTGAGTAGTAGAACCTCCTGTGGGTGTCTGTGTCTGGTTGCCTCTCCATGTAATATTACTTTCTGAGACTTTCCTGTGTTCTTCACTCCTTGTTCTTCACTGTCAAACACAACTATGAGATGAACATTCCATGCTTGGATTTATTTCTGTGGGACATTTATACGGCTTTTGGTTGTTGTTGTTCTGTTTTGTTTTTTTTTTGTTTTTTTTTTTTTTAAGGATTGGAGCAATTCTCTTTTATATTAAACTGAAGAAATACTGCATTACTACCTCTGATGAATGCTCCTCTGTTTTGCAAATCTGCTTTATGCTCTTCGTGCCGAAAGAGTTGTTGTTCTGTAAATGCGATTAAAAGGCTCAGCTGAAACCTCACATTCCCAGGGGAAGGACAGCTAATGTTGCTTTAAATCCTCTCAGTTCTGGGTTTCTGCATAACTTAGCACTCTGGGCCTCCCTGAGCTATGACGAGTTTTCCCTGGCAGTTGTTTGGAGACTCCACAGTGTCTCCTGGTAGAGCTCTCCCCAATGTGATAGGACTTTCCACACTAGAACTTGCATGAGGTGATTCTGAAGAGGTTCTGCCAGGCTCCACAGAAGCCTTTGTAGTACAGAAGACTTAGCTGCTAATGAATGATTAAATGTAGAGTACAGAGCTACAAAGGGAAGAACGTGGAAGATTTCCTATTCTTTCTGTCTTTTTCTGTCTGTATGGTATGTATGTACATTAAAAATATCCTTCCCTAACCATCACTAAGGTTCATGCCTCTGCTACATGTGAAGCTCTGAATAAAATCAAATAGAAAAAAAAGAATATTAATAGCAATTTAATATGAAAAGGAGCTGGCTATTTTTGTACGTTTGAAATAATTGTACCTGCAGGTAGAGAATGAAGAACTGTATTTTTACAGATATAGTTCACAGTCTTGGTATTCCTTACCTCCTTACTAACAGCTTACACTGAAAATAAATCCTCGCAGAATCCAGGTGTGCAGATAATTTGCACACACAGTGAACCCGCAGCTGTCTTCTGTCCTTCATTTGAAGTGGATGTACATGCAGCAAATTCTAAAGCTCTTTGAAAGTGTAGTGCTGCCCCTAAGGTGGAAACAAGGGAAAGGGAGCTAAAACCACTGGGAAGCAAATAGCAGAATACGAAAAATAAGAAGTGAAGGGTTATTTGTGAAGGGAAGGTAAAGTTTGCTCTCCTTTGCTGTATACAGGTATAAACTAGACTACTCCAAATTACATGGTTTTGGTAATTGGTGGTAGTGGGCTTGTCTTGTTTGGTTTTCTTTTTTTTTTTTTTTTTTTTTTTTAATCATCTTATGTGGAGTTACTGTGGAAGATAATCTCTAGAGATACATTCTGGAGAAATTGTGAGCTTTCTTATATGCTGCTGTTTTCCTCTTCAGTATTCTGTTGTTCCAGTCTGCAGGAGTCAAGCGACTTTCCTCATCGTGGTTTATTTTTCTTGTCTGATAAAAATGTTAGGAATTATTTTAGCTCCAAAGTTATATGCAGTATGTCAGTACTTGCCATAGTGATGTCAAACAAATTGAACATTATCAACGAAAGTAGATGGTATTTTTTAATACTTAAAATCACATGCTGTTTTCAATTGCATGCATCCATCCCAGGCCAGGAGTGAACTAAGGAATCTGATGTAGCGTATTTATGTGAAGTCTGCTTGTAGCACTGATTTCCAGGGACTGCAAAATGTCTTTAGGGACACTGGACAACAAGCTGGCCCTGTTTTTCCATCACAGCTGTTGGAACTGTTTGTACTGAACCTGATGTCAGGATTGCTAGATTAATGGATTTGTAGATTTGTACATTATGGAGCAATAAAAGCTGACATGTGGTCACCTAGTCTCGTATTTTTAAACAAATACTGCAATTTCTGGAGTTCTGCTGCAAACTAGACACTTCTGACTGTGTCAGTGCCTCCCTTTGCAGGATGCTGGTAGATCACAATCATGCAGATGTGGTCATTGAGGTTTAGACACAGGAGGCAGCTCCAAAACTCAGCCATTTGGCTGATACCCTTACAAATTAGTACTTGAAATTCACTAAGGACTAGGCCATGCTGCTGAAGGAGTAGTTCAAACTGGGGAAAAGCAGCTACAGTTACTAGTGTGAGTCCTGTAATAGCCCAAAAACTTTAGGATACAGCTTTTGGAAATTTGTTGTTCTGGTTCAAAAACTTCTTGTTCACTTGCACAACTTAGGTTAACAACTGCAGGTATAAGGAAATTGGCTTGGTATCACTGAAGTCAACTAAAATAACAAACACCAAACAGCTAGTTTGTTTCTGTGATTATTTTCCCCCTTTGCACTCAAGAAATACCAGTTTGCTTTCCTTCCTTCAGTCCAAGAAGCTGAAAGGATGAAATCATTAAAAGGAAATGGCCTCCAGGGGCTACTGCCCAAGCCTAAAAGAAGAGGGCTGTAGCTTGACCTGTCTTTGAGGTATCTGAGGATCATCTCAACTGTTTTTGGAAAGTATGAGAGAAGCCCATGAGGCTGGGAAAGGAGGAGGCTTGTGTACCAGGGGAAGGGCTATACTTCTTTACATCTAGACCTTTAATTCTCCCAGACAGGAGGAAACTCCAGGTGTGTGAGGAAAATACTGTTTTTATTGTGTATCCACTTGTAATATTACTGTTTTATTTTGACTGCTATAAGGAATTCTATATCCTTCTTATCTTTCCCGTAGCAAATCTTCATAAGCACCTTATAAGCAGCAGGACATGTTTTTTAAAGCTTGTGGTACAAGAATGCTGACACTGTTTTCTTCAAACAAAAAAATGAGAATGCATTCGTTTTTGCCATTTACAGCAGACCCTTTTCACTTGGAAGTGTTTTAAATATAAAATCTTATATAATTATAATTATTATTATTATTATTATTACTATTATAAATATTAAATATATAAATTTTAATAATTCTGGTAAAGTTTGCAGTTGTCTTGTGAGAAACAGCCATTATAAAACGAAGTATAATTGTCATTATTAATCTCATAACATTCAGCTTTATTTGCTGTTAATGCAGTAATGCATAATATTTCAATGTGTAATATAACCAAATTACAGCAGTCTCTTTTTGATTTAGCGCGTGGAGCAGCAGTAGCTGGCATGGCCGTGTTAAAGGTGGAATGAAGGGGTTCCAGAACTTCATGGTTTCTGATAGTAACATGACTTTTGTGGAATTTGTGGAGCTCTTCAAATCTTTCAGGTGAAACATATTGTTATTCTGTATTGATCTCTTTCATCCAAGTTTACGAAAGCACTAAAATTAGACTTCTCATGTCTTTTACAGTGTCCGTAGCCGCAAAGACCTTAAAGACCTTTTTGATGTCTATGCTGTGCCTTGCAATCGATCCGGTCTAGAGCCTACTCCACTTTATACTAATTTGAAGATTGATGAAAACAGCATCGGATTCCAACCCGATTTAGGTTTGTTAAAGAAGAAAACACAAGTGGTAGACTGCTGAACAGCTTCAGTTAATGGTCTCATGATAACATCTCTCAGTCAATCTCATAAAGAGCGATCCATTATAAGTTAAGCACAGGATAGCTGCCGTACCTCCAATAACACCTGTTTAGCTGGATGTAAGGCAGGTTCTTTGTTCAGAAAGGAAGAAAGGTACTCCTGTTTTGTGTTAACCAGATAGATTTGTAACTAACTGGCATAGCAGAGGCAAAAAGGTTTTTGCTAAGAGGCTGGGCCTAATGCAGGAACTATCTGGTTGCAGGAGCTGTGGATTCTGCCATAGGGTTAATACAGTGAGCAAACATAGGAATCAGAAAGAAAAAGGCTGTGCCCTGTTTTTCATCTGTTGGTTTTTTTTTTTTTTCTTTATCTATCTGGTTTCCTAGTAGATCTGTTTCATTTGGGACACGGGGAAAGGAAACCTTTGTCCCTCTTTACATTCCCCGGTTGCCATAATCTAAGTTTGGAGCTTTGTTCACATTTAAAGAAAGTAGTATTTCTGCTAAGCAGCCTGTGGGGAGGGTACAGCACCACTAGCATGTGGAACTGCAAAGAGATAAGGTCTGTGGGCAGGCTGTGGGATTGCACGCAGCAAAAGAAAGGCTTCAAGGCTGTACATGGCTGTGAGAGGGTGCAGGAGAGTCCAGGGTGACAGTGGGAGAGACTGTGGATCCGTGTTAGACATTCCAGGATTTTGTGTGTAATAATTAATTGCTTACAGTAGTTCTCTCTCACTGCTTTACACACACTAAGTTAGCACTTACGCTCCTGTGAGTGGATAGAAACAAGATGGTTCTGTTCATGTTTACAATGTTATGGGTAAAATGTTCAATAAGATATTCAAGTATCTTTGCAATGAAATATGCTAAATTCTATTTTATACAATGTATCCAATACACATAATGATGTATCTGATATTTATTTTGTTTATTCTTTGTTTCTTTATTTTTAATAGACTTGTTGACTAGGAATGTTTCAGACCTTGGTTTGTTCATTAAGAGTAGGCAGCAGTTGTCAGATAACCAGAGGCAAATATCTGATGCTATTGCTGCTGCCAGCATTGTAACTAATGGTACTGGAGTGGAAAGCACCTCACTGGGGGTATTTGGTGTGGGCATCCAGCAGCTGAACGACTTTCTTGTGAACTGCCAAGGAGAACACTGCACCTATGATGAAATCCTCAGCATTATCCAGGTCTGTAACACAAACATCTTGCAATCCCTTTTACTAGGAGTCTTGTTACTTGTTTTCCCTGTAAATGTGCCCAACAGTATTCTTTAAAGACGTGGGGTATTTTACTTTGTTGTTTTTGTTTCCATTTGACAGCTCTAAAGTTTAATATTATCTTTATTGCGGGCTATAAAGTTATGCAGATATCCACATATGCATGCCCATGAAGTGAAAAGAAATGATGCAATAAACAGGAGTGGCTTTTTTTGCTATGTACGCTTTACCTACGAAGGGGCATAACACTCTCAGAGCAGAAGCAAATATAGACGTCTTACTCCCTTCTGTAGAATGGCTAAAGTGATCATTATGTAGAAAATGGGAAAATTACATTAAAAATAGATTTCCTCCAAATGTGTAATTAATGCAATCCAAAACCAAGCACCCACTTAGGAGTTCACTAAGGTTAGAAGTTGAGTATTTGAACTACTAATATATAACAGATTTGCAAAGCCCAAAAGACAGAAGTTCTAAGGAAATGTTCAGGTAGCACAGCAAAAGCATCAAATTTGACATGGTGTTGTGTTTGAACACAATAGATAGGAAGAGGATACATGATTATAGATCCTTTCTAATTTCAGCTGAAGTACTGACTGTGCTTTGAATGGAAGATTGGATCAGGTGACCTTCCAGTATCCTTTCCAACCTCAATGATTCTACGATTATGCAATTGATAGCTTAATTTGCTTGTTTACTGATTTTTAAAGCAAGCATAAGTATTCCAGACACGTAACTCTGTTAGAAACAAAAATACTGGGTTTAGATATAGTAACTAGTTAGTTAAGTGTGCAGACTACACTGTGAAAATACAAAAAAGCAGTATTTCTCAAAATCATTATTATATGTGTCTTATATTTCTTCCTTCCTGTAGAAGTTTGAGCCCAGTGTCAATATGTGCCAGCAGGGGCTACTATCTTTCGAAGGATTTGCAAGGTAATTGTTAATTTATATATATGACAGCAGTGTATTAATGTGTGCATGACATTTACAAAATACTCAGCACAGCGTGTAACTTCCTGACATCTTCTCACTTTGAGGTTTTTGATGGATAAAGACAACTTTGCCTCCAAAAATGATGAGTCACAAGAGAATGCTGAGGACTTGCAGTTTCCACTGTCGTATTACTATATTGAATCTTCCCACAATACCTACCTTACTGGCCATCAGCTTAAAGGGGAATCCTCAGTGGAGCTCTACAGCCAGGTATATGGGGTTAGCTCATTGTGCAGTTTTCAGCATTAACGTGTTTGTTTAACTGGCAAGTGCAGGAACATGACCTTTTTGCTTTGTAACTCCAAATGTTCTAAGACCTTGCTTGTAAAATGTTGGAAAACATGATGTGTGGGAAAGCTGCCCGCAAGCACAGTTGTGTTCAAATGCCTTTTCTAAGGAAAAAAAAAAAAAAAAAAGGGCTTAGTTTGAGATTCATAGCATCTAGACACCAGTCGGTCTGACCCAGTCTACTAAAATTAGACTTTCCCACAGGAAAGACTGATCTAATATTTTAGTTCATTCAGATGTCAGAAACACTATTCAAATATTGTACATTGCACTGCAAAGACTAATTTCAAATGGAACTATAGCATCTAAAAACATTACTTCTAGGAATATTCTAGAGCTATTTACACTTTCTGCCTGATGAACAGGAAAAAAGCAATTTCTTCCTAGGGCGTTTAGTTCTGCGTGTGTTTGTGTGCATATCTATTTATTGGTGTGTCTGTGTATTTATCAAATACTAGAGAAGGCACTGCATTTCCTGTGAGTAGTGCTTTTGTTACTCTAGATGTTAGAGACTTACTATTGAAAGGGCTCATCTGAAGTCCCATGTGCCACTTTACTTGGAGATTTAGATAGAGGGCTGAAGCTGTATTAGGAAAGCCTGAATAATGATGTTGAAAAATGTGATTGCAGAGGAGGTTCCCATAGTATCACTGCACAGAGTGGTGTGAGTATTTTGTTGAGGATATATTGGCAGTGAAATGGAGCTCAGCTGGCTCTAAATTAAGCATGATGCAGGAAAGCCTCTGCCTGTCCCCAGACAGTTATCCCAGAGGACAGGGCAGGCTGTCCTGGCTCAGCATGCCTGGCTCTCACATGAGTGGTGATACCAGCCACACACACAACTGCCCAAAGCATTCTTAATAGCAGAAGTAATTTTTTCTGAATTGGAGAAGGTTTTTTTTTTTTCTTTGTTTGTGAGTGTATTTGCTGGAAATTATTTTGATTGTAGAGATCTTCATTTTCAGTAAAATATTTAATAGTAATAGAGATAACTTTTCAGTGATAGGCAGTTCTAAATAACAGCAATAAAAAGCACAGGACCAACAATACATAATTCAACTTATCTTTCCCACCATCCTGCTTCTTTGCTTTCTTTGGTAGCTTTTTAGAAAGTACAGCTTCTTCAAAGAAAGAAGTAAATTAGCTTATCATCACTAAACAGGATGGCCAGGCACATTTGCATTCTGATTATCCTTCTGGAAGTTCTTCAATAGATACTATTTTCAGACCATCTTCCATTTAAACACCTATCAAAAAACAACAAGAAAATATCCCAAAGCAAAAGCAGCAATGCGCTGCCCATAAGCTGTCATGCTAACAACCTGGAATATATTGCCATGTTACTTTCCAACTGCTTTTGCAGGTGGAAATGCAGGAATGTTTTTCTCCCTCAGGACACTGAGGTAAACATTAAGAACCATTTTCTGCAATCAGATTCCACGTGTTCTGTAAAATACCATGAATTTCCAAGCTGTATAGTACTTCTCCTAAGAACATACGTGCTTTCTTAATTTTCCTACTAGAGAATGCCATTGGCTGGGGACTGTAGCTTCTGTGTCCTGTGTTTACAGAGGCTGCTCATTCCAGCTCCTTTTCTGAACCACTGTGCTTTCATTTACCTTTGCAGTCTCTTCTGCTTTGATGATGTCGGGCTGTGGCTTCTCTATGCTCACTCTGTTCAATTGCATTGCAGGTTCTCTTACAAGGCTGTAGAAGTGTTGAATTAGACTGCTGGGATGGCGATGATGGGATGCCTATCATTTACCATGGGCACACTCTTACTACTAAGATCTCTTTTAAGGTATGCTAGTAATTATATATAGAAACAAACAAATCCGTACTATTTCTCTGACAAGGCAAAAAAATTAAAAAAATAGTCTACTAGGAAAATGCAAGTCTGAATAGACTAAATCTTAATAGAACATGAACTCAGATATGAACTACTTCAGGTATGAACTCCCTAATTGTAAACATTATGATTTTTGAGTTTGTATTTGTAGCAGATGTATGGTAATTTTTTTGTGGTTTTTGATGTGTCAGCGTAAATCTAAGTAACTGTTATCAGTTCTTTTATAAAGAGATGCTAGGCTGATCTTTAGGATCTTTGTTATGGGAGCAAAGTATGGATTCTTTCTTCTTAGAAGGGAAACCAGATCCTTTCAACTAAAGTAAGCTAACTGAATGCTGCAAAGTAATCATCTTCTTTCAATGACCCTTCTTTCTCATAGGAGGTAGTTGAAGCCATTGATCGCAATGCATTTATCACCTCTGACATGCCAATTATCATATCCATAGAAAACCACTGTTCCTTACCTCAGCAACGCAAGATGGCTGACATTTTCAAGGTGGGCCATAAATTGCAGTAAATTAATCTGAGGACTTGCCTTGGGATTCTTCCATAATATATCTCATTCTCAATATTTCAGAATGTATTTGGAGATAAGCTGGTGACAAAGTTTTTATTTGAGAGTGACTTTTCTGACGACCCCATGCTTCCTTCACCTGGCCAACTGAAAAGAAAAATCCTGCTTAAAAATAAGAAGCTCAAAGCCCATCAAACACCAGTGGATATATTGAAACAGAAGGTATAGTCCTTCCTGAATAGCAAGCAGTGGTACTTCACTGCAGCTAGAATTAATTCATTTACATTGTGTACTTTCATATAAGATGCAATCAGTGAAGAAAACTCTTATTAAAGGTACCTTCTCGTAATTTAATAAGTGGTTCTATTGTGATAGGCTCACCAGCTGGCGCATATGCAAGCACAGGCTAGCAATGGTGCTACCAACCCCACACCTGCCAATGAAGAGGAAGAAGATGAAGAGGATGAGTATGACTATGACTATGAGTCTCTCTCTGATGGTAATATGTATTTCTTTCTTACAGTGCTGTTGTTAGGGAAGTGTAGCAATAAGACATGTAAATATTATTCTGGATCAGGAATGATAAAGATAAGTTGATCTCACCTTGTTGGAAGAAGATATCCTAAATGTCCTCATCGGCACTTTAGTGTGGTATAGAGGACACAAGTGTTAAATCCAACTATTTTATGTTTTAACTGTGCAACATATGCTAAATTTTAGTCATTATGGATTATTTTATATTTATCATTGCTAATGAAAAAACAATTACCTTCACAGTTCACTCTATCTACATTCATCTGTATTGTCTTTTCTAAGGAGCTAAGACACCTGAAAGCTCAAGGTTCATAACAGGCTAATTCCTTGCATCTGCCTGATCTTAATCTAAGATGGCATCTTAAGGAATATTGAGGAATATCTAAGATGCAGATTCTCCAAAACCCTATATTGCTTCTTTCTAATTCCAGATACCTCTGAAATATCTATTTTAGTTCAATTTTGTTATTTTTTAAATTCATTATTTTTTGTTATTTTGATAATTTGCCAAGAATATATTAATGTAGATCACAGTGCACTTGAAAGATGAGACAGTAGCAATAGCTGGAAGTCATACTAAGCTCTTTGGCTAGTTAAATGCTCCAGCTTTGTTGGGTCACAAAGCTGATTAAGGGACAAAAATTTACAGATGTACTTCACTGTAGATAAATGCAAGGTAATAAATATATGGGGAAAAAAGTAAAACTTGCTTATGTGATTCAAAGCTCTACACTCTCTGTAACCATCTGGGATATGTTAAGAGTTGTTATAAGTATTCTAAAATTCTCAGCTAGGTGTATGGTGACAGCCAAAAAAGCCTATAAAATATTGTAAATCCAAAAAGATGATTGTCAGGAACAGAACTGAAAACAAAGCATCTTTTTGCTATTTTATAAAACCTCTTTATTCCACAGCTTGAGTTCTGCATCTAATTCTTGCCTCCAGATCTCAAGGAATAAGTTAGAGAGAAAGGCAACCAAGTGGAATGGGCAGTGGCTCTGCAGGAGTGTGAAAAAGCTGAAATTTGTCAGTTGGTGGAGAAGAGGTCTTAGGGCTGATTTGAAGAAAGTTTACTAAATGATTAATTGATGGATAAAAGGGAGTACAGGACTGTTATGAGGAGGAGCCTCTCAATAGAACAAGTTAATCAGTTTAAAACAGGTAAAAGAAAGTACTCTTATGCAGAGGGTAGTAAACAGTGGGAATGTGCTGCCACAGGAAATTGTGTAGACAAACAGTATCAACAGATCCAAAAAAAGACTGAACAAATCACGGGCAGGATTTTAATCAAAATTTGTAGCTAGAAATGTGTGGCCCAACATTCCAAATATTTAGCAGTTGTGGATGTTATGATGATTCAAGGGAAATGGACCATGCCTAGTGCTCTCTTTATACAGCATCTTCTGCTGCCACTGTCAGAAACAGAATACCGTGCTAGATGGACTATTGGTCTGATACAGCTGAACACGTTCTCCTGGCTGAATTGTAAAATCATTCACTTACTGAACCCTTAGGTCTAACGGGTAGCTGTTTAAGTTCTAGGTGTCATGTTCAGGGAAGGTGTGAGGTTTAAGCACACACACTGCAGCACAGGACCTTCTTCTGGTTGGTCTCTTATTTGCATTACTTCCTTCTGTGCTGAATTTTTTTAAAAGGTAACATTTATGAGGCTAGTTTTGTGCTGCCTTCAGTTGTGTTTTGCAGGAAAGTTGATCTAGCTGGTTATCATCAGTATTCTCCTTGTATGGAGCAGTGTGGGGAAAGCATAGATACAATTGCTGTGAAAAACTGAGATTGCTGTTAGCATGTTTGCCAGGAAAATATTGTTAGCTGACTGCAGTAAGTGTTGGTTTAGCAGTGTTAGTTGAGAGAAGATTTGAGAAATCAGGAGGTAACAAGAGTTAGTCACAGCTCAGAATACATGAAGGAATCTGAGGCACATTTACTGCCTTATTACAGCTATTATTCTCTGGGATTTTTACTTATGCCGTTATTTTGGCAAAACTAACCTAGGTAACAGTCCATAAACCTTCTAGAAGATTTTTGTTTTGATTTTCCTCGCTGATACGTTAGGTGTGCGTCAGGCTAACAGTTTTACAACTGACACTTAATTTTCATTTCTCTGGCTGTAAATCTTAATTTCCTTTACTCTTATTCCCTTTCTGACTCTGTTTCCCTGTAGCAGATGTCCTTAATGCTTCTCCTGCTCCTAACAGCCAGGAAGGTAAAGGCCGTTTGGTTGAGCATTTTAACTGCATGAAATCAGCACTGCATCACCAGCCTGTTAAAAACAACCATGTGAATATATGGTTTCTACCTTGTAGTAAAACTACAATCAGATACTTTTATATGGCATTGTTAACTGGTCAGGAAATGTTAGAGGACTGCATGTGCGACACTGGTTATGCAAAGAAAGAGTATGGTCAAGCATCAGGGATATCAGGAATAAATAAAACCATTCCTTTTGTGACAGTTTCGATATTTTGATTCAGAAAGCCCAATTAGAAGGTGTAATATTCTCTGAGAAACGCACAGCTTTGAAGAGGAATTCTATCGATGTAAAAAATACTTGTGTACAGTGAATGCAAGGAGAGAAAAAGCAAAACTCTCAGTACAAGGATACATACGTGTTTGGTGTGGTTAATTGTGTTTGGACATGAGCAAATCTTTCTTGTTCAGGGGTATTCCTTGTTGTCACATGGCAAGCTTGAAGAATTAATATAAATCCATGAAATGATTTTGTTTTGAGTATTTTCTGAGCACAAAAGGATGGGCTTTAAAGAAGTGCAATATATTAACCAAAGATCAGCATTAAAATTTTCAAGTAGAAGGCTACTACTAAAATAAAAGAGAATGCTTTGACCAGTAAATGCATCATTCTGGCATCTGGTTATTCAGATAAAATACATGGCATTATCCACAACCACTGTTAATTCACATTAAATTTCCAGTTGAATTTTTTTTGGCTCTATGTTTATTAAAATCCCATTGATTTTTAGATAACATTCTTGACGACCGACCTGAGAATAAATTATCAAGTGATAAGCTGCAGTTTGAATATAATGAAGAGACTGCCAAAAGAATAAAGAAGGCTGATTGTGCTGCTTACAGTAATAAAGGAAAGGTAGTTCTGCTTTTTCCCCCTTTCTTCTCAGCCACACTTTGATACAAAACCAGCTTCAAAAGGATTTGCACTGCTTAGGTAACTGAGACATCAGATGGCAAATGTACTTGAATGAAAACAGATAGTAGAAAGTGTGGAAACACACCAGAGAAGATATGTGAATTAAACAGAACATTCTGTATGCTGGTCAAGTAAAGTCTTTCGAGGTTATTGGATGTGCAGTTTGACTGAAAATTATAACTGTTGGTGCTGTCTGTGAAAAGTTAATTGTAGCTAAATCCTGAGTGTTACTGAGTGCCCAATACCAGTTGACATGAACGGAACTGAGAATTTCATCTCAGTCTTCAACATCTTTGTTGTCAAAATAACTTAATTTATTGGTTTATGATATCAAATAACCACATTTGTTTTCATTAAGTCATCAGACACCAAAAGCACTGCACTGCTGTGTAGTTTCTCCTGAACACAGATGTTTTTGTAAAAATTTGTAGATCCAACTCTAACGGATGTCTTTGCACACTCCCCGTGATTCAGTGACAGATATTGGCACGTAAGCTAGAGATCTGTTAGGCAAAGACAGCAAACCACATTGAAAGAATGAGACTAATTATTTTAAGGGCATAAGCAAGATATGCTAGAGTACTTTCATATTCAGTAATTTTTATTTATGTTATTGGAATTGTCACTTAGGTTTACGATATGGAACTGGGGGAAGAATTCTATCTTCCACAGAACAAGAAGGAAAGCCGACAGATAGCCCCAGAGCTATCAGATCTTGTCATTTACTGTCAAGCTGTGAAGTTCCCAGGTAAGTACACTTCTGTTTTATTACCTTAAACTTTCTGTTTGTTTGAGATACTGTGTTGATGTTTTGAATTGGTCAGTACAAGCACCTTCACGTTTAAGAAGCTGAGGATCTTTTTCTTGATGATTTGTTAGTCTATTTAATCAAAGTCTTATGCATAAATCCATCATGGGAAAACATATTGCTTGCCATAATAAAACGCTTACAAAATTGAAATTTCCCAGTCTTCACAAGTTAGGCAACTGCTTCTTTATTTCAGAAGGGATGAAACAAAACTTTGTCATAAGAACTCTGAATTTCCATGTAAAGAAGCACAAAATTCGGAAGGAAAATATTTCTGAAGCTTTTTCTTAAAATGATCCCATTTTACTGTGTTTCATTTTTACCTGCAGCCCGCATTTTCATTTCTTTCCTAAGTGCAGAGGAGGGGAGCCGTTTGTGGGGGTAATGCTGAAAGCTCAAACCTTCTGAAATCACTCACTTTTTCCAGCATCTGAGCTGGTAATTCAGGAAGAAGAAAAACAAAATGGCCCTTTCATGGGGTGGGTGAGGATAGGATAGCTGAATGCACATTCACTCACACATTCCTTATGGAAAGGGTTAAGAAAATAAGGTTTTATTTGTATAGCAAGAGGAAAGAGAGGAACTGGAGAGTAGATCACTGATAATTACTGGTTTGTTGAGTCACAGATTCTATAAAACATGAAGTTTGGTATATTTTGGCTCATGCTTTTTTGTACATAAATTCTTTTAAATTGAGATTTTATTGTTTATTGATATATTTAATGTTTTGAATGAAAAATCTACTTTTTAATGGAATGGTTCTGTGTGGAAAAGCTAGCAATTCTGCCAAATCATGACCTTATACAAATAGAACTATAATCAGATTAGAGAAGCTAGCCAAACATAAAATAGTGTCAAATAGGCAAGATAAACATGCTGAAAAATGGAGAGGCATTCCTTTATTATCTTTTATAAGTGTAAGAATTGTAGGTGTTACTTGTAACAATAATAACTCCTAAAAATTCAAATTTGATACTCATTACAGAAATCTCCAACCTTTCAAATAAAATATTTTCATTTAAAGAATGATATTTAAGATTATGCAGAGGTAATTTAAGTTGTTCCAAACATTTTGACACTCAAAGAAGTTATGGTGATCTGTGATATCTTTATAACATTTAGGTTTCTTCAGTTAGAAAAGAAATGCTTTCCATATGAGATTTCTTCTTCTTGCTTTAAAGAGCACGTGAATGGAATAATCGGGAAAAATAAGTTCCATTCACAGATGAACATATGAAGCTATATAAATTAGTTTTCCATC
The DNA here is from genome assembly GCA_035772895.1 of Perdix hodgsoniae. Lineage (NCBI taxonomy): Eukaryota > Metazoa > Chordata > Aves > Galliformes > Phasianidae > Perdix > Perdix hodgsoniae. The sequence goes on from JAPSGF010000013.1 coordinate 15,191,176, forward strand.
AAAGTCATGTATTTTTTTCTCCTTCGAGACAAATACTGCCTTCTCAGCAACACATGTAGACATCATGACCACATGCTTACTGCTCATCTGAGGGTCACAGATATGGTACATGCCACTGTTCTGCTGTTTTATCTCCATATTGTCTGTTAGTGACAGCAAGGCTGGTAGATCCATGATTATGTAGTTCCGTTGACTAGTTTTCTTCCCCAACTCAGAAAGTGTAAGACATTTGGAGATAGTGAGGGAACAGTCAGTGGCTGATAATAATTGTGAATACTTCATTTCTCCTGTCACCATGTACTTCTGTTCTGTGTTCACAATTGTCCATGTCTCTGAAGGTCACTCAGTGATTTGTGACTATAAAACAAGACAACAAGACAAGGACCATTCTCTTCATTTAGCCTTGCCTACTGAGTAACACAGACTTTCAATCAGCTTCTTGGTTGAAGCAGAATTCATCATGTATAGAAAAAAGTACATTTATTTTTCATTAAACCTCTGGTAAGGAGGTACCTACCACTGCTCTTGTTGTGTTAGTGGTATTTGGCCCTTATGGTCCTTATTTAACTTCAGTTTCAGTCTGTTGGATATCATTGTAGCATCATCTATGAGAATGAAGGTTTGTTCTTTTAGGTCACCAAAGATGAAGGTAGTGAAGCATAGTGAACACAGTGCTACTGTAACTCACTCACACTTGGCCTGTTGGCTTGATGTTGAGGATCCTCAAACAGTGAGTAGGGAAAGTTAAGTACATAAAAACAGGATCAGCACAACCAAGTGCATTGAGCAGGAAGGCACTTAAGCAAAACATCATAAAATTCAGTTACCAGCTCCACTGTACCAGGCTATCTGCCAGTATAATATAATAAAAATTAAGGTTAATGTAAAAAGAAAAAAAGAAAAAAAGCACCCAAAGAAAGTACTGTTAATTATTTTCAGGGTCTGCAAACCTGCTGCTAATCCGAAAGAAGTACGTGGTGAGGCAGTGACAGTTGCAGTTTGACCTGTTATTCCAGCATGTTTAGAATAAGAAAGATGGGACTTTGTTGCCTTCAGGATTCAAACTCTCAAAGTGGTAGGGCAATAAGCTAATGTCTAATGAGAGCCTGGCACTAAATTATCTAACCTAAAGGATACGGTGTAGTGAGATATGAAAGATTTGTGCTGTCCTTCTGGTAGAATGGTGGGCTATAAGCTGGTCCTGCTTAGACCACAGAGTTGAACCAGATGACTTCCTGGTCCTTTCCAACCTCCATTATGCTGTGAATTTATGAATCTATGTATAGGTGATCCTATATTTTGGAGCTCAGTTTAAATTGGAGTGAAATATGGAGCTTGCCTCTGGGAGAAGGTCTATCGCTTGCAAAGCATGCCCATGGGAACGACTAAAAAGAAAACTCCCGGCTGCAGTCTACCCTGTGGCCATCACATATGGTTCAGCTAACCTTGGTGTTTTGCATTGCAGTCTCTGGTGATTTATGAGGTTAGTCTGTTTCCTCAGTGACTGTCTCCACAACAGGATTTTGAAACCTGGATCTTGCTTGCCAAATCCATTTGATCCATTGAAAACGGATTAAATCATTCTGGAAGCACATAGTGCATAACTCCTTGTTCTTTTAGTCACTTCATATTCCTTGATCTCAGCTTCTACCATCTTCTATTGTTTATGTGTATGCTTTGGCCCAAAGAGACAGTAAGTCTCCAGCACTGAAAACATTTATGCACGTACTAAATTTTACTAACCCAAGGCAGTTACATTGAAACTATCAGCATAATTTTACGAACTACGTGTAGACATGCTGTAAAGATTGAGACCTGAAAATTTACAGCTGTGGACTTGACTTTAGCAGAACAGAGACCAGTGCATTCTCTTTGTGATTTATATTTGTAGATGAAACATTGGTATATAGCCAGTCTTTAGGCAGGTGTGAATTGATGGGAGAACATGAGGGTTGTTTTCTGAGTCACCATCAGGCAAATAATAGTGTGCTTGCTTTGTTATATTTTATATTGCAGGTACAGCATGGCTCTCTAAGAACATCCCTCACCTCCTTGTTGTGTGTGTGTGTGTGTGTCAGAATGAGCATCATACATTTTGATTTAGTTTTTAATTTTGGTCTGCCATGAGCTCTCTCAAAGTCAGCAGAAAGAACATGACTTCAAGGGGAGTGCAGTCTGTTTACTTCACTGGGATTTCAATTATGATTTTAATGATTATTTTGCTGGAATGCATAAACTTGAATAATAGCTATAATAGAGCTTTCCAGCTCCACTTCTAGTATGTATTGGCCTAATGGATTTCACACACCTACCACATTTCTCATCACTGAAATACAAATTCTAAACAGAAGATAGCTCCAAAAACATGTTGAAGTTAAACCGTTCAAACAACAGTACTTACGGCTTTTCCATCACATTATATCTTTAAATAATATTGTGTATTTAATTGGATAGGTACCATATCCTAGATAAATCCTATAATGTTCAATACTGTATGGCTTTTTTGCTTCTGTAGAAACGATTTTTTTTTTTTTTAATTTCTGTTAGGATGAATATATTGGAATCATTATTGCAGAATTTTTTAGTATTAATTACGATCACTCAGTAATTTGGGACAGAGTCAGTACTTTCCTCAAGTCAAAAAGTAAAAAGAAGAAAAGTTGTATCCTTGAGATATATCTGTACATCTGTGTTGCTTCATATATGTTTTATAAACATTATGTATATAAACATATATACTATACGCTTATATAGTATGTAAAGGCATGTATATATCTAAAGATGTTAAAATTAAATGATGGAGAAGAGCACACAGCTTGCCCTGTGTACTACATTACAGGAGTATTCATGGCTCAAAAATTATGTGAAATATGATGGAAAATGTCATGCCCTCTCGGTCATATTTTTTGGCTCATTTATGTTACATTTATGGGAACAGGCTTGTCAACTCTAAACCCATCTGGCTCTAGCAGAGGAAAAGAAAGAAAAAGCAGGAAGTCCATTTTTGGCAACAATCCTGGTAGACTGAGCCCTGGGGAGTCAGCTACTCTTGCCAAAGCATCTGGAAAAGGTAAAGTTAGCATCTTTCAGCAGTCACGTGAAATGGCTGTACCAGACCAAGTTGTTAAAGATCAAATACTTAGCAATGTGTGAGATATTGAACTTCGGAGTGGATTTTTTTTGTTATTGCAGTAGCTATGGCAGTAACACTGTTACAAAAAGTGTTGAGTGCATAGTAGTGGAATGTGAGAACAGAAAAATAAAGACCCTAATTTATAAGCAATTCAAAACCAACACACTTTTTAAGTGAAATGTCTTAAAGTTTATATTCTAGAAGATACAAATTAATATATTTTTAAGTTCAAATAGAAGGCAGAACTATTGTGCTGGATCCTGAAAAGGAGTTTTAGTGTCTGTAGTAGGACTTCATTGTCAAAATATAGCCAAATCCTAATGTGTGATGGTGCAAACTCCTGAGTTACACCTTGAAAATACTTTGACTCAGCAGGAGCTTCAATTTGTAAAGTTGGGAATTGCACTCTTGCACGTGAACAGATGTAAAGAAATAGAAAGGAAAGTACAGAAAAGGCCATGGAGCAGGGATGAGCCCAGATCCCTGCTTTCAGTACAGCAGTGTCGACAGAAATTTGTGCTCTTTCTTGCACTCATTTTCTGACTCTAGCTTTTCCAGCCCAAGGGCCTGGCTGCAGCAAACACAGTTAGTTCCCTCCCAGAGGCTAGTGATCTAAATGAAGAACTCTAGTGTCTAATTCTTAAGTATTTTGCTGCATTTGTCCCCTAACTCTTATGACACTCTGTAGACTGCCTGTTCAGAAACTAAGCAAATAGCTTTCAATCTTGCCTCTCTTCCTAAAGTAAAATGTATGAATAAGAAGAATAGCATAGTGTATCCCAGAAGGCCCTACAGCTGGGTGAGTATGTGAGAGTTTGGGATGCAAATTTATAGATGCCAACACTATAGCCATGAGTTTGGACTTTAGTACCCTAAGTGCTAAATCACAGTATCATTCCAGCACTTAAACATGTTTCTTCTCATGGAGCACTCTTACTCTATAAGGAATTTGATGTTTATACTGATATAATTTTCCAGATGATCTTTTTTCTAACATGACCGTGATACAAACACACGATTCACTAGAAAACACTGGATTCTTGGAGTCTCTAGATCTGCAGCCATGGCTTGAGGGTATTATTTACTTTCCAGGTCCTTTTGATGTGATGCGGCAGCCGTGGGAAGACCCTTCCTCTCCTTATAACTCTCCAGCTTCTCTCAGCGCTATCATAAGGACGCCCAAGTGCTACCACATCTCCTCCCTGAACGAGAATGCTGCCAAGCGGCTGTGCCGGCGGTACTCCCAGAAGTTGATCCAGCACACCACCTGCCAGCTCCTGCGGACGTACCCTGCTGCCACGCGCATCGACTCCTCCAATCCCCATCCACTCATCTTCTGGCTCCATGGCGTGCAACTCGTGGCTCTTAACTACCAGACAGACGGTATGAGTCAGGGACACGCAATTCTATGATTCTGTGATTCTAATTTTTATGCATTTTACACATTTAAGTCCTTAAACCATGAAATAGCGTTTGACCTGATTGACAGTGGCAATCTAATTTTTAAGAGCAGCAATCCTTGGGTTTAGGAACTTCTATGCCGATGCAGGCAGATCTGTCTTCCAGTGCCACAGAAGCGCCTGGCCCAGAAACAATTTCAGGCGGTTGTTATATTCTTCTGTGATTTCAAGTATAAAATTGGTACTGAGCTGTTTCTACTAGAAGTGCTGGTTGCTAGTTAATTGTTGCTCAGAACTTTTTTTTTCTCTCCTACATTGTATTCCCTCACCTTTTCAAAGGAGGGATCATCAGCTAAACAGCTGATGCTTTTTCATTCTACAGTTCGTGGCAGATATCCGAATAATACTCACAGAGTAGATATGCAGGTCCTACAGTTGGATGAAGACATTAGAAAAAGAAAGAAGAGAATGAACTAATAGTTTTGTATAATTAAGTATTGGATAAATTGGGTACATAAACTACAGCTTTCTTTGAAAACCAATCCTGAATTGACTGTACACAACTAAAATTCAAAACCAGATACTTAGAGCATGTCATTGTCTTGCAGTTCTTTTTTCCACTGTACGACAGCTTTGTCTCAGTGCTGGCTGCCTTACTTTCACAGATCTTCCCCTGCAACTCAATGCAGCGATGTTTGAGGCTAATGGTGGCTGTGGATATGTTCTGAAACCTCCTGTTCTATGGGATAAGAATTGTTCAATGTACCAGCAGTTTTGTCCATTAGAAAGAGATCTTGATAATAAGGAGCCAGCTATATATTCTTTAACAGTAAGTACATTAAAAGGGAATTTCATGCAGCTGGATAGACTTAAATAGGAAATGTTTGACTGCACTCTTAAGCCAGCATTACAGTCAGGCTTTTGTGTGAACATTTAATTATTGTATCTATTTCTGAAGGACGATTTAACTAAAAGAAATTGGAGAGGGAAGAAGCAAATGGTCATCTTCATTTCATTTTATTGACTTCTTTGTATCCAGTTACTTTCTCTGTTTTCTTCACAACCTTTGTCAAAATCCAGTCTTGAAAACATCTTTCCTGACACTGCACAACTGTGTGTACTTACATATAGGGCCAGGATGTTTCAGTTCTGTGAACACCTGAGAAGCTACACAAAAAGCCATTATGAAAAACCATACTGAATATTAAAAAAGATATTATCAAATAAGTCTCATAATCAGATGTGTTACTGTTGGATTGGTGGCAAAAATTGGTATTCCCTTCAGGAAATGTTGCATAAAATTGAGGTTCATAAGAACCAAAAGTCTCTCAGCCAGGGTGACTGCAAACCTAATGCTTCTGTTGTGCACATCAAAGTGAGGCAGAGGTCAGTGCCATCACCCCAGAGTAACAGAAGAAAATTTGATCCCTTTTGACTGTGTTACTGGGACATTCCTTCTGGATTAACTTTCAAATGCCTCGAGTGGTTGCACTCATGATATGCAGTATATTTTTTTCAGAGGAAAGATATTGTAGCAATGGCATGTGGGGTTTAAGCAGTGCTGAAGTTAGAGCCCTGAAAATGGCAAAAGTAGGGGGGCACTGAAATTAAATCCACCAGTTAGCAAACCACACTTAAGGCTGTGATTGAAAGCAATGTTTAGCTCAAAATTGTGGCAGAAAAGAATGACTGTTAATTCACACATCTGTATTTCTCGGCTTCAGATCGTGTCTGGGCAGAACGTGTGCCCCAGCAACAGTACAGGAAGTCCCTGCATTGAAATCGATGTGCTTGGGATGCCCCTGGACAGCTGCCATTTCCGGACCAAACCCATTCATCGCAACACGCTCAACCCAATGTGGAATGAGCAGTTTCTTTTCCGGGTTCATTTTGAAGATTTGGTCTTTCTTCGGTTTGCAGTTGTTGAAAATAACAGTTCAGCTATAACGGCTCAGAGAATAATTCCACTGAAAGCTCTGAAAAGAGGTAACATGGTCTGTAGTAACATCCTATGCCAATATTGTTCATCGGATTCCTGGACTGAATCCTGCCGGAGGGATATTTTTAATCAGCTGGTTGCCATCTTCGGGAGGAGACAGGGAACAAATACCAGGCAGCATGCTTTACCCCAGCAGTGTGATGCTGGTCTGATGCTCCCGTGGAGCTGGCAGCCGCCCCAGGGGCTTGACTCAGCTCAGGACTTGCTGCTCCCTTAGGAAGACCAGAATGGCTTCTCTCCATTGTTTGCCCTCTGCCAAAGAAACTGCTCTAACTAGTGATCACTGGGGCAGAGGTGAATCTTCAGCACTGGTCATAGGAGATGTGAAATAAAGGTGAAGAAAGGCGAGTGAAAATCTAAGCAGCACTAGTAATTCTGTGATACCTGGGGAGGGAGTTTCCATGATGCCAACAACTCTTCAGCAGAATGGTTGACATAATTCTGAGTTTACTTCATGCCACTGTAATGCAACAGGACAGTCTTAGCATAGGAGGAGATGTGGCCATAAATATATACACATTTCCCTGTGAGACTGTGTCTTTGCTTCGTTCGTATGCTAATATTTATTAGCTTTTTCATATATGAATATATTGAATGTTACAGCAACGTAAGCGTAGACAGCTATTTTTGTCATTCAAACTTCATAGCGTTTGGACTACACCGTTTTACAGACAAAAGTATAATTGCATTATTTTTCCAGTGCTTTAAATTCTGTAGATAAAACAAATACTAGCTAAAAATGCAGCAAATCTGAGTTTTCAATTTGTGAGACTTTTGTCCCACAGTGTGGTAAAGTATTTAGGAAAAGCTGTTTTCTTTTTAGGCTATAGACATGTCCAGCTCCACAACCTGCACAATGAGGCACTGGAAATCTCTAGTTTGTTCATAAACAGTCGGAGGATGGAAGAAAGTCCCTCTGGAAACACTGTGCCTGCATCTATAGTAAGTTAATTATTTTTTGTGAATGCTATGTATTTTTATCTTAATGTCTGCTATGGTCTTGGGACTCGTACGATCAGATGTTCAAAGATATTTCACCTAAACCTGCACATTTTTTTAGAAGTACCCCAATGGCTAATTCTTCTGGGTGACAGTGGAATAAGTAGGGTTATCCCACTGGAACTGTGGGAGGATAAAGCTTTTTTTATTTCTTTATTTTAAATTCCTTGTTCTGTAGTGTAAAAGCCATGCCTTAGATGGATAGCTTTGCTTGGTTGAGTTCTTTACAACTTGTCTGTGTTTTAATGCAACCTAAAGCATTCAGTAACCTCTTCTCTTAACAGTTGTTTAGTTCAGGCGAAAGGAAAGCTTCTGTGCCTTACAAAGTTACAATCCATGGAATTCCAGGCCCAGAGCCCTTCACTGTTTTTAACATCAGTGGAGGGACCACGGCTGCACAGCTTCTCCATCAGGTGAGTGCCCACTACTCTGTAGGTTCTGCTGCACCAACCCATGCTGACCTTATTCTGGGTGTTTGTCTCCATTAATTTTTTGCATGCAGAAGCAATACAGCAAGGAGTTGCTTTAGAAACATATTGTTGTTGGAATAATTGCATTGGAAGTACAGAAATATCTGTGATTTTTTTTTCCCCCAAATCTTGGCTTCTTCTCTTCTTGGAATGGGTTTTCAAAGTTAGAACATACTCCCTATTAGTATTGTAATATTTGGGCATCTGAGAAGAACAGTCTGTATGACTGACAGCCAGAGGGCTGCCCTTAGAACAAGGCAAGCTTCGCTGCACAACTCCTTGAATCTGAGCAGTACAGGAATAGAGATTAAAAGAGCTAAGTTTGTGAGGAGAAAAAGCAGTTAGCAGGGCTGTTATCCCAGCAGGAGGAAAGGACTGTGCTGTCCTGGGATGCTCCATTTGTTGTCTGGCCTGCCCAACAGGACAGAAATGAGCTGAAACAGGACGGCCTTGCCTGGAATAGCTGAGCTGCCTGGCAGGCCTGAAGAGAACAGTACATTACCCTGGCATGAAATAACTGCATAAGGAAGAACACATCGGAAATCATGCCCACACTATCAGAATAGTTACTGATTCTTAAAGTTTCTTCATTCATATTCATTTATAGCTACTAATTATGCAGTGTTTATATTTAGCATTCTAACTGCTGTGTATTTATTGCGGTCTGTTTCAGCTCTTGGAGACCACAAAAGGCTCTGAGTCATGTGCTGCAGACTATTTTCTGATGGAAGAGAAAAGTTTTTTATCTAAAGAAAAGAGCGAATGCAGAAAACCACCATTCCAGAGAGTAATTGGTCCTGAAGAAGGGCTTGTGCAGCTCTTGAACAGTTGGTTCCCAGAAGAAGGATATGTTGGAAGAATCATCTTTAAAACCCGAGAGGAAGTAAGTCTGTTTTAGATAAAATGTTATTTACAAAGGTAACTAAAAATGGCCTAAGAGCAGGAAACAAAAGGATGCAGTATTTGTTTCGCTACTTGGCAAGCAGTGTCACTGAAAACGAAGCATAGCTCTGCACAAGTGCGATGAGACTTCATGCACCTGTCAGTGTGTGCACCTGTGCAGCGCTAATAGCAGCTCTGTGACTGAGATCTCGACTGTTTTGACTGATTATAGTTCTGATTTAATGTACATTGAGATTTTGACATGATAGGAAATGAATATAAAGGCAGTTAATACCAAAAGATGGTAGGTAAAAGAACTCCAGAGTGCAATTACCAATCAGTTTATGTATCAGCAGCTGTTTTAGTTGTTCTGAAAACTAGAAAGAATTTTACTTCTAAAGAACTTTAAAAACCTTGAAGGATGATGAAATTTTCAGTTGTAGCCTAAAATAATGAGATACTTAATGTCTTTTAATTTAAAGTAGGAAGGTGCAGTGATTTCCTTAGTTTAAACAATGGGCACGGATGGTAGTGTTTTATATTACACAAGTCAGTATTTTGTTTTTCTTTGTTTCTAATATTTGGAGCCAAGATAATAAGTAGAAGTTTGTGCAATTAGCAGCCTACTTCATTCAGCTGACTGCAGCACTTTGTGGGCATGTGCAGCTACAAACGTGTCACTGCTGAGCTGCATTTCTTCAGAAAACAAAGGTGAAAATCTGACTTAGTGGGGATGGAAGCAATGCTGTGGGTTTGCCCTATGACGCTCTGTGGAGCACAGCATGAGCTGTAAATGGAAAGGTACACTGATGTTAGAAACACGGGTGTATTGCTTACATTGTAAGCAACATTGGCTTATCAAAACTGTTTTATACGAAGCAATTGCATTTAATGAAGTAGGACCGCAATGGTGCCTGATTTTCAAGTGATGAAAACTTTTTTATGACCGCCGCTTTGAGTTACACTCTGCAGTAGCTGAATGTGGCGCTCTTTTTTTTTCCAGAATTTAAATGAGAGAAATGTCTTTCAAGAAGCAAAGGAAGATGCAGCCATCACCTCGGAGGATGACAGTTTCTTCGTTCAGGTACACGATGTCTCCCCCGAGCAGCCACGCACTGTCATCAAGGCACCGCGCTTCAGCACCGCGCAGGATGTCATACAGCAGGTGAGCCACGCACTGCTTCCACATGTGGGTCTATAAGGTGGGGGTGGAGGCTGCTTTTACACGGGGTAGGTGAGCTGTGTGCTCAGCTGAGGGATTCGCCTGGTAACCTGAATCTGAAGTAACGCCTTCTTTTTGGCCTTCTCTTTCTGCTCTTAAGACTCTTTGCAAAGCCAAGTACTCCTACAGCATTCTGAGCAATCCAAATCCGAGCGACTATGTCCTCCTGGAAGAGGTGACAAAAGAGCCATCAAACAAGAAGTCCTCAACATCTAAACCGTCTCAGAGGATTCTCTCTGATCAAGAATGTGTGTTTCAGGCCCAAAGCAAGTGGAAGGGAGCAGGAAAATTTATTCTTAAACTCAAAGAACAGGTTCAGGTAAGGGAGGGAACACTTTGCTCTTGGTTTGTAGATGGTGCATGATGAGCTGACTGGAAACATACTGAATGGTCGAGTGAGACTTTGAATGACTTTGTTTCTTGACACTTGTTTCCAGACCCTGTCAGCTCTGTAGTCTGTAGGTTTGATGGGGTTTTTCTCTTGCTTGTTTTTTCAAACTAACTGCAGTGCTACAAGACATCTGACTGCAAAAAAAAAAAAAAAAAACCCCAAAAAAACCAACAAGGTAAGAGATGCTGCATTTAAAAATGCAAACTTCTTTTTTTTAGCCTGAATATAGTATGTTTCTTTTTAATAACACAGAGCTATGCTTTCAGGGCCAAGCCACCAGCTCCTGTAGGTCCGGGTGGAGAGGAGAGGCTACAGCAAAAAGTGACTCCTGTTCTTAACTTCCCCATCCTTTGCAAATTCTGCAACGTGATTCTCACAGCTTGCAAGTGCCCTGACAGCCTTTACCTTTTGCTACAGCTTTCTCATTCCTGAAATCTGGCTGCACATGCCCTGCTCCCCATAGCACTAAGACAGATGGGGCTGTTCCCAGGGACAGCACTTTAACACTACTGGAATAAAGTCTCCTTTATTCCTGTCCAGTTAAAAAATATTTCTGTTGCTTTGCTGCAGGCTTGGGAAAATGCAAGGACTGAAGTACTGTTCTGCTGGGAGAAGGAACAGCATTCTTCTTTCCAGCAGATGCCACCAATCCATGGCTGTTGCCACTTTAAAGTAACTGTGTCAAAAGCATCTATTTTATAAAAGTTTATCCCAAATATGCTATACATAATCTTTGGAAATATGTAATTTTCAGCCAGTCTAGTCTGAACAACCATAAGAATGCAGTTATTTTGAAAGTACAGCTTCATTGAGTTTTAAAGGGGACACGTGCTTAAGAAATGTTGGATGTTTTCATATTAAATTCTGTATTCTACAGCTAAACAACCTGTTAAACCATTTCTGTGATCTGTTCTGTTTTACAGGCAGCACGAGATGACAAAAGAAAAGGCATTTCCTTTACCAGTGAGCTCAAAAAGCTGACCAAGTCAAGTAAGCAGTACCGGGGCTTCATTTCACCACCCCTGCAAGTCCTGCCTGACAGCCCACAAAATAAGGACGACAGGCCAACGTGCAGTTTGACTTTTAGCGATGTTATGGAATAGTCACCGCCAGTGCTTCCAGTACAGTCTGTGCAGGTATGAGGTACCATGGCTCAGCATTAGAATCAATGTAATACGTAAGTTACAGAGTATCTTTTCACCGCTAGTGTTGGTTAAACCACAGTAAGGGACTGACAGATCCATAAAAGCCTTAAACGTAGCTGTGCACAGCCACAGAAAGGAAAGATCAGTGAGATCTCCAGTTATTTATTAGGGTGTTACTGCAATGAATCAGAATGGCATGGAGTTTCACTCACCTTTTTTTACCCATTTATGAAACAAAAGTGGAATGCTGCATACTGGTAGATTTTATAGTGTGCATGCTAATTGGGTAATTGCTCCATTGTCACTGTCCTGTTATAGCCTTCTGCTGTGGGCCTGAGTAAACAAGGCACCCAGTACAGCTTTTGTTATTAGACATCACAATGCATGCATGTAATAAAATCATTGGGATTGATGATCTCCTTTTTAGCAAAAACAAGTTTATAGAGGCACTGTCACTCTCGGCGGAATTTTTGCCAGAAATGTTTAAACATTTTTACTGTCCTTTCTGTAGCTCTTCAATTTCTCCTTGCTTGATTTAAAATAACAACTGAAATGCACCAGCGTACCGTTTATATAAAGGACAGTCCATCTAACTGCCCACTCATTTACACTACGCAGACATTTGCATAGTGCTACTACAGCACTGAGCTGTCATCTGAGAAGGCTCACTGTAAACGAAGAATAAATCTTTTCAGTGTTGGTAATCCCATTTCACATACAGTGAATTTAAGGCGATTGCAATTCCTTTTCACTTACTACACTATTAAAGCATTATTTGACACGTATTATCACACCATTGCTAAAGCACTGTACTAACAAGCAGAATTCAAACAATATCATCATTTGCAAAATATTTCAGATCTGAACGAACACATGGAATGTCTTCTTTCTAGGCGACAAAGGCAACACTAAAACACCAACAGAATTCAAGCGCAACAAAGCAGATTGTGGAAAAATCCCAGTCACATTCCCTCCTCTCCAGCATTTGTTCTTTCATTTATTCTGCAAACTGGAATTTACAACACTGAACCCTTCTCCAGTGCCCTTGAAGGAATCTGCTGAGGTCTGAACTGGTCGGCAATTGTTTGGTCTGTGCTTTTAATGCTTAACCAGGCAGTGCTGCTGGATGAACATCCAGAATCTGGGAACGCTAGATGGCATGGCAGATTGGAGAGCTGCCTGTCAGCTCCCCTCTATCTTCACTTCTGCAAAGTCTTGACAGGCAGATGAAGAATTTTTCTTGAACTGTATGTTGTAAACAAACATGTTACCACCCCGTCTCCTTTTTAAACAAAAGATTTTAGCTAAGTGCCTTAAGGGAAACCAAAGGCAGAGAACCAGAGTGTTCTTTTATGTGTGTTATATTAAAATAATGCACTTTTACATAAAGATTCCTGTTGAACACTGTGTTTAGTGACTGTAAAGAGATTTAAATATACTGTAACTTCCTTGGCTTATCAGTTTAACTTTGGTGAATATACACAAATTACTCAAGTTATTTATGGTTTATCTGCTTTAACAAAATATTGTACAGTAGTTAAATACACCTAACTGGTAGTGATACTTTGATAAAGAACAACATTATCATCTTATAAAGTCTAGTTTTCCAGGCTTGCGTTTAAAGAAAGAATATTTATTATCATGTCCCAAAGTATGTGTTGTCATCGTGTAATATATTTATCATATACTACTTTTTAGAAACTGCAGAATTTTCACCTCCCTCTGGATTTAGAGGAAAAAAATGTTTGAACTTTCCTGCTTGTTTCTTTTCAGCACAAGAAGTCTGGTACCCCAAACTGACCAAACTCAGAGTACTGAAGAACGTAATTAACACTTCAGAATTGTATGAAAATGCCTACAGTTGTGCTTTTTTTTTACTTCTTAAACCCAGAGAGCATAAACACTCTTACACTACAACACTTGACACTTTGTTTACATAGAAACACTGTTTAGAGTCTGATGTTTGCTGAATTCATCTTTTGATACTTAAGATATTACGGTTGCCTCTTTTTTTACTCCACGGGGGTTATTAATGTTTTTAGTTAGTTAATCAATCTATATATACCAACTTACAAGGGAACAAATTAAGCAATTGCTGAAACCACCCATCCCTTCCATTTCCCATACAAAGTATACCTGTGGTGAGTAAGTAAGTGGCTCTGGACACATTTGGGCTCCCTGGAGCACTCGCTGAACCACGCAGTTAGCTGTCTGACTCAAGTGAGAATCCATTCTATAGGGATTGATTCTTGTGGTCACAGCCTGCATGCTGACTTTAACACTTAAGCACAAAAACTGCTGCTCCTAAGAGAGTCTGCATCAGGCAAAGAATAGAATAGCATTGCAGCTACAAGGATGTGCACTTTTGGTAGCATAAGGATGAAAGGAAAGGAAGGTCCACTATCTGCAGATGGTAGATCTCCTTCCTCCCCCAGTAATTACAGAATAAACCAAAAGAAAGCCAACTCATGCTCTGATGTATAGCTACATTTTCCCACCACCAGTTTCTTTTACAATGCACTACTGAGAATTCCTGTCTGTCAGATGCTAACAAGGCAAAATGTGCCCCCTTGAGGTCGTTTCCAGCTGTCAGGAAAAATAACCATAGACCTGTCACATATCCCCTCGCTGAGGCTGTGCACCTCTCCCAGTGCTTATCTTTAGTACTGAGACAGAAAAAGTTTTCTAAGCATAATTAATTTGATGTGGAATACTTCGTAATTACTGGGAAATGCATCAACCTACTGCACAATTTAATTAATGCAACAGGTTCTTAAATGCTCGTCTTATCTGTTATTTTAACACACTGGCAGTTTCATATCACTAATTTTTTTTTCTTCCAATGCTCTGGGGTATTTTTAGAAATAAGAATTACTCTCCTGTAGAGTTTATCCTTAACTATTTGACTTCTTTAAGAAAAAATATTCAGCAGTACTGAAAATAGAATTCGTAACATCACTCTTAGCACCATGCTTGCTCCAACATACAAAACCCTTTTACACCCATTTCATCAGCCAGTAATGGTTTTCTTTCACATAGATTTAAATTTAGAAAAGAAATAAATCTTGTGAAATTCAGGGGCAACAGCAGCAGTGTCAGAAGGTGTAATGCAGCTCCACCACTGGCCCAAAGTCGTGGAACTTAGGAATAGCAGTTAAGTACTTTTTCTGCTAATACAGTAACCCTCCAGTTGTTGGAAAAATTGATTAATTTAAGTATCTTCCTTATCAGTCAAGGTCTAAAACTGTTTTTTCTGTTGTTTATCACAATAAAACAGAACAGGAAAATATTTATCTAGAATTTTGTCAGGCTAATTAGAATGTTCCAGTACTTTCATTAATGCACAAATATCACAACCTCAAGTTACAGAAAAGATCTGGCTGGTGCCAAGTGTCAGAGCAAGGGGTTTTTTTTGCCAGTGAAATGCAGTTCCTGTTTGGTGCAGATGGAAAGCAAGAGACTTCCCTTCCACTTGTGTTCATTCCGAATATCCCACTAATGAAAATCTGCCACCACTTAAAGCATTAAAGAAGTTTGTTAAGCTTGAAGAAATCTCAGTTAAACACATTTCATGTGAAAAAAAGGTTTTAATTCTACCAGGAAAATTTATTTCACCTATCCACAGATCATTTTCTTTCTGCAGGAACACTTGCCTACACATTCCTCTGTTAAAACAGCTTTGTCCCTTTCTCTGCTTTTGGCTGGGTATGGACTTTAATTAGGAAAATACATTCATTTTCACGTTATAAACTATTTACAGGAAACAGTTTCCAGGATAAAGTCTGAAAGAAAGGAATGTAAATAAGCAACACCTTCCAGAAAAAGCACTCTGAGTGGTAGCAGGCCCCATTCTGATGAGTTTACAGGTAAAACCCTCATGCCTCTTGCCTCCATGGGAGTATTTTATTCAATTCTTTTTAAAAAACCACTGTATTTTAATACCAATATCTTCTTGTGAATCTTTTTTTATGATTTTTCTCACAAAGCATGTGCTGTTTGCAGTGCTGTGACTAGATAGGACAACACTCGGGCTGCCAGAGATTCCAGGCTTGCTCCAGTACTGCTCAGTTTTCAGGAACTGGGGCACACCGGGGGGGAATTCCTATGGGCTGAAGGTTTTCCTGTTTATATCTTACTCATCCAACTTAAACGAAACAGCAAAATACTGTACAATTTTTATATAGTATAGTTACAATTTTTAAATCCTAATCACCTATTTTTATTGATACTAAAGAGTTTTACTAGATGAAGGATCTCAATAGCCATCTTTTCAAAGTGGTCTGCTTCCAGAAATCGTATGCTTCTAGGAATTAAAGACTTCAACTAGTAATCTATGGGAATGTGTTCCTGAAATATTCAGGAAATATTTGTCTTTAAAAAAAGAACTTGCTGGTAGCTTGCCAGTTCAGTGAAAGGCTGAGTCTGCAGCTTCTGAAACAGAACTCTCTCCCTTCTGCTCTCGCTCTCTGAATGCTGCTAAGCTTCAACTAACATTTGTTTTTTTCATCGCTGGCTCTTAGTAGACCACTACAAGACTCGGTTTACTTTTGGGGTATCCCACTAAATGTAACAATGGTGGAGTTTTTTCACTATGTCATAAATATGTTGTAACTGCAATAGTGATAGACATTTGACAAGGTTAGCAAATTAAACACAGAAATAAATAACAATGAATAGATTTTGCTCCAGTACTTGCGTAGAGTATTTCAGAAAGACTTACTTGTTAGCTGCACACTCACCTTCCTCTGCCTCCTAACGCATGTCACGGCATTCTGACAGTGCGGAGTCACTACATGCCAGTCATTAGATTGTTTGGAAACTATGTAAAATTAATGTTCTAAAAGCAACTGTCAACCTAGGCTATTTCCTCTTTGCTGACTTGAAGAATAAACTTGTATTTGTATATGTTGTAAAAAATAAATGGTTTAAGATGTTGACTCTTTCCTTTTGCCTTCCTGAACGGACAAAGGCTGATGGCACCCTTAGAATTCTTTGGAATTTAAGTCACGTGCACATTTGCAATCACTTTAACAAGTCCTGAAAAGCTATAGGAATGGCAACCTGAACATCCAGAAACATGCATATTACCAGCAGTATTATGTAGTTTTGTATTCCCAATAAAGGAATATATATTTTCTGATCCATTAGTAGATAGATACCCTAGTAGATTGCAAAACTGTGAATTTACATTTAACCACATAGAATTTGGTCCAACAGTCTAATCAACACTAAAAGCACGTATTAAAATAAAAATAAATTATTATAGAAGGATCTAGGAACCATAAGATAAAGGATAAAATGCCTCACAGAAAAATAAACTTTTTATAATTATTGTAAGGAGGTTGGTGACTCGACTAAAAGCTTTGCAAAACTTATATCACATACTAAATACTACAAAATATATTGGCTGTCAGCCCACCATGCTGCCCTATGGAACAGAGTTCTGAATGAAGCAATTATCATCCTTAAGTTCTCCGATATATTTTACCTACTGTTTGTAAAGCCAATATGCAGCTGAAAATGGATTCTGAAGCAACCAGACAATAGCTGAAATTTGGGGAACGGGGAGAAAAATCAAGATTTAAAATTCTTACCTTGAATTTGTCCTGTATTCTTCACAGTGATGATTTATGGAAGACATAGTAGAGCTGTCAACTATGAAGATAGTTCAGAAATTGAACTCAGTAATCTTAATTTGCTAATAAATACCATGACTTACTTATTCTAAGAGAACAAATGCACAGCAAAAGCAAAAATCATCTCAAAACATGATAAACAGTTTGGAGACATCAGAAGAAAAATTTAAAAACATGGCAAGTAATACATATTCCAAAGTTGGAGGTATCCTGAACATCAAAGACCTCAATAGTGTTTAGTATTTCCAAAATATTTATTCATATATCAACATAATGCATAACACATATACGTATATTCTATTACAAAAAATTAGAAGTTATATAAACAAAAATACTATCACGCACTGTTTCAGGCAATTTTAAAATGACCCTGGTTTGTATCTTTTCACATTACTGATGCGACTGTACACTGCAAACCCCAAGCCCTGAGAACACGGGCTAGATGGCCTTGTACCTGTGTGAAAAGCTTCTGTTCTGTTTATTGAGTGCGTCTGTATTCAACAAAAGCCTACTTGCATTCCTTTAATGACGAGTGGAAACTTCTTCCAACCAATCTTTGTCCATAATTAAGAAGCCATCTGAACACGACTGATAAATTCATTTAGGACAAAGATGATTCTTTTAAGTGTTTAGCAAAATCCAAGGTTTTGTGACTAACAGTCTTGCTCGTGTGTTGTTGAAGCTGTTCAGTTAGCTCCTGATTTAGAAATGAATCCACGTGTGAGAATGTGTCCTGAAAATCACAGAATATTAGTTGTATTAATAAACAAGTCCAGTATTTTTAATTAGCAGTCCTGTTTCTCTCCCATGCCCCTGACTATCTCCTTGACCTGACCTACAGAACTGTCAGCTCACTGAGATCCAACTGCCAGTAAGTTTCACTTGGAAGTCACATGTCCAGCATGCATTAGATGATCATACTTTTGATGACCATTTTTTTTGCTTTTAACTATTCTTTAGAAGAATACCAATTATACATAACAACAGCTTCTAGTTCTGAAGGAACGTACACACTGATTCCTGTTCAACACACCTTAAAAAAATAAACTAAGCATCTCAGATCCAAGGGCTAGGGAAGGCAATAATGCAAGCAGCGGAGATTATGAATCTGAGGAAGGAATACCCTGACTGTGTGTTGAGAGATTCCTTCTGGTTAGAGCCATGTGTGGGGATCTCCACTCCTCCCTAGTGATGAAGGAAGCTCAGATGAGGAAGGTAAGCTCTGTTAAAGTTTTAACACTCACATAGCCAAGTACTTAATGCACTCAAAGACAAATGAGATCCTCTCTTTAGTGGAGCACAGGAAAAATAAAATTCCAATTCAGAGCTTCTGTCAGCAGGGAGAGGTGCTGACAGACCATGGCAGCATAACACACAAACGTGCAGGACGCATGGATGTAGGTGCTGCCAAAAATTGTTAAATGAGTCAAACAGCCATAGAGTAAGCAACACTGAAGCTAATTTCCCAAGTACTGCCATTATAACCACCAAAGACAGCTCCTTCTCCTATTTCCTTCTTCGTTTCTGCCTCCTTTACACATTGCCTTATTCAAGCACTATCCAATCTCTCTCCTATCTGCTGTTCCCAGCCTCAATCTGTCTGCAGGACAGAAACATCAGGTAGTTATTATCTAAGGACAGACTAGCTAAGTAGAAGCTTACTAGCTAAGTATTAGCTAAGCTTTTCAGAAGTTGCTTCTCAAAAATAGAAGAAAAAATTGCTTAGGGCCTTAACCGACATTACTGAGTGAAAAATTGCTGCCAAGGTTAGTGAAGTTTTCATTAGGAAGAAAGAGAATTAGTTACCACTATTTAAAGGATGCAGCACTCACTGAACAATTAATGGAGGTTGGCATCTGGAACACATCTAGTGCTCAAGAGCTAGAAAGTGTTCACCCCTTTCTCCTCTTCATACAAAAAGCTCTTTGTTCAAATTTATACTTCAAAGCCATAAACTGTCACTTACGGGGATCAGTGTCCTACATACTGAACCAAAGGCTCTGGGAATCGGGCTGTCCTGCCAACTACCAACACTGGGAAAGACAGCTGGCTTTTTATTACTGCTTTTTAAACAAATGTTAGTTTATAATTACAGAAACGGATAAGAAATCTGCACTGAACAACTGCAAAGAGCAAAAGTTAAGTAAAACAAATACCACTTCCATCTTGCTATGTTAACTGACGCTATGGGAGAGGAAATATTCATACAGCATTTCTTCCTTCTGTTGTAAGTCAGTGCTACTTTATGCCAGTTAAAAAACATTTAACTGAGAAAGTACACAAAGCAGAAAGCCAAACTGAGTGTGCTAATATCTGCACATAAAGCAAATAAAGCTTAAATTGGTAGATCCCATGGTCAAAAAAGGAGTTACCTTTCGTCTGGGTGTTACTGATGGAACGGGAGGATTGAAGGTCATTCCTTTCATATTGTATGCCTCAAAAAGTTCTGTAGCAGGTCTATAGCAAAACCACAGTTTTTGCAGTGAAAGAAAAGTCATTAGACACCCTTCAAAATAGTATACTGCCAAAGCAAGAGCAGCTTATCCTCCAACACCATTCATACCCACCCAACATGTCCTAAGTGAACTCTTCAGAGTAATGAACATCAACTACCTACCTGTGAAATAGGGCTAGTAAAAGCCAGTGATACATGTCTAAATACTCAGCTGGAGAAGAAGAAATGAGAGACAAAAAACCTGTTGGCCTGCCAGAGCTCCAAGCCGTCACTGCCTGACCTGCATTATAACTCCAGCATTAAAAAAAAAAGGTCTAAAGTAAGTAGGTAAAGTTATCTAGCCAATATAATCTAGCTAAATTCCAGCAGGATTCCAAAGTTCCTTACTACAGGGTGTTACTGAACAAAAACTAAGAAGCCACTGGAGAATGGGTAAGACCATCACATGAAAAAGAATGGTTAAAACACAGCAAACAGTAGACAGCTGTGTGTGATCAGTTTTTGCTATGTCTGAAAGAAAGCACGAGTTTCCAAAAGGTCTGTGCCAGGCTCCATGGATTTCAACCCACTTGATGTGGAGAAGATGGTGAATACCAAGTCATCCATGCTACAGGTGAACTGTTTGCTGAGAACTGCAGGCAGACTGTAGGACATAGCCGGTAAAATAGCAAATGAAATTCAGCATGGAAAAAAAGAACTGGAGAAAAACAATCTAAGCTTCACACAAAAAACAAACATGTTCCGAGCACTATCTCTAAATAACAAGATCTCTTTACTAGGGGTACTGTCATGGGACTGCAGCCTCAATGCTCTGTAGAGTTGAAAAGAGATAGAAAAAGAATAGAAAGCACTGTTACATCAGTGTGTAATTCACTGATCATCCACATCTCAAATACTGCATCTTCTCCAGTCTCCTCATCTTGAAATACTTTAACTAAGTTCAGGAGCAGGAAACAAAGATGACGAAACACACACAATAGCTCCTGTCTGGGCCAGGTCCCATCAGCCAAGAGAAGAGACAGCAGGCAGAGGGACAAAATTAAGGACATCTACAAAGTCACAAACACAGAAAGTGCCTGTTGGAACAGACTGTTCACTTCATCTCCCAGAGCAAGAACCAAGGACCATTAAATGATGCATGCTGGTAGCAGGTTCAAAACGAAAGGTGGCTCCTAATAAGCTGTAGACTTGCAGAACCCATATCAAGCCATACAGTGTTTCCAAAAATTATACTTTGGTTCAAGGAACACTTCAGAAAAGTCAGAATAAACACAAGTCAGAGGCTAGGAGGTAGCTCTGGCCTTATAAGCTAGCCCCTTTTTTTTGCTCTTCCCAGTGCACTTGTTTCCAGACACTGCTGAAGACAGGAGAGTGAATAAGACACATCCTTAGTGTAAACCAGGATGGCGGTTCTTGTATTTTGATATATTCTGCACCTTACGCTGCAGCTTGGTTTCCAGTTTCCAGTGGAGAACTACAGTTCAATGATCATAATCCACAGTCAGAAAAAAGCAGCAAAATTTCTTTACCAGCAGAAGAACAAAGAAAGTAAGTTCTGAACAAAAGAACCTTTTAATGTTATGGGCAATTATTTTTCCTTTAATACGGTATGAACAACTGCTATTTTGCTAGTATGCTACTGTTAAAAATAGAACCCTTGTATAGCTCACCTTCTGCTTAAATCAAGTGAAAGAGCTCCTGATCCTTCAGCTGGAGCTCCAACAGCAAGGTGAGCTGCAAATTTCTGCACTGTTGGATGATAGTGTCTCTGAAAGAAAGTAAAACAGCAAGTGAGTGAGGGATAATGGTAATGTATTTACCCATGGATTCTCCCATTTATTTTTGCTCCAGTAAGATGTAAGGATCCACTTCTGATATAGACAGAAAAAGTGAGCATTGCCAAAATGAGTTTCTAAGGTTAAGTGAATGAGAGCACCTAGTCATATATTTATTCACTTGGAGCTGTTATGCTGAGAGCAAAATTCTTCGCAGTTAATCTAACTCCTTCTCCCAGAAGAAAAGAAAAAGGGCAGACAAAATCCTCTGCAAGCCGCATCCATAAACACTGCCTGGAATGACAGACTGAGGTATAAGTTGGTCCCTGCAGAAGGGCTAGACCATCCGGGATCTTAACAAATGGAAAGAGCTTCAAAAGGAGTCTTATTAGGCAGCCTGCAGTAAGACTCAGCGTGGAACTATCATAAGTGGTGTGTATCATCCTCTTTAGAGCTTGTTCCTCCCTACACCACTGTTCCTCTGCACAGGGAATAGGCTCAGCTCACGTGGGTCACATTTGACTGATAAGCCTGAAGAACTCCACTCTGTATTTGGTAGTAGTTATTTACTGTTCACCTTCCTAAATTATTCAGCTACTCACTAACCTGCAACAAATGCAGCTCCCATAGAGCTGTGTTCTGGGCATTGCAGTGCTCTGGTTCATCTAGTTCTGAGAGATAAACTCCACTGCCTTGAGATTCGTTGTCTAGCAAGAGATCCATCTTTGGGAATGTCTACAACACAAAGAAAAAGGCTGAGCTGTTTATACTATACGTCCAATTATAGCACAGTTAACTTAAGTCCAGGAATAAATTCATGATATTCTATGTCAGATGCATTTAAGGAAATTTACTCTGTATTAATCATTTTTGCTTAAAATGCTTCAAAATATTTTGCATAAAATCAATCTGTCAAGAAACTCAACAACCTTTAACCAGTAAGATAAAAAATCCAACAAGTAAAACTTACTTGCATTAATATCCTGTTTGTTGCCAAGATCCCAATGCTGGAGTGTGGAAGAACATGAAGAGCAAGAGTGGAAAGCCTCTTCATGAAAGCAAGAGCTCTCTGCTGGGAAACTTGCTTTCTCCGCTTGGCAAGCATGACATCCAGGCACTGGAGCACAATTCCTATGTCATCATTGGTACTGCCTCAAAGGCAAAGTTTCATACAAAGTAAGTAAGCATGACCAGGAACATAAAACTAAATATTCTGCTACTGACTGTGCACTGGAACCTGAGAAATAACATGAAACCCAAAAGGTTCAAACACGGCACTAACGTGACCTAGGCGTAACCATTCACCCCTTTTTGTTAAGTCCAACTTTGAACAGAAAAAACATACTGTCACTTGTTTCTTGTATAAGAAAATATTCCACCAACAATTTTAAAAATTACATGTTTTAACTCTACATTAAAAATTGTAAAAAATAACTAGTTTGCTAACACTGTATTAAGGCTGTGACACCAAACTGGCAAAATAAACATTATCTAATGAGAAAAAAAGAACCTAGACTTACCTGCATGTAGGCTGAACAGTGTCTTGTAAAGGTGTGTGTAAAATTTCATTGGATCAATATTAAGAACATCACCTATAAAGGAGTAAATATATTTATTTGAGATTATGTTAAAATGATACTACACTTCAGGTGATTGCTGTTGTTATTGTTGTCTTTTTAAGATTTCTCACCTTGTCCAGAGAGTATTTGAAAAGCACTGAGAATGCAGTGAAGACTCTCCCGATAGCTTAAGTCCTATAAAAGAAAACTGATTGAGTACCCAGAAATTAATCTTAAGAAAATTCTACAACTAAGCTCTACTTACATCGGAAGCGATGAGAGAATGGAGAACAATCAACAGGTCATCAAAGAATTCCACATTTATGAGGTGGGCAAACCTTGAATCAAAGAGAGAAGCTATAAACATCCCCTGCAAATTTAGCTCAAAGTATTCTGACTTACTGAAACCCAGACCTTAACGCTGTGCTGAATCAAATGCACAGCATCTCTCCACATGTGGAGAAATCAGCCCCTAGCTGATAGTTCTCAGCTTCCCTATAGCACCAGAGATGTGTTCAGGTCCTTCAGGAAGCAATCAGACAAAATAACACAATCACATCACACCTGACAGGTATGCATCATACTGATGCTGTTGTGGCAATTTCACATTACATTAAAACGTTTGTAGAAGTAATCAGGTACCTCAGCATAGAAATAAAAGAATTTAAACATATCTGTCAGTCTTCTCTCCTTGCCTACAGGAGTCACTCAGCCTTTTAGCAGTTTATGCCTGTTCTGATACACGCAAAAGAAGGTAAATCGTGTTCTTACTTTGCAAGACCTTCCAGCACAGCCGGCAAAAGTGGAGACTTCTGAGCTCTCTTCAAGATTCTGAAGTATGTTAGGAATACAATATTCAAGGTCTCTGTGTGCTGATGGGAAGAAAACAAAGTAAAATACGTAAGCATGGAGAGCAGACATTTCTTGTTCACTTAGAACTCCATTAAAAATGTGCCTAGTACTAGTACAGTAATATTACTATGTTGTACCATAGCACTAAATTATATTAATACATTTTTAAGTGCCAACATCAGTGACAGCGCACTGGAACTGGGCAGCAAAATCTACTGGTGAGGTAAAAGATATGGCGGGATCTTCAGGAAAGAGTGGAGCACAACATTTTCCTTGCTTCCCTCCAAAGACATTAAGGCAGAAAAAAAAGCCTCGCTACTAGCCCAGCAGTCACACCTCTCTGTCCAAGCTTGTCCAAATCAGTCCTGACATTGCCATTTCTGCTCTTCTTATGCTGTAAAAACCTCAAGTCCTGCTCTCCTGCCCCCTTATTCTGTCCCTTTACACTGTTCTAGCTGAACAGCCTCTCTTCCCCTCAGTTCAAGCTAGCCACACTACTCCCTTGCTTAAAAGCCACTCTGAAATTGGGAAAAGCCATTACCTAGTGCTGCCTGCAATAGGAACAGGGCACCAGGAGGACATTCATCAATGCATTCAACTACCTTTCTGCGCACACAACAGAAGGAAACAACAAAGTGATTAGGAGTTGCTACTTTGCAAAAATGGGAAAATCTTTTCTAAATTACTTACCAGCTTCAGTTTTTTTTCTTTACTTTCTGAAGCTTCTGCTTCCAAGAGTTCTCTTTCTAGCTTCTCTTCTGCTTTCTTCCACTGAAAACATACAATTGATTTTAAATAAACAAACATTCCAGCAGAGTAAACATTTCCAACCAGCCTGGATACCCAGATCCCAAAGATACCCAGTGAACAAATCTTCCAAATGAACAATTCATACTTGTTGAGTTGCCTAAGTCATCCTGTGGTGCTACAGGGCAACCAGTATACGTGTATTCCTTCTTAATAGAAACAATTGAATATATTATCAACATTCAAAAGGCACAAGTCATTACCTTTCTTTGCATTCTTGAAAGATGTTTTCTTTTCTCTTTGAAAGTCATGAACTTTTTCTTTGGTGCAATGTCTTCGGAATCTTTTTTTAATTCCACTTCCTTAATTCTTAAGTGAAGAAAAACTTTTAACACCTATGGGAAAATAAATAAATAAAATGAAAGTTCATCAACAGAAGAGGGGGCTAAGAAATCCTGAATTCCATACTAGTTGATGAGCTTTGCTGCTTACAGATTCTTCTGTTTACTCTCCTCATGTTCCTTCTCATCTCTATCATTCATCTCTGCTCGCAGTTCCTTCCTCAGCAAAGTTAATTTTTATCCATCTCTCCATTTGCCTCTCTCACTTCAAGTCTTCCTGCCTAACATAACCCAAATCTGTTGAGATCTGCTCTTCTGCTCCCAGTTTCTTTCTCCTGCCTTTATCTCTTCCTTCTAGCTTTCTGGCCCAGCCCACCTCTAATCTTCCCACGTGATCCAACAGTGATGAAATTCTGCTTGTCTACAGCCAAGAGATGCACTAACCAGCTTTCAGATTTTTTTTTAAACTATCAAAAAATGAACATTGTGATGTATAACAGAAAGACTCTTACCTCAGGTCGGACATTGTAATTTCTACCCTTTACAAGGCCAGAAACAACCTTAACTACACCAAGTGAAGCAAAGCCCAACTTGTCTTGCTTAAAGAGCTTCTTAACTGCTTCACAGCACAGTTCAGAGATCTGAAAGGTGAATTCAAACAAGTTTTTCCATGACAACAGATAACTGACATTACTGACAGTATTTACTAATTAGAAAGCAGTCACAGCTTGTAAAATAGGGAAAAAGATAAGGCCACAAGATGTGGATACTGGAAGAAAGCTCAGAAATAAATTATTTTTCGTGCAAAATGAGAACTCTTCTGAATAAGAAAATCACTTACCTTTTTTGATGTATCATTCATGAGAGGAACAATGAGAACAATGATGTTATTGTGGAAGTTGAAGTGGGGTAGGGCCACAAGCAGCTCACACAGACACTTCACTGCAATCTCTGCTAGGCCTTTATATGCCTTTAACGAGACGACATTGCTTTTCTTCAACTTCCTCTGTTTCCAATCTGCACAGAATAATATTATTAATAATTACTTTCAAAATGCACAGGAGCTTCTACACAGTTACAATTTTAGTTGTTGCATACATTCTTCTACAAGTATATGAAATACTAATTACATAAAAGATGGGTATGATTAGCACTCAATCAGCACAGGTAAACTGTGATCCTGAAAACAATTTTGTAGTTACTACGAAAAAGTGTTCACGGTACCTTTAATTGTTTGTTCCAGATTTTCCAAGTAAAATTTATACTGGCTCACAAGGCCTTCTTCAAATTCTCTCAGTTTCTGAGTTTCTTTTTTAACCTGTGTACAACACACAAGTAAAATATTATTTGGAGACCAAAATTAGGCAGTGGTACAAAAAAAACCCAAAATTAAAACATGTATGAGATACCTAAGAAGGTTTTTCCTTTTAGACAGGCATTACAAGAAATGTATTAACAATAAAATATTTCTGCTTATTATTAGACATGCTCTTATGGTCTAAGCACCCCTCCCAACTAGGCCTATTTCATTTCTAGGAACTGAAGTAAAATTTGGATCCAGCTGTTATTTAAGATTCATGGCTCTATTAAAAGTACCTACAAAAGTGCTTACAAACAACCTCCAGAAACACAGAACAGCTTGGGTTGGAAGGGATCACCTAGTGCCAACCCCCCTGCCATGGGCTGGTTTCCAGCCACTAGCTGGCATCAGATCAGGTTGCCCCTGAACACCTCCAGGGATACAGTAAAACAAAAAGAAACTATTCTGAAAATTCAGCACTTCACAGTAATTTGTGCCAGTGAGGTGACAATGGTGTTTAATTTGCTTTCTTTCCATTTCCCTCAGTGTGACAAAAAACACTGTCTTATTCCAAGGTTTATGACGAATGTTACTCAGGTGACTTTCAGGTTTGGTATACTATTTAGTGTACTATTACTTTCCACCATAACCATCAGCATGTCACCTGCTTACTGAAGGAATTATGCAAGAATTAAGGTTCAAATCAAACACCTCTGGCTCCAAAATTGTCACAGTTTCACAACATCCCGAAATGCTTGTGTATTTGCTGCTCTTTGTTCTAAACCAGAAATTCATGTTAAAGTAACAGTATTTGGCATGATCTAAAAAATCTGACTGACTCAGAAAACTATAGAGAAATGTGATATTTCACCTTGGTTGCCTTCTCTGCTTCAGTCAGAGGCCGAATTTTGTAAGAAGGAGCAATATCTTTGAATACTTCCATCAGAGAAACCATGACCAACTTTCGAACAATCACAGCAACATTAGGGTCCTGTTCCATCAGCATGGCACGCAACTCCTTCAACTTTTTAATCTGATTAAGAAAAGAGAATGATGAAGTCAGCTGAAGATCACCCTCCAAAGCAATTTCCAAGCTCAACATACAATTCTGCAAGTCTGTCACAAGACATGCTCCCCATTTGTTAACACTGAAAGGGGGGGGGGGGGAGCAATCAATTAACTTGCTTTACTTAGCATTGTACAAGGAACCAAGAAATGCTGGATAACCCATCAAAATTTTATCTTGGGAATGTTAAAACTATGATGCCATTTTAAAATTACCTAGAATTATAGCAAATTACCAGCATATACTGAAGCACTGAGAATTTCTATACACAAACCCTGAAAGCAGAGCTGAAATAGGGGTTATGATTAAGGAACAAGGTAGTTTGGATACAAAACACCAGATGCAATATTATTCCTGCAGTTATTCAGAGGGCCAAATTAGTCCTGAACAGAGCCAACACAGTCCTTTATGTGATTCAACCTTTACGTGATTCAAATCCTTTGCATCAACCTATAGCAGCTCTTTCACTGCTTGCAATCCTCAGAGAGTGATGCAATACTGTACTTGCCCTTGTTTACTGATGTATTCTTCTGTTTTTGCTATTACTTGGTCACTTCAGATCTTTATTTACTGACTTGCTGCACAACACAGGCACACACACATACATGTTAAATAAATGATACCTACATTGTTTTCTGGGTCAGAGAGAATGGCAGATGCTAAGGCAGCAATGTGCATCTTCCTTTCTTGCAGCTTTATTTTCCTTTGAGCAGCCATTTCCTCGGGAGTGAGAACAGGTGGGGGTTCTTCATTAAAGTCTAGCACAGCGTATAAGAGTTAAAGAGTCACTGGGGAAGCCACTAACAAATACCATACTGTAAACCACAGTTCTAGATACTGCATTTCAAATGACTAATAACCCCACTCAACAATACAACGTACAGTTCCGCAGTAAAAGCAGCTTTATGAATGAACCTGATAGAGCTTGTATTAACTCAGAGTTTGATTCCTCCTCCACTTCAGAATCTTATGTTTGCAAAAGTAAATGAACTAAAATCTTTTTGAATCTTCAAATATTTTTCCCCAAGCACAGTGATAATATATAAATTCAACATATGACCCCAGCTGTGCCAAGAAATTGAGGAGTCCTACAATTTGCAGCAAGTTTTTCACCAATCACTTTTTCTTTCAAAAATACAGTTGATATATTTGCATTTCTATGTCTTAAAGAAGGAACGATTCTGAAACCAGCTGTGGAAATCCGTTCCCAAAGGTCCTAGAATCCTAATACATAAGAAAGTAAACTCTAACTTTACGCTTTTTGGGAAACATGTTAACACACATCCTAAAAAAAAAAATTAATTACAAGCATCCTTACAGAAGGACTTCTCAGATCCATCAGCAATTTGGAAAAAGAGAAATAAATAAACACGATGCTTTATTACCTTCCGCTACCTCCATTTCTTCCATATCTTCTTCTTCATCCTCAGCAACATCAGGAACTGCAAAAACAGTCCAGGGTCAAGCTTGTAATAAACAGTGAGAAATTCTGAAAGAACAAGTTATATACATCTCGGATACTATTCTGATTGCAGAATCTGTGCCTTACCTGGCTTTTCCATGGTTTGGGGAATAATGCCACCTTTGTCTTTGATAGGGAGCAGATGGATGAGCTCTTTCTCAGGTTCAGTGTTTACACGTCTTGGCATCTTCTCATATTTTTCAATCACGCTCTCACGTTTTCGTTTCTTGATGTGAACAGGTTCACTGATAAAACATGGGGCAAACAAAATCAATTAACCATCTAATTAGACATGAACCATGTATGACAGTATACTAGCTGGATTAGGTGCTCACACTTAGAAAAACAGATGACAGGTGATCATATGCAGTGGAATGCTGAGGTGTATTCACTGTGATAGCACCAGTCACCACTCAATGAGACAATGTTCTTGTAGATCTACGTAGGATTTTTGAATTCATGACAGTGTAGTGTTTCCCATCACTTTTTTAGAGGAAATTAAAATGTGATATGAGCAAAGACAAAATAAGATTTACTTAGCCTAGCAGGTCAGCCGATTTGTTTGGTGAATACTGAAACATTTATATGAGTCTAAACATACGCATGCAACATTTACCAAAAAAAAGTTAAAAGTTGTGCTCTCCTGTAGTACAGGCATAAATATAAGGTATGTTATCTGTTCATCTTATTCATAAACTAAAAGCCAGGGATGATGAATCATGTTTTGAAGGGAGCAGCACAGTCTTTTTTTACAAGAAACACTGCTTTTGGTTTTGTAAGTGACAGAACTTCAACTACAGATCTGTAATGAAGTCCTAAAACCATGTGTTCAGAGACTAGTCGGTTTCAGCAAGGAAGACCACTGGTAGAGTCATATTATATATCACACAGCCACCCTATAAACACTGCAAAATCAGCACCAGACTGCCTCAATGTCCCTGTGTAGATCAAACCTTTGCTATGTGCTCAAATCCAACTCAACATACACAGGACCTCAACAGCTGTAACTGTCTGCTGAGCATGAAGAAAATACAGCTGTTATTCACAAGTCTGAGTAATTTGGGACATCTGGAAACCACAGTGCTAGCTGCTTCCATTCATGAAGCAGTAACATCCTCAGGGGCTCTTCACAGTAAGACAACAATGAACAAATCACATGAAGTTTGTAAGGTAAACATCCTTTGGAAGCATAATTTCTGTCCTAAAATCTTAACAGATTTAGAAAAGACACATAAAATATAGAGAGATGAAAAACAGAAACTACTGGGATCTCAGCCTCTCTCTCCTTTTATCACTACATGTGCAGCTGCCCTGGCACACTGAAAACTTCACCCTGAGCAGATCTGCCATGAAGGACTATACCAGCATGCAAGAAGCATTGTGACCCTCATGAACAGGTTGTCGTTTTATTTAATTTGAGGAATGCTACTCATCTCACAGCCACAGACCTCACAGGAGTGAACAATGCAGAAACAGTATCATGAAGAGCAGCAGAGCTTGTGAATGATCTGATATACATTGCTATATTAATACTGAATGTACCAACAGACTACGGAAACACTAAACTGGAACTGCAAAGAAACACCAGACTGAAAGTGACCTTCTGATAAATGTATTACATTACATGTAAGGCAAACAAAGCTAAAATACTACAAAAAGTAGACATCACAAAACTCACTTAGAAGAAATATCCCTGGTTAGAAATGATGCTTTTCGAGCCAAATCTTCCATTAACTTCAAGTCATCTTCATCCATCATGTCCAATGGAAGCGCTTCATCTTCCTCTTCTTCCTCCTGTTTTTCAGCTATTTC
Source organism: Perdix hodgsoniae (assembly GCA_035772895.1). Taxonomy (NCBI): domain Eukaryota; kingdom Metazoa; phylum Chordata; class Aves; order Galliformes; family Phasianidae; genus Perdix; species Perdix hodgsoniae. The sequence goes on from JAPSGF010000013.1 coordinate 15,221,822, forward strand.
AGAGATAGCACGCACAAATTAAGATGCTGTACATACTGTCACACTTACAAACCTAATGCTGCCTACGCCTGAGACACCTTACTTCAACTTTGTTCTCATCAACCTTCAAGCCCATGTTTACATTAACCCAGAAAATGGTCCCTTTATTGTGGCAGTCAATAACAATCAGAGCAAGCACATCTCTACCACCTCCACCTGTCAGATCCTGTAGCCAGAATGGCTGCATTTTCCATTTTTCATAACTTCCCTTTCTTTCTTTTACAAAAAAAAAACAGTGCTTTCTGTGCACAGTAAATGAAATGTTGTTTTCTTGAAACAAAATTTTATAATGTAAAACAGCAGAATATTAGTAACAGTCATATCTTTTCTATGAAAAAACAGCATTGAGCAAGCACTTACCAACATGTTTCTTCTTGTAATCTTCCAGTGGAAAAGGTTTTTTACAGACAGCATCTCTGACAGCCTGCCTTAGCTTCTTTTGTTCTTTCCGATACTTCTTAGCAGCACTCTGCTGTTTGTACTGTTTATTCTTTAATTTGTTGTCAAGTTTTATTTTACTAGTTCTCAGTAACTTGCGAAAGCTTGGGACGCGCTTTGTGTTTTTTCTCTGGAGAACAAACAGAAAATTCCATGAAACTGACGTGTTCAAACCCTTCATTAAATTTATTTTTGTTGGCTGCTATCTCATTCAGTTTGTACTTCTATCAGCTCTGAACAACTTAGAATCATAGCAGAATCATAGAATTGCTCAGGTTGGAAAAGACCTTAAAGATCAAGCCCAACCACAACCTAACCATACTACGGTAACTCTAACAACCCTCCGCTAAATCATGTCTCCAAGCACCACATCCAAATGGCTTTTAAACACATCCAGGGATGGTGACTCAGCCACCTCCTTGGGGAGCTTAACAACCCTTTCTATAAAGAAGTGTTTCCTGATATCCAACCTAAGCTTACTCTAGTGCAACTTGACGCCATCTTCCCTCATCCTGACACCTGTCACCAGAGAGAAGAGACCAACCCTGCTCTTGCTGCAATGACCTTCCAGGTATTTGAAGGTGTCCCCTCAGCCTCCTTATCTTCAGACTGAATAGCCCCAGTTCCTTCAGTTTCTCTTCATAGCACATATTCTCCAAGCCCTTCACAAGCCTTGTTGCCATTCTTTAGACCTGCTCCAGCATCCTTTCTGTAGTGAGCGCCCAAAACTGAACGCAGCACTTCAGATGAGGCCTCACCAGTGCTGAGTACAGGGGCAGGATGACTTCCCTAGTCCTACTCACAACACCATTCTTGATACAAGCCAGGATGCCACTGGTCTTCTTGGCCACCTGGGCACACTGCTGGCTCATATGCAGCTGGCTGTCCATCAGTACATCAAGGTCCCTTTCTGTCAGGCAACTTTCTAGCCACTCCTCCCCAAGCCTGGAGGGTTGCCTAGGGTTGTTGTGACTGAAGTGCAGGACCTGACACTTGGGTTAATCTTGTTTATCTGAACATACCGGAAGAATCATAAAATAGCTTGAGTTGGAAGAGACCTCAAAAGGGTGGCAGAGCTCCAACTCTCTCCCACGGGCTGGTGCCCCCCACCAGCTGAGAGTCCAGAGCCACACCCAACCCGGCCCTGAGAGCCTCCAGGGATGGGGCACCCACAGCTCTGGGCAGCAGTGCCAGGGCCTCAGCTCCCTCCAAGTACAGAACTTCCTCCTAACACCTACCCTACATCTCTTCTAGTGCAAGGCCACCCCCCGGGACCACAGGCCACATAACAAGTCGCACCCCCTCCTGTTTATACTTTCCCTTCAAGTACAGGAAGGCCACAACGAGGTGCCCCCGGAGCCCCTCTTCTCCGGGCCCAACAAATCACCAGTGCGCTCCAATCTGACTCCAAAGCATTAAATCCATAGGAGAGACGCAAGGAATGTTTTACAGAAACCGACAACCACCAAACCCGACACCCGCCCGCTTTTAGCCACAGAAAGCACCCTCGTACCCCCGGCACGGCACACAGCCCGCCCGGGCACGCTCCCTCGGCCCGCCTTCCATTTCCACGCTCCGCCCCGGCGCAGCTGCAGCCGGAGGTTCCGCTCCGAGGCTGCGGCCCGGACGCGCGTGGCTGAGGCGGCGGGGGCCGGGCACGGCAGCGGGGCAGGGCGACGGGCGCCGCGGGAAACGGCGCGCGCCCATCAGTGCGGGCCCTACGCCCAAAAGGCCACGGCGCCGCGGGGGTCGGGACGGGGAGGCAGGCAGAAGATCACCTCGGAGCTCTCACACGGCAGTCACAGCCGAGCGAGCGGCCGCGCCGCCTGCTCTATTCGCGCTGCCGTAGCGCAGCCTTACAACGCTCCGCCGCGACAAACCCCAACGGCTTAACGGCGGGAGAAGGCAGCCCCAACCCCGCGCCTCCACCCCGCAGCGCCCTACCGGCTTCATGGCGGCGACACCACGCGCGCTGCTCCGGCGGCGGAAGCGCTGTCGCGGGGCGGGGGCGGCTCCTCCCACTGGCGCCCACAGCGCCCCCTAGCGGCGCGGCTCCGCTGGGACAGGCTGAAGAAGCGCCCGCTGAGGAGACGCGCAGTGATCAGGGCTGCCGCGCTGCAGCCGCACCGCGCGCAGTGAGCGAGGGGGGCGGTTTGCTTTGTAACAAAAACACGCTCCGGGAAGACTAGGCTGCATTTCTGCTGTAAGTTTTATTTACACAAGAATTGTTACTAGTGGTCTGAAAGGAAGGCTTCGTCCTTCTATTTACAGTTATATACAGATTTATACTTGAAAAGTAAGAAAACTGTACAAGATAACGCAAAAATATAAGACAAATTGGATCCAATTAAAGTAGTGAATACATAAGTTAAGAAAAAATCTGACATTTAGATTTCAAATTGTAATGTTATGAATAGTATATATGTAGTTTTAAACCAGATAGCAATGTAATTACGCCACACTAAATCTTCACCCCAATTATGCAGACTCCGCTTTAAACACCAGACAACCGAGAGCCTCCCGCACTTAAAAATACATAATAATGGTAATTTGGACTTGATTTCCACAGAGGGACCAGTTACAAAAACCCACATGTAAGGAATTTATTTACAGTAAATATTAGCAAAAAATGGACCAAAGAGTGCAAGTGCTCCTCACCTGCAGTGCTATCCATTTTATATTTCTAACCCCCACAAACATGAAGTTGTTGTACAGTATCTTCGAGAATAGAAAGCATTGAAAACAGCCACTGTGACACATACAGCATGACCTCATTTCTCACAGTTAAGCGATGTTAAAGAATGAAGAATCTCTAAACCACATGCCTTTCAGCTTTCAGTATTGCACACTAATAAGAGAGTTTCAAGAAATACTCTGTTCGCATTATTCTGAAGTGTCTCCACATCTCCCAAGTGTTAAAAACCAACACAAATTCTGCAAATAGTTCATCAGCCTGTAGTGTTTACCATTACATACTACTGTATCTTAGCTAAAAATTGGCTCAACAAAATAAAACTTCTGGTGGCAAAACCCTTTCACAGAATACCCACCCCGTTTTTAAGAAGCTGCACAACCAGTACACCAAAACAAATGCTTAACACCACTCATTTTGAAAGCCGTACATCTGAAAATAATAGGCCTGGTCTTACCAGTGTTTCAAGTTTGCGTGATTTTTGCTCTAATAGGTTTGGGCACGATACTTCTACGGTTCCTGAGTTAATTACATTTGCCCAGACTGAAGAATGAAGCTGCAACTTAAAACAAACAAACAAACAAAAAAAAAACAAGTAAATAAGACAATACCCCTTCTCAAAATTGTAACCATCTTGCACATAAACATACCAAACAACCTTATTTGGTCCTTAATACTTTTAAATGGTTCTTTTTGGAGGTAATATTTGTACCAAAGCATTTGGTTTGGATAGCAGTTTTGGAGCCTTTCAGATTCAGCATTTCCCTCAATCCCCCCAAAAAAGTGCCTTCGTGGTATTTGTAAAAAAAAGTTATGCCTCAATTTTTATTTTTTTTTAAAGTACCAACAGAAGTTACTAGAAATGTTTATTGCATTGAGCTGATTCTTTTAAAGTATTAAATATGAACTCCCCTACTTTTCAGTTTCATAGGTTTTAGTATTCTGTGTGAAAACAAATCTTCCCATCAAAAAAGCTAATACTGGCAAAATGGCAAAGATTTCATCAGTTCATTACTCCACTGAGAGCTGTATCATTTTTCTCTCACTTTTCACACTTTTCTATAGTGATTTTCCACATAGAAGTGATGAGAGAAGTCCTTCGTCATCAAGTGGTTTTCCACATTTTCAATTGACCTCAACATTACAATAATTAGCTTTTCAGTGCTGGACTATGGTTCTTGTCCCCTTCTTTGTTGTCCTTCATAAGTGAGGCAAACACCTGGAAACACAGATTTAATACAGAAAAGTTAGTCCTACAAAAAAATTAACCACAACAATATTAGCACAGAAATAACTTCCTAAAATGAGACTCTAGAAAGGGAAGAGTTAATTACCTCTAAATACTTACGAAGTCTAAAAGGTTTTTCCTACCATCTTAGGAAAACAAGGAAAAACCAATCTCATGGATATGGGAAGATACGAGGTAAACAATTCCTAAGTCCTCTTATACTTTCCAGCTATTCCTTGCATCTCAGTTGGCATTAGGAGTTAAGCCAAGAACACAAGCCAGCTTTTCTGCCAAACCTGACTACTTCACCCTTGTACTTAGCTGTATGTTTCAGCAGCAGCAATTCCAATTATTTGTCATACAGGTATTTTCCATCAGAACTACGAGGAATTCCCATACAGGGAACGGAAGGTGGAGAGTTATTTTTAAGGTCCCACTACAAAGCTGTTTGAAGGGATTTTTTCTTTCCTTTTTATTCAATTGGGTCATATTACAATTCACTTTAGACTAACAGACTATATTGAGTCAGTTTCAAATAGAATTTGGTTTACATGTCCATCTTTTTATGGCACAGCATTTTGTACTAAAAGCTAGGGATTCTTTAACAGCTATTTATTGCTCCCCAAATTAATATTCAGTGCTGAATGTGTTTTCCAAGAGGAGGAAAAAATGTAGCCATCTCAATGACAAAAATTGAGATTCTCTTTGAATACACAACCAAGATGCATCTCCTATCAGAGACAAGTCTAAAAACAAAATGTTACATGAGCAGCATTACCTATTGCTTAGAAGTCCGGCATGTAGCATAGTCTCTAAAAGTGCCTCCTGTATATACATATAAAAACATGCCCACGCATACATACATCAAACTCACCTGTGCCCATTTTTTGTTACTATTCTGCATCTGAATAGCTGCAATACAACTAAAGAGTTTTTCTGATGTAATATCTTCTGGAAGTTTTGTTAGAAACTGTGCTATATGAATAAAGTCCATCTGTAGGAGAATATCTTCATATAACCGAAGGATTCCCAACCCTGTCCTAAACAAAAATTCTTCCCCATCTCTACAGAAAACATCCCAGACACGACAGGCCAGATCAAGTGGCAATGACTTGCTGTAGAGCGTAAAAATCCTGCAATTGAGAAAAAAGGCAGAGTTATAACTTAAGCTATTTCAGAAACATTGAAGTACAACATCCTTTAAATCTCAGTTAAATTAACTAAGAGAGCAGATACTTTAAGCACTCCTTCTTGTCAGTATTTCACAAACACAAAAGTTACTACGTTTTCAATTCAGAATTGCTATTCCAAAACTGATCTCTTCCCATGCTACAAGAAATTCTCTATTTGAAAGCCATCTCCTTTAGAAAGGAGAAGTTACAAACATTTTACACTCAAAAGGTTGTTGTATACAAATATGAACTTAAGCCACAAACCTCAAAAGTGTAGAACTTAACCCTTCCCATTATTTAAACAATGCAGTTTAACAGCTCTGTTCATCATTTGATTTTGAACTAAGTTGTAAATACCTCAGTAGAATGCTACATCCCACTGCTACAAATATAGTTATTGAACTTTCAGTGCAATATATTTAGAACTTATAATCATGTCAAAAATCACAAAAATCTAGTCAGTGTTTTGCTAACAAAGTCCAATTGTGTTTGATATTAAGAAATCTGTTTCAAGAAAGCATTCATAATATACAGGCAGAGAATTCAGTCTGCTGTAAAACCTCAGTTGAATTTGTAGTGGTTCCTTTGATATAAAGCACAGAATTCTGTTTTGCCATTATTTATAGTGGAAAGTGATTCAGGAACCATGGAACACTCCCTACCAATAGCTATAACTTCTACTTTCCCTTCATGAGAGAGGCTCTTAATGTCTCAAGGCCATCTTTGAAACACATGCAGAAATAAGTCTTCATTTCCCACAAATAACCTGAAGCAGAGTATTCTAGGACTTCTTACAGCAGCACCACTTGAATAACACATCTGTATAAACTCTGGGCTGCACCACACTCCTCACTCAGTGCTGTTATTGTATAATCTGAGCTTCTGCTAAGACTTTCCACTTACTGCAAAGCCGCATCCTACAACAGATGACAGCAGAAGTTCTTCATTCCCAAGTACTTGGATGACATGCCATTTTTGTATTATTTAATTCTATCTAATTCAATTATCACTATTAGATAATTATAACCCATATAATAAAGATATATGAACAGACACTTTACAGGCTCTTTGGAAGAGACATTCAATATCTGGCAGCACTACACACACTTGAAGGATGCCTGCATTACTGGCTTCCATTACAGACAAAATAGTTCGGTATTTTCAAATATTCATTACTTCAAAACGCTTGTTGTATTTCCAAGTTTACCCTTTCCTGTACTACATGGTGTATTTCATCCACCCTTTACTTTCAAGAATATATTCGTATACTCTTACTTTCTTCAGCAGCTGATTTTGTTCATTTTATCAAGTCATTTACAATCAGTCATAAACAAATACAGTGTAGTAGCCTCCTCTCCCCTACTTATGTTATGCATAACTGACTCACATCTGACAGGTGAGTAAAGCCCAAACTAGCAAAATATAAAGTGTTCCAGCACTCTAATGTTAGATTTGCTCTGTTCTCTGAACTCACCAGTCTATCAAATATATGTCTGGAGTGAGACTGTATGATTTGAAATGAAGAAACAATTTGGGAAGATTTTCTTCAAAGAATACTTCAAAGGCTGCGAAGTATTTCAGCATCTGCAGAAACAGTAAAGCACTTCATAAGCAGTCATTAAAAGAAAGCTGGGACATAAAGAAATCCCACCAAGACTTGAGGATCTCAATATAGCACAATATGACTTCCTAGGATAGGGAAAACAAGTGTTCCTAGAGGAAAAGTCAAAACAGTGTTCTATGGATTAGTATCTGGTATTCTCAATTTTGTAACCATAGGTTAGAGTTCTCCATTATTCAAGAGGACAACAAAAAGTCATGAACAAGTCAAATATGCTTCAAGTCAAAAGAATGCTAAGGTTCAAAACAAGAAAACTATGTGCATACCATGCTGTGATCCACACGGAAAAAGGCCAGCTGGCATGGCTTGTTTAGAAGGTTAGCAAAGGCAATGAAAGCATCTGCCTCTTCCAGATTGAGAATGAGCACAGCAGCAATGAAGGACATCCCTTGTACCTTCAAGTGGGAAAAGCATCAGGCAAACATAGGTGAGTAAGCTCGGTACATCTTTGGAAATGCAAATATTTTACAGCCTGCAGTATATCAAACACCATTACACTTAATTTCCAGATCAACAAAAGCAACAAGGATAAATAATTTCTATACATGCAGCTAATTAGATTTCAACGTGAATGTTTCTTCAGATGCATGATAGAAGTTCCTTGACTTGTAATCATAAAACCTTCCAGAACCTGGAATGCAAGAAAATGAAAACCACACAGGCTGGAAACAAGACACAACTTGGCTTTAAGTTCATTGCTAAGCTGTAACAAAAGCACACATGAGGAAAAGTCTCACATATGGGACAGTTTAGACCCAGGCAGATATGTTGGAATTGAGACAAAATTCTGTTTTAGAGCAGTCAATATGTGCCTTCCCAGTTGCCAAACTGTATTTGTTCACATCCATAAAATTACTTTCAAGTGATTAGCTGTAAGTTTTTACATTTTTGTGATTACTTTATTTAAAACAAAAAACAACAACACTTCACTCTGCAGTAAGTGGAGACTATCATTCATGTAGTTGTTAAGTGATAATCTGAATATTCATTATACTAAAAATAATTTTACCAATTTCAGCTGTAATTATGATAATTCTGCTGTTTCTAGGCATTTATGCTGCCTGCTCCTCATTTTAAAAACACACTTAATATTTTAACCATCTAGGGAAGTATTGATATGCATCAGAAACGGTCCAGCAACTTCCCATTTTTTGTGACATGGATGGGTGCAGAAATAAGACTAAACTTACTGCCATATTAGCATTAAAAAGGGGTGATCAGAAACATTAAGACTAGCTGCTGTTGTATTATCTTTTCCTAGGGAGAAAGTGAAGACCCATCCACAAAAAATTACTTCTTTGCCCTTTAAAACTCCACCCTGGAACAAGCAGTCTCAGAATCTGCAGTCTGTAATCTCAATTAAAGATTATGGTCTCCAAAAATGATTTCACAGATGACAGAATTAAAAACATTTAAACATGAAAAGCCAGCTAAATACTGATGCAGAGTAGTAAGCTTATCTGAAAACACACCCTGGGCTAAATAATGTGCTGTTGCATAGATCAGTCTCAAGTTCTTTAGCTCAAGAGCAATTACAACTTGTGAAAAGCATTCCTACGACCCCTCCAAGGCTAAAAACAAGAACAGCATTTGTTATTTAGCTGCCTTTGTAGGCTGATACGATTTATTATTTTATTATCATTTTTTTTAAAATATTTCAGTTCTTCCTGCAAACAATCTTATCCTGGCTAATTGCTCCATCTGAGTTTAGCATTTGATAGAAAAACCAATATGGAGTTGCTGAATTTTAAAGACCTACTAAATCATAGGGCATTACTATGAAAATGGCAGCAGTGGGAACAGCACTGGGATAGAACAGGCTGAGCTCTTCCTAGAAGGCTGCTTGCAGGTTTTTTTTATAGATACTCTGACAGAGTTAGAACGCCTTGTGAACATATCAGTTTAAAAACAGTTCCCTGTGCGAACCAAACAGAATTCTCATCTGTAATATCAATACATTTTTAGCTATTTTATTAACCCTTAGAATTACCATAACTACTATTACATGAGTAAGTGCCAAGGTTTAAATTGTTTTGAGGTTCTAGCAGCATAAAGTTTGGAGGATCTACTTATCTAACAGGCAAATATTTTAAGCACATCTGCTGAGCTATAAACATTTCAGAATACTTACATATCCCACATCCGGTCTATAACATGTATACGCTCCTAAAACACTGTGCAGGAGATCATGATAGGGACCACCCTAATTCAAGAAGAGAGAAGGGAAAAAGAGCTTTTCAAAACCAGTTTATAAATATATGTAGGTAGCCAGCCAGTATAGAAAGGTACAAGCAAATCTGTGATTTATTGTTTTGTTCACATGTAGAACACCACCAGTTTTTACCCTATGCATTTCCTTGTATGGTTTTGAGATGCTAAGGGAAAAGTAGCAAACTGATAATTCAATATGTACATAACAGAAAATGAGGACACCTGGTGCACAAACAGGGTTGGCTTTTCCTTTTGAGACACTGGACAAATCTTGGTAACACAAGTTACCATAATACAATAGTGCAAACTATTTTATACATTCTTGCACACACATCTCTATATAAAAATTATAAAACCTGAAAATGTGCACTAAAATGCATCTGGATTTCTGTAGAAGGCATGAGAATATTCATAGACTGGCATACAAGTAATTTCATTCAACAGTAATAGGAGCTGCATGCAATTTTTCCAGGAGAAAAAGCCTTATTAGTCCTTCACTTACAAGCACTTACAAACCACTTTAACACAGTAAGCATCCTAATTTAATCTAATCAGAGAAGGCATGACTCTTTGCTGTTGCATACAGAAAAGGACCAAGTAATTTTCCTTTTGTTGTTTTACACCAAGAGCTTCTGAAAACTTTTCCATACTTGCTAGCTAGCTTACTCTTCTTGTTTAACTACTCAGATGTTTAAAGTTATAGCTGAAGTTACAGAACTCTCACCTTCTGGAAAATATACAGGGATGGAAATGTGCGTGATATATCCAATTTAATTAGCTCCAGGCTGGCCTCACGATCAGCAACAGATGCACTAACATCTGCAAACAAAACCAGAAGTCATTGAAAGTGGTAAAATATTTCTACAGGCTTCAGACTAAAACTGCCATATGCGTATAAGGTCTTTCAGGGTCTAAGGAAAAACATTGTTTTATATATAAAACTAAAGGTAACAAAATGCATGGAGATTTCACTAAAGTTTTCAAAAATTGACTGGTTAGGAGCTGCAGAAGTTACATGCCTTCTGCGCCCTCATTAGCATTCATACGATTCAAATTTTCTGTATCCCAGGGCTAGCATTCTTTAAATCACAGCATTTACTCCAGAACTTCCAAAATAATTTTGACTGGGCCTTGAGTTCTCTTCTTTTTGTATTTCATCTAAATTCTTTATGAATGCAATGTGACACAAAAACAAATAGGAAATGACTCAGATTTGACTCATATTTTAGCAAATATTCCTAAGGTTGCAATTGCACATGAACTAGTGAAACTGTTTCACACTAGTAGTGTGTGTTTCTAAAAATAAAAGAATCTGTTTAGCATTCTTACCTTCTACATCATTCTCAGAATTTGTTTCACTGAAGCTTTTCCATCGTTCCTTAGCTCGAGATAAGAAGATTTCATAGAGTTCTACAAGTGAAAACAAAACAATGAGATAAGAAAAGTCTTCCATGCTATGTATATTTGGCTTTGTTTTTCTCGCTTGTTTCTTATCATTGAAGGGTGGGGAGAGTGAGAGGTAGATTCCTATTGAACGGTTACAGTTAGCCACTGGAATACCACCACACAAAGTTTATGCCTCTTTCTGTGGTGAATATTCAAATTACAGGAAGAAAATCATGTTTCAAACTGTCCAGATTTTTACTTTGTGAATGGCTTGGAACACTTCCAGTTCATCACAAACATTAGTTATGAACTAAACAATTCTCCCTCAATTCTTTTATATGACTAAAACATTTTTAAAAGTTTTAAACTCCATTTCCATAACTTACCAGGCTATGATTGTCTAATTGTAAAATATACAGCTAGTTCTTTGCAAAGAAGTCCTAAATTTCATCTGAAAATAACCAACTGTATTTTGCACTAAAATATAATACGTTAAGGCATACCAGGAGTGATATTTAACTCATTTCCCACTGCTAGACTCCACACCTTCCCACGAACACTTGGTGGTAATCCCTGCCACCACAGCTCTCGAACTCTCCGGGTAGCACGCCTAGAACAGGGAGGTAGAGAAGAAAAGCAGGCAAATTACACATCTTGTTTTCTGAAATTACTGAGCAACTTCAAAGAAACATAGCATGCTATTTCCCAAATCAAAATTCAATGATTGCTGCTTATGTTAAAGTCCAACTAAAAAAAATCAAAATCTCACAACACTGAGCTCCCAAAAGCACATCTCATGTTGCTCCATAATGACCTTGTACTATAACAATGGCAACAAAAACTGACTTTGCAAAACAAATGGAAAGAAAAACAAGGTACGTGGGTCCTCTGTTTCCAGAGGAGAGACAAGCTATGCTTGCTGGATTTACAAAGCAAAACTGCACTTACATGCCTTCCCAGTTAGGTAGTATTTCATTGACCCAAATCACCATAGCACTAGCAATATTGTCTTCTTGCTTGAAACGCTCTCTCATTATTTTCTTCCTTTTATGTGCTTCTTTAATTTCTGTTAAAGAAAAGATTAAAAATTCTGTTATAAGTGCTTAGGTAAGTAATTCAGCTGCTGTCTAATTATGTGGATTGTGGATGAAAGATCAAGGGTATATTACAGTTGCACATGAGCTAACCAATACTCTTCCTGACGATTGTAGGCAAGTATCAAAGTAATTCATAAAAAAAAAGAGACATTATGAAAACAATGCAAGATGCAAACAAAATAGTTATTACAAGTTCTACTCTGAAAAACAGCAATAAAAAAGTAACAAAAGTTTCATATCTGCTGGAGCTATTTCTATGCCAGATTTGCCCAGTTTACATTTTTCTTTAACTGTCAAATAAGAAAGTGGTGAGTTAAATCATTCTTCAAAACCATTAAACAGGAGTATTTTGTTAGATCATTTGAAGATTCCTTCACGTTAAAATGACTAGAAAGAACTGAGCTTTGCCATCATTAAAAAAAAAAAAAAAGATTGTGAAATGGCAAGACATTTTCTATTTCTGCATGCATTAGACAAATCAAAAAAGAAAGTTTGCCATTCCTGGTAAACTTATGAGGCTGAACAGCTTCATTAAGCTTTTAATGAAGCTTTGTGTGTAACAGCTGTTAATTTAAGTAATAGTAGGGCACACATACTAAAACATTACACATCACTGGCCTTTCAAAGCTCACACTTTACCAGATTTCACTCTTCTCTTGAAGTGTATTTACGTTGTCGTATGCCTTGGATTTCTCATTACATCTTTCTGAGCAAGCTGCTACAGATCCATAGAGGCTCAACGAATTCAGGAGCTTATATCTGACTGACAACAGCCCAAGTAAAATATGCAGCATGAATTCTTAAAATAACTTATTCCCTGAACACTAGGCATGAGAATACATAAGTCCTTTCAACAAACTATTCATAGATTGCCATAGTCTCAAATGAAACAAATGTGTTTAATTTAAAAAGCAGATCTAATGAAAGTAGGAAGATTCACAGATACAGCTGATTTGAAAAACAAGGTTTTCATCTGTCTTCACATTGAAGTTGGTATCAAATACCTGTGAAAAAAATAATCTTTAAGTGGTCAGCTTTATTCTACTTTAGTTTTCAGCAAGAACTGCAGCAACACTGCTTGAAAAAGGAGTCCAAGTATACAGAAAGCTTGGAAACAATCATATTATGCAAGTATTTAAAAAAAAAAAAAATCAAATTTCCACTAAAAAATGAAAAAGTTAAACTTATTTTTGAACCTAGTTACATTCACTGTGGTGGAATACAAAAAAATTGAGAATTGTGCTGGGCTTTTAAATGATATGCACAAGTGTATCAGAAAATAATCCTGAATATTAAAAAAGGTTGTTCTTTACTGTATCTACTAGCCAGAAGATATTTTTGCTATACAGTTAAATAGAACTATAGTGATGATTAGCAGTTAGCATACCTCGTTTTTTTGCCTCTGCCACCATTTCATCATATTCTTGTCGGTGACGTAAAGCCTCTTCCACTGATTTGGCAGGAAGATTTCTGAAAACAAGTTATTCCTGAATTCAATATGCACAAAGAACATACTGAACCATCTCAAAACACCTATTTAATTTGGTTTCTCTCTAAAGTGAGCTTTGGAGTTGTCACACTATCAGTGCTTCAGTAACCACAGCATAAGATTGCTATTTCTTCAGGTCTATCAGGCTTTTACTACTTCTGTTGATTTGCTATCCTACAGCTTCCTCCAGGGCATGGCCAAGACACAAGAGCATTCTTAAGCCACGCTGTGGTACAGTCAAGATCTCCATATTTCTCGCTCTTTTTCCTTCCAACTGACATTAGAAAAACAATCTACTGCTAGAGTAGTTTGTTCTTACTTGTCTGTCACCAGTCTCTGAAGTTACTGCATTTGTTGAACATTTGAAATAATGTCCAAATGAAGTTTCCATGAAGCAATATAAAAATACTGATGTTCTTCATGCAGTTACTTATTCTGATCAATTTTTGCATGTGTGAATTTTAATAATTAAACATAATCAGATCCATGATTTTGTTTGTTCGATAACAGGTAAAGGGAAGTTGGAATTATGAAAGAAAGGACAGAGCCTAATCATGCTAGAGCTAAAATTAAGGATGCATTCTACAGACTGCTTCAATTTTTGTTTTCCCCAGTTGCACAGTGATTCTGATTGCCAGAAAAAAAGATTCTCTACGTTTTTGTTTTTTTTACAAGTAGAACTGATTATTTTCTTAAAAATTTCAGAATTAACTGAGAGCAAAATTTATTTTCAAGAATGACATGACAACATGCTAAACACTTGGAATAGCATTCCTATTGTTCTTATAAACATACTTAAGTTACTGTCTTTGTCTCTACCACAGAATAAAAGTAAATAATGCATTTACACAATTTTATAGAAATCTGCACCTCTGTTCAAGATATTTTTCAAGATATTTCTGTCTTAGCATTGAAGAAGCTTATGCACCACTTCAAAGAATCTCCGCGAAACATTTCTAATTGCCATTCTTTAGTTGAAATTAGCTGAAGCAAACAAATGCCATCACAAGTTTTTTCAAGGTGTGATCTGAAAGCTTTATTTGCTTTCCTCACAGCATGTGTTCCTAGTCACCTTGTCCTCCTCTCTTTCAGATTGCTGACGACAATATAGCTGAACAGACTGAACAATGTATTACTTTTTTTTCATTACTGTTCTCATTAGTATTTAACGCAGTTTTCGTTGCATCAACAGTTCCCATTTTGTTGCACTGTAGTGCAACATGTCAACTGTAGTTTTAAGTAGGCCAGAGAACATAACTACAGCAAGGAACAGTTTTAAGGAACTCCTCACCTTGGTACCACCAAAGCAGTTAACTATATTGGCCAAGTACCTTCATGTTAGAAATGCTTAAAGCTCATTTTTTATTTCTTGTGTTTCAAAAGCAATTCTTTCTACCCCTGTTATTACTTACCTAATGCTTATTTTTCTGGTAAGCCACCTCCAAATTTGCTGAAGTACTAACTGCCACTATTAAGTCTTTCCTACTGATCTAGGAAAGTAATTGTCCAGAAAGAGTGAAGGAGAAGGGAGTGCACACTAAGATGGCTAGGAAGAAATCTGTAAGTCTTCAGTAATTTTCCTGATTAAGGGTGCCTACAACACCATCCCAATACACAGCAGATAAGTTATCAGTGACCCTCATTATGTTAAGAAAATTTCTCATATAGTCTCATATACTTGCAGGTTCTTCTGGAGATATTTGTTAGTTTACCATGTGGGATGGAATAACACACATGCTTTTGTGTAAGAATTATGTCTCTGATAGGTAAGCTTCACATCTAACAAATTCAGTCATCATCAGATCCACAGCAGAATTATACTTACGCTGGTCGATCCTCTAGAATCAAAGCAGTAGTTGAAAGTGGCTCAAATTCAATGTTTTTACGTCTTGCTGATGGAGGTGGAGGCTTATACATTCTTCCTGTCCGTGCTTCATATTCCTAAACAACATTATTGATAAAAATGTAATTTCAACTTTTCAGGCTCCCTTCTAACCTAGTGAGAATAACACTTATTAGTAATATTTACATATGTAACATCAAATCAACTTAAGACAGCAAGGAGCTAACATTACAAATTTAAATTATGTATAACAAGACAATGCAGCTTTCCAGAAGTGCTAAACAAAAGTGACTGAGAAGCCAGTTTTTTCTATCAACTTAATCTTTAATCTATCCTAGTTCAATATTACTAAAGAACATCTAGGGGCAAGTTATAGTTAGAAAACCTGCATAATCTTTCCATAATAGCGAGCAAGTACGTTTGAGCAATCTGCAAAGCTGAGTAAAACACACTAACCAACAATGTGTGTTACCATTTATTTCCTTGTTTCTAGCTCCCCTTAGAATGTGGTACCCTTCTTGTTTATGAAGCCTTTATCAAGACCACTGGATCCGTTACCTAGAACCACCTATTCTGTACTCAGTAACAGTACAACAATATTTAGAATTACAGTCTGTTTCACATCATTTCTTTCCTCAGAAATAAAAACACGCAATCTACTTGAAAAATTTAAGTCTTTAATACACAGAAGATTAAGGAAGAAAAAACCTATTCCTCTTTCCACAGAGAATCTCAAGAAAATACAAATAAGGCAGTCCTTATGAAAAAGGCTTAACAGAGTCAAACAAAAACCTCAAAAATTACATATTACCTCCTTAATAGCCCCTGTAAATAAAAAAAAAAAATACTGCCAAATTACTGAAGAACCTATTCTTATAGTTAAGAGAATATAAAGTTTGTCTGTGAGAAGACTTTTAACTTCCTCCCAAGCACAGGTAGCTTGTGGATTCATATTCTTAGGCATGAAAGTTATATAGATAGGTTCACTACACATCTTCTGTGCGCTAGAATTCAAACAGAATATTATAACATCTTTTAAAGAAAACAAATTCAAGGTATTTTGGCAAAGTACTTTCAAGTTAAGTCACCAAAAATAAAAATAGAATACTAGTTAGGTCATATACCTTCCTAGTCAAACATTCTTCTATAAAAACTATTCCTCTCACTTATTGCGTAGTTTTTCATACATATTTATTCTTCCAGGAACAAGCATAGGACTTTACATGTTCGGTGTTCATTAACAGCATTAAACAAACATAGCTGACAATCTCTTTACACAGTTCAAGTCCATAAAGATAAATGGGAAAATACCTCTTATAAAAGTGATAACACAGATTCCAGAGAAGACAAAGTTGATTCACTTTAAGGTGGCTTAAAGTTTTCTGCCCATCAGCCTTCTTACCCTACCTACTTTAATGATCTCAGATAAGATTTCTGTTCTTCCACACTGGGCCTAAGCTCCCCACAAGAGAAAATCATGACAGAATCAGTGAGGATGGAAGGGACCCAGCCCAGCTCCCCACTCAAAGCGAGGCCATGCAAGGCATTGGCTAGCCAGGTTCTTAGCAGCTCCAAGAATGGAGGCCCCACACATGCTCAGGAGAGGGACAAAACCCAGTATTCCCAAGAAACTTCCCAGCCAAGTACTAGATAGGCCCACCCTAAAGGCTTCAGAGATGAGAGGAGGCCCAGCTGTGCTCTCAGTGGTACAGCCACATGCAATAGGCAGTTCAGATTTCCTACAACAAAAGCTTCTCCTGAAGGGTAATTCCTAAGACAACTTTGATTGAAAACAATACGGATCCGATATCACTTGGCACATTCAAACAAATATCTTCAGCAATTGGATTTAAATAACCAGTATTAATTCTGTTGTAATTTACTCAAGCATGAGAAAAATTAATAAGTTCAAAATTCATTTTATGAATGAACATGCATATTTTAAGAGCCTAAAATTATTTAATTCCACTTCAAACCATATGACATTACAGGAACTCCTCCCACCTTGTATACCTCAGACTATTCTAGCATATTCTTAGTTGGGAATGATAGCAACCCATGGTCAGCATCCAGCCTGCAGTACTGAAGAACTAGACCCAACTGCTGAAGAGCAGTAGCATTCCCATCTCTCAAATTCTTGACTGAATTTTACACTTTCCAGTACTTTGTCACAGGAGCAACAAAATCAAGTTCACTGAGCAGTCACAGATGAAGAAGCTGAGCTGGAGCCAACTTTTTCTTTTTTGCATGATAATTAGGTATGGAGGGATATAAGTTAAATTAAAAGCACCAGAAAGCCATAAGAAACGAAGCCATTCTCACCACCTTATTACAAGTTAGACATCTGAATGATGCAGGCATCTCTGGCTGTCATATACGCTAGGTATTGACACACTTATCAAAAGTTACAGGTAAGAAACAGGCAAGAAAAGGCATAAAAATCTTCACAGTGATTTCCACAAAAGGCAGAAGTCATTAGTTCCAGGAGCACAGCTGGATAAAGATGCTTTACAAACATTTGTTTTTTTGGAATGTGGAAATTCTAAGCATTACTAGAAAACAGCCACCAAAATAACTTCAAGCTCAAACTGTCAAGGTTGTACATTTCCCTAGACAAAACATACTCCAAATATCAGAACCTCCACACAGAAGATGCTTCTATCGCAAGAAACATATCCACTATGAAAGATTAGTTCCAAGAATCTTCAGACACACATGAAATTCATTAACTTGAGCAACTAAAATACTCATTCCTTTTTTTTTGGAATGGGTTTCTCCTTGTATTACTAGACTTAAGAGATTTCAATAAGCATTTGATAAAGGATCTGAAATTCTCGGCACTGGATATAAAGCTAGAGCTGACAGAGAATTTTACTTTAAAGGTAAAAATACAATTTAGAACACATGACAAGGCAAGAATATAAGATGTGGGACATAGCCTACAGGATTGAACAACTGACAGCTAACATTCAAGAGTTACAAGGCATGCTCACAGGAGGAAAAATTTTGGAAGCGTTACATGTATCACAACAAGTAATTTTGTTCCTAAAAATTCTTTATTGCAGTATATCTCAAAATAGATAAAAACAAATATCAACTTTAAAGGCAAACAAAACTAGTTCACATAATCACAGGATGGTTGGGTTGGAAGGGACCTCAAAGCCCATGCAGCAGCCCTACCCTGCTGCCATGGGCTGGGTGCCCTTCACCACGTAAGGGTCAGGGCCCCATCCAACACAGCCTTGAGCACCTCCAAGAGGGATGGGGCACCTACAGCTCCCTGGGCCACAGTGCCAGTGTCTAACTATCCTCTGAGTAAAAAATTCCCTCCTAATATCTAATCTAGATATCACTCATCTTTTAATTGTCTCCTTATTAGTGCCAGAACTGCATTTTCTCATCTACTGTCATTCATAAAGCTGAAAACAAATTAAAAGCATGTTTTTCCTGAAGAACATTATGGCAACTTAGTAAGAGCACTTCGATAAGCAGACAGACTAGAATTTCCAGTATTTATTCCTACTGGAATACAGATAAGTGTATACTCCTAAAGACAGGTAATAGGTAATTGGGGCAGTAAGTTCTTTGCTAATAGAGTTGCCTTTTGTGCTTATGATGAAGATATTCCAATTTGCAGCTTTTTTATTCCCTTTTAAAATTGAGTCTCTTAGAAAGGCACCTTACATCATCTTGGTAGAACTGGTAATTAAGTTATTTAAGCAGAAATTCTGCTTAATGCATAAGGACCACTTCTTGCACACCAATCTCCAAGTTGCATGTTAGAATTACTCAACCTGAATTGGCTGTAAGTCACTTAAAAACAAGCTGGTGTTTATAGCAAGAACAGATATCACTAAAAGATTCTCAAATTATGCCGTAGGTATTTTTTCAGAGCTAAAAAAGCAAATGCTTTCAGACAAACAGAGCAGTACATTTGTTTCTTACTTTCAGATTACAGACAGGGAAGAATACCACGTCTCACATAATAGGAGTGAACAACCAAATGGATGCTGAAAAGATTCTAGATCAACCTTCCAAATAACATAATCCATCTCTCATCTTTAACTTACTTTATTTTTCCTCAAATGGATTTTTCATAAGTTGCATCAAGTTTCATCTCTGTTGCTTACAAAAACACACAAAGCTATGGGCTTCTGGGCCCAATAAAGAAGAGATGAGAGAACCTGAACCATGTAACATGAACCACAGGTATCATATATCAGCGAGCAGTCACATTACTGCTCTATTTCACATACAGTAACAGATCCACAGAATGAAAAGCAGCAAAGTTGTGCTATTCCTGTTTAACATCAAGTGTGGGATTACTGAAGAGTTTTCAAGGAGGCAGATGCATTGGACCAATTTCAGAAGCACACCAGTCATAGCAAATGGAAGATATAACACCACATAACAAAAGTTTCAACAGCTGTACCTTTATACGTTTCCAGTTTTATACTGGAAAGTATGATTAAAAGCATCTGAAATTCTGAAGTGCTACTGCTCATGTGACTTAGAGATGGGAAAAAGCCTAGAAGATATCAATTTGTCAAATTTATACAGTGTTCAAAAATAAAAATGTAAGCCATTTTAACAACTGTTATCATTAAGTAGGATGCACAACAAGCAAAGGTAATGCTAGAACTTGACAGTAATTTACTCTACCTTTTGCTATTCAAGAACATGCAGTATGTTAATAAACAATAATACTCTATCACTTGAAGTTAGTGAGATTTATGTGTGAAAGTTATTTTTTTTTTTACTAATGGTATCTAATGAGTTGATGGTTAGTGCCATAAAATATTCATGCTACTGTGAAAATGCGATGTTTGTTCTATTTTTAATGAGTGCTACATAGTCCCATGCATGGCATTGAATACAACTAGAAAAAAACGTATTAAATTCCATACCCCTGTGTTTAACAGACTGAGAGCAGATATTGACGCAAGACTGCCAGAACTGTCATCCTAATGAGAAAAACAGAAGCAAAGCCTTAGTGAATAAATGAAGGAAAAGACCATTATAATACAGCAACATACAAGCTGAAGTTTAAATTCATACATCAAGGGCTTATCTTTAAAAAAATAGGTGCAACTGTTCCTCCTCCTCCAGCCCTCAAAACACACAAAAACACAAAGACTACACACTTGAGCAAGACGTGTATAAGCTCCCATTAGGTTATTTTTCATTTCAAGTGATGTTATGTAGTTTATTTCAACAGCACCTTTTCTCAAAAGGAGATCTTTTTCTATAGCACTTTTCTCAAATGAATAACAAAAGATGTTGATGCAACATCCCTCCCCTAGACCACACCACCAGTAATCATTACACTTAGTTCAGCACTATCCTCAGCAGGTACACTGTGAGAAACGAAAGAACAAATCACGGCCTAGAATCTGACATTCCAGAAACTGTTAGCTCTGAAGCTGCATCTTCATGATTCATTTTTCCTCCCGCTCATCTTACACTGCATTCTGCACCCAACTGAATGCCTTTAAGCTCCACCTTCCACCACTACGGTCTGACAGTATTTCTACATCGAGAACTCAGAAGTGCATCACGCTTCACAACAAGCTGCTGAGAACCTGGACATGGTTGTAAGGCTCTGAACAGTCACTTGGGATATAAGGGGCAGATTTAAGATTATAAATAACAACATGCAACCCTTTATACTGTATTTGAACAAGGTTATCAGGCAAAAGCATGTCCAGATACAGGAGACCCTATACCTACACAACCAAAACTCCACAGGCTTCCATTCTAGATTGAACCCAGTTTTCTATTGGAAAAGTCCAATCTTAAAAGGAGTACCTAAGCAGACAAAGCCATTGCTCACAAGCATTTTTATTACAGTACTAGGAAGAGTGAGAGGAATCAAGCCCTTCATCACAATTTCAATGTTGTTTCTGACCTCTTCCTGCACCATGCATACCATAGGAGAACAGAAATTTAAAGGCTTCCATCTATGCTGCCACACTTCCTCCCTTTCAGTATGGAAATACTATGCCAGCCTCAGAAAGATAAAGCTTATACTTTTTTTTTTTTTAATGTGTACATCTTTACCATATCAAACATCTTTCTGCTAATTTCTGTGCTCTTGGAATTTGATATAGCCAACCTGAATGATGACTTTGCTACCACAGCATACCAAGCTTACCAAGCTGTCTGCTTACCCTGCAAAACCTTAGTTCTTAAAAGAAGAAAACACAATTCTTTTGTCACCCTTTGCTAAAGGAATTCAAAGACCTAGTAGAAAAGGAATCATGCTGTCAAAAAGCAGATTCAGAAGTTCTCCTTGACAAATTTTCCTTGTCAAAGCAGATGGGTAAGTCTTTGTAGCTGGACTGTATTTTATATACTCCCTGCAAACAGAGGAGCATTTGTCTGAGATCCTACAAGCTTCATTACCACTTTGTTGACAAGATAATCATTACTGAAGCCTAAATCACAGGGGAATGTCTTTGAAACACTTGTAAACACAAATGTTTTACCTGTAGTACAGCATTTCTGACTGCACATATACTCTGGAAAGATGACAGACATTTCTTGAGAATCTAACTGCTACCACATCTGCAAACAAGAACGTCACACTCCTTTCACTCCTATAGCAAACTAAATGCTACCAGGTGCTGTGTGATCTTTGCAAGACTTAACACATTCATTGTCTATCCCTGTCTCAGGAAAACTTGCTATCAATGTATTTCTGACTGTATCTGAAAAACAGGCAGAATTCCTGCCTTTCTCCTTCTGTCTTTCCAGCAGCATGCGCAAGATGAGCCAGTGTGACCTCTATCTAGATAAGAATCACTCACGGAAAAACTTTCAGCCTTGTATTTACGTCCTTCTTTAAGATACCTCATCCTTAGATTTGCTGACAAACAGGTCACACGCTTTTTAATGCACAGTTTAAGTTGAAACCACAGTGACTGGCTTGAAGCATTAATATTGCAAGTCAGAAGGCCTGAGCTATCTGAAGGCTGATTGAAAACACATCTGTTCCTCTGAAGAGCAGCCTCAGACAATTCTTGGCCCTGGGAGACCATGGGAGTTGTGCTGATTCAGTAAATGATTTCACTGTTAGATTTCAGATGGGATATAACAACATCGGAAAAATATGCACAAGTTTATTGGCCCTCATATACAGGTGGTGTTTCTGTTTGTGAGTTTTTGTTTGTTTGTTTTTAAGATTTCAGACCAAGCCAAACCCAGTATTTTCAGAGGTTAGCTGTAGGACTAGGATTTAGACAGACATCTAAATCACAGTTACAACTTCACTGATGGTCTGAAGTTAATAACTTGCCATTTTGTGTACAAGATGACAGCTTTTGGAAAAGATTATTTTACTTTACTTTCAAAGAAGCAATCAATAAATTAGTGCAAATTTTCACGTGTCAGATCTGAACAGAAGCTCCCCTTCATATAGGGCTGTTACTGGCTGCACTCCGTTAAAGGTCTTGATGAAGTGAAGCATATACCAAATCCATTTCTGTGCCTTGCAGTGCACATTCACACATTTCAAGTTTACCTTACTTTGGGCATATTGGGCATTAAAGTTTCACAACTTGAAACAAATTAATAAAAAATATTCAAGAGCTCTTTAACAAAAGAGCTAAACTAAATGGCTTGATATTGAGAATCATTTTGATCACTAATACAGACTTCTTTTATTTAACCATAAGGACAGAAAATTAAATTCAGTTTGCTTTTTTAAACAGAACTTGCCCTTCAGCCAGTACACATCATCCTGCAAATCAGTTCTGGCTTCAAATGCTTTTGTGTTAAAATACTTTGGAGGTCTAATTGAAAGCAGATTTCTTTACAGACTGAAAAGAATGTACCCAACTGATCATTAATGACCACATACATCTCATAACGGCCAGTTTTATTAGCTGCAGTTCATGAAAAAGGCGCACTTCCTAAAACTATCAAATGCATGTGACATTTACAATCCTAAAGAGTTGCTATTTTCCCTTTTTATAAAAAACAGCTAAGGAAGGAAGCCCAGAGGAGGGAGATGTCCAGCAAGAGTTGGCCTCAATCACATCCTGCCTGGGCAGCTCCAAGTCCAAGGGGAGAAGTGCCTGCCAGCAGCTGAGCGCCAGCAGGGGCAGCTGCCAAGACCTTTCAGCCTCTGGCCCACTTGGAGTTTGAGCACTGTGCCCTGAGCATGCTGATGGCAGTGCAGCTGTGAGGGGCTCTGCCACCTCCACAAACATGCAGGCTCAGCAGTTTGCTCTGAGTAATTATCTTCCACATATGGTATGAAACTACAGAGAAATTTACAGTTGCGCTCATCAAACAGTCTCTGAAGGCAGAGCTGGCTACACTGTTGTCTGAAAAATGCCTGAAAGAGTATCCCAAATTAAGTTTCCAGACTTTTGGAGGAAGTTATTCAAGACACTGTAATCACCACTGGACTTCTTTGCAACGGCATAAATAGCAACTTCTATTGACAGACTGTGAGCCACAATTATTAATTTAGATGCAGTTATGAATTTACTGTCATCCTCACCAAAACAAGTAACAAGGGAAGCTTTCACCAGCCAGGACAGAAACATAGAAATTTAAGACCAAGGCTTATCAGGTAGCAGAATAGTGGTGAATAGGACAAATGAAGCTTGTATCAGCTTTTACAGGCCTTGTAACTGCATTCTTGCCTGCATCCCTTTCAGTTGCATCCTCAGTAGTGAAAAACTGAGTTTGAGGACCTCAGTCAACCACTCGCAGTGCAGATGCTGTTTTCCATTCATTGTCAGTAATAACGCATGCCTATATTTATTCTAGGCTATTGCCAGATTAACAAATTTGAATGCTTTTGATAAAAATTTTTGCCTTTTCTTCAAAGACATATGCACAAGGAACCATACTGTAACTCTTACACACATATGTTAAATATGGATACATTAGGGTTCTCTTTCCATTTAACAATCAAGTTCTCAGATACTGTAGATCTAACTGTACTTAATATAGGATCCTTCCTTTTGTAAGTGTGGATTTCAGATCATGATGCTTTATCTAGAGACCATACATGCTTTATCTGAATTAGAACCTAATAATATTACCCATTACTGACACAACACTCTAGATTATATAAATCCAATGCTGATCTTAATTTGGCAACCACTCTAACATAAGCCGCATGAATAGTCTTCAAGACAAACTCAATCATGTCTAAAGACAATACACTGTTTAAATATTTCTGCTTTTCTGACACTTTGGAGAAGTTAAAAAACAAATTTTAAAATTACAGTTTAAAAGAAAAACAGTCACTAAGAGACAACAGGATAAGAAAAATATTTGCTCAGACTTTAACTCATTTGTCAAACAAACATCTTCATTGCTAGAAAATAGGAAGCAGATGATTGGTAAGCATTGTGCATATGTTCATTTCACAAGATGGATGAAACATCTAGAATTTCAGCACGGTATTTTCATAGCACAAGGCCAAGAGCAATCATCTGCATACAAACTAAACACACGTGCCCTCTCCTGTCGAAAAATAAAACATTTCCATAAGAAAAGTATATTTGAAAGTGGTGAAAAAGCATCTGGTTTAATTCAGAGTAAATAGTACTTGCAGCAATCTCATCATTTCCTTACTTTCCTACATTTCATTATGTGACAACCCTCATCACACAAATCTCATTACACTGAAGTCCTTCAAAAAGAACCTCTCATTTTTCACTTTAACTGCTCCCAAAAGGCCCTCTTTCACCATGAAACTCTTTCTAGAAGATGGCTGAACACTGCTTCATTCACAGCTATTTGCACCTGCCAAACACATCAGCTTATATGGAATTTAAGAGAGGAGACAAAGAAAAAAGCAGCTCAAGAGATTCAGTTACTGTTTTCATTAACACAAGAGACATTCATATTTCTTAAGTGAAAAAACCTTTCAGCCTTGGCACCGTATGTTAACTTTACTGATATATTACCAATTTCTCATCTTTAAAGACTGAGCTGTTTTTATTATTATTTCAGCCACTGGAGTGAAAATGTAGAACTGACACAGTAACAAAACCTGGCATCAGGGGACAGAAATTGGAATTACTTTTCTCTAGTACCCTAGTAAATCCCAAACAAGTTCAACTTGCACTGCTGCAATTACTTTGAATTAAAAAAAATGCCCAAGTGAGATTTAAAAAAACTAAGAGAAAAATGACATGATTCAGAATTCTACACAATTTTTCACCAGTTGCTGACATAGTAAGTTTACAGGCAAAAAGCAAGGACTATGGAAAGATGAGCTAGATCCAAAAAGATTGTTTTTGTAACACTATTCAAGAATGCTTTTAGAGGATAAATTCTGCTAAATTATTATCTATCTTGAAACAATAAATTATCTAGCTTGAAAACAATATAGAAGCCTACTTGGGGTCCTATTGTACAAAACAGACAAATTAACTCAGAATTGAACCTTAAAGGAAGACTACAGTATTTTGCAATCGCTTAACCATTATAAAATTGTAACATGTTAAATGAGGCAACATTTTATGGATAATTAGTAAGAGTGTTGATGTTTTGATTTAAACAGCCATAAAACAGTGCTAGTGTTTACAGTGTTTACACTTTTGAACATGTATCAATGTTTTATAAGCACTGAGATGTGCTGCAGTCATAAAATGCCAACTCCTCCTTCTCAGTAGCTAGCATCCTGTAGACGCAGACCCCAAAGAGTCTTCCCAGAGCACCCTATGGCCATGTAGCAGCAATGTGGAGAACACAGCAACAGAGCTGCAGGACCTATGCATTAATTCTTATAAGCTTTCGGCCTAGAGTCACACGATGTCCACTCACCTGCTGAATTATTTTGGAGTCTTTTGGAAGGTTTTCCCTGGGGGGGACTTTTCCAAACAACTTCCAGCCAGGAGCACTTTGGACAGCAGGTTTGAGTTCCTTTGTCCTTTTAGTGAAAAAGTTTCTGGAGGAAAATAAATAAATAAATAAATAAGAAGAGAGGAAGGTTTTATTTTTGTTTATTGTGAGAACAAATATTTTTATCCAATTTGAGTTTAAACTGAATTCACCACTACAGAGATTTACTGCTCTGCAAACAAAACATGCTACCTTCACTTTCTCTTTAAAGTAATTAACTTGAAGTGAAGTAGCTTTCACTGCAGTCACTTGGATACTAATACAAAATTACTTAATATTCAATTTAACCTTGGAATCCTAAGCTACTCTATGCAACACCAAAGCTGTTTCAGCAATACCAAACACTTCCTCAACTGTAAGTTTGGAGCATGCAGCAGCTTCTACACTTTTACGTGGGCTTTAACAGGCTATTTGAAAACTGAAGAGCAAAAATCTGGAAGTCTCTGCGCAACACACTGATTTAAAAAAGAAATGAGGAACTACTATATTCACTAATATTTTCCGCAAACTTCGTTAAACTTCTTGAATTTCTGTAACATGGACCAGAAAACCAGGGAAGATACACGCAGCTCAAGTTTAGCAAATATCCTTTGCCAGTGGTTCATGCAGTTACACACAAGCAGACAGATGACCACGCTGATGAATTACTCTGTAGAAAGCCACCCATCACGTGGTCACAGTAGGAACCATTTCTTTCCTGTCCTCTGTTCCAAGTCCAAGATCCTTCCTGATAGCTTTCTCTAAGTTACACCGCTTGCCTCTTTCCACTTTGCTGTCTAAGGGATGCTGCCTGCAACACTTCACTGCTGCCCACTTAGGGGCAACTGGAAGATTTAACCCTGATGGCAATCTGTCACCATATCAGAGCTGGTTTATGATTAACCAGGAAGCTGGTAGACTTAAAAGTATGGTGTGTAAACACACAGAAGGGCTTTAATATTTCCATATTTAAAAAAACAAAACAAGCCATGTTTGTGGCTCTTAAGAAGCTTCATTAAAAAAGAAAAACGCAACCCTAACACTAAAACAAGCTTTCCAGAATACAGTTCCACATGTTCTGTGGTGTACTGAACAAAGGAAAGGCCTGTTTTTGCTTTTTCATGAATGTACAAAAGAAAAATATATACTATTTGATTTAGAATTCCATAGAAGTCTGAGCCTTCTGAAGGCAAAAAAGCTGATCAAGCTTTGCATCATTCGTCAGAATCAACCTCACACAGGAATTCTAATCCAAGAGTAATTAATGGGAGGTTTACAAATAAGCTTTGCTTAACTCAGGATGGAAGCACACTCTTAATACATTATTTTGGCAGCTAACAGCATCACATCTTCTCATGTGCTGGTGACAACAGGGAAGCCTCACAAAAACGCGGTTTAATGAACAGCGTCTGTGAATGCTTACAGATTGCATTCACTGAGCTGCAGGAAGTGCACTGCAGATTGGCTGCTTAGAATATTCATGAGCTCTGCAGATCACAGGAAAAGTCCCAGAAAATAGCATTTTGATAAGGAATATCAAAATCCACTTGAGAATTTCAAAACTTCTTGACAAATCTACGCTGCGAAACTGAGCAACCATGTTTGTTGAAGAGGGACAGAGGCATCACATTGACTCATTGAACAAAGTTCCACTTCACAGAAGCCCAGGGACAGTCGCAATGCTATCTCCCTTCTAGCTGTATACACTGTAGTGCACAGAAGTGCTCTCAAATCATACACCTGCTGAAGTACCAGAAGAACAAAACCACCTGAAGCCACAGAATAAAATGTCATCACTACCACATAGCAAAGACACCTGTGCTTAACAGGGTTTGGGTTACACTGTGGGTTGCCACAATCACTCAGCTACAACAGCTGCGGTGATACAGGCAGGTGCATTTCTTTCTACTTACCCAAGGAGGCTTGTGCCCTCCCAGTACCTGCAGCACACAAATTGCTTGTTTCCACCCTGCTTTTCCCTTCCAAATTACTTTTGTTGCTAAGATAAATTGGTGAAGTCTAAATGCTGCTTGAATGGCATTTTGCTACTGTTACAGTGGAATCAGACATTTATCTTCCCTTCCCACAAATCTGTGGCAGGCAGATAACAATAGGCTACAAGTGTTTCACAGCTTTGGGCACCCAACAAAACCCACAGTTGCTTTTCAGTCCACTCTCAGCACACACCCTTGGGTTTTCAGCCTCAGTTTTGAGACTCACAGGAGCCTGCCTGAAGACTCATCATGAAAACAGCTCTGCTGGTGTAGAGATATAGTGCTGTATCACTGATAGCAATCAACTTTATTCTTCACCTCCCATTTGAGTCCAGCAATCTTAACAGTAGCACTAAGAAATAGTACTCACGGCCTTTAACTCCCTCCAGCCCTCTAGCTTTAAACCAAGATGAGGTTTCTGATTCAGCCTTCCACTCTCACCATAAAACCGCAACCTGCAGCCCATGTGTTACATGCAGTTCGTCTGAGGGCTACAAGAATAGAGAGGCTGCTGGACAGTCTGGGTACAGAGAATCAGGAGGTGGCAACTGTGCTGGAGCCACAACAAAAAAGAAAACAGTGAAATGCAGCTAAGCTGCAAGGTAGGAAGTTAAAATACAATCCCAGCAAGTGGGACTTACTTTGCATTGTTCTTCTAACGTGACTACCCAGAAAACCAGCCCAGCTGTTTAGCCAGCAAGTCTAGCAATGCAGCTGCAACCAGATGTTCTCGAGGCAGAGCAATCTGACAGCAATCAGTCAGCTAAGGTACATGGGAGTCCCAGCAGGGCTTTGCCTCCTCCATCAGAGTAGAGCCAAGGCACCATTCTATGTCTTTTTTGCATATCAGAAAATCAAATCATCACAACTCCACCCAGGAAACACTGAGAAAACAAGATTTGAAAGCAACAAGAACCAACAAAGGAAGCGAGAGCTGGTTCTGTTTTCCTTTTTAATGAACCTAATCTACCAACTCCAATAAAATCCCCAGATGAATAAAAGGAATCTGAAGTTACAAGTCAAACTCACTGAAATACTGAATACATAGGATGATGAAACTGATTTTGCATCTCCACAAAGAACACAGTTCTGCTTGTGCACACAGTCTGTTCTCACTTCATTTGTAGTTCATTTTTAAATAAGCTTTGTAGGTGTACAAAGGAGGTCTATGACATCTGAACTGGTGGAAAGAAGATGTTTAGGAAGTAACTTAGGTGTACACGGTAGTGCTTATCCAGATGGCTGTGTGACTGAAGAGTTAGAAGAGGTATATCCCAGGATTGCTATAGGCACTAAGGCATTAAGTCAAAACTATTCACTTTTAAAAGCATACTTTCAGAACAGTGCACAAGACCCAAATTCCTTCATGGCTCTAATACAGAATAGCATGAACTACTACATTCATTTTGACAGGTTTTTACCACATGTACAGCACAAAAGCTGGTTAAGTTCACAACTTTTCTTCACACTCAAGCCTTAGTTGTTCTGTTAAGGTTTTTGTGCGCAACAATTTGGAAACAGTAGCATAAAAGCATGCTTGACTATAAGCAATTACCTTTGCTATGCTTTAAAGACGACTTTTCAATAATTTACATACAGAAACAAGTGTAACTCAACTCTCAGCATAAATAATGAATCATTAAAAGAACTGAAAATTTTTGGTTAGTCGCTTACGAAGCCTGCACACCAAGGCAGAATTCTATTGCTAGTTTGACTAGCTATTTACACATAGTACACAATTCAGTTTGACTGAACTATTTACACATCGTACACAATTTGTAGGAATTCATGAAGTGTCCAAAAAAAAGTCTGCCATTTGTTCAACAGGGTACAGAGTCTTACCTCAACAGAGCACCTGTCACTGCTCACCCCCTATTTCAGACTTCAGTTACAGCTATTTGCTCACTTTCCCATTGCCAGAGGTGTTTTCTCACATTACTGATTATGGCTGGAAAGTGCCATGGGGAAAGAAAAAAAAAAAAAAAAGCAAATTCTCCCTACTCTACACATTTGCTTTTCACTTCATCCTTTACTCTTGCATTTCCACCTAACTTTGTGTTAGATTCAACAATCAGTTAACATGCAAGTGTTCTATGACTTTATTACAATTCTTGATGTGAAAATCTAGAACAAAACAATACACTAATAAATTTAGCAGTTATTATATGCTCTACATTTTTAGTTCTAATAACATCAGCCTCTTTTGGTTCAATATATGCATACAATTGTTCCAAACACAGGTATACAAGCTCTGCCCTATACTGGAGGAAAGGGAACCCAACTAATTCTACAGCTCACATGCTCCACCTCTCTACAAAGAGGTAGATGTTAGAACCAAACACAAACCTACTGCAGGACATGGCTAATTTTAGCAGCTTTCAGCAGTACTAAGCTCTCCTTGTTCTCCACACTAAGACAACTCAAAGTTTCCCAAATCACCTTATACAAAGGAACTTCTACATTTGCATCTGTAAAATCTGACAGACTTATATGCATTACATATTAAAAGAAAACTAACTAAGAGAATATGTATCCCTTGTAGGACCAAGCTCAGAGTTTGTTGTGGTTTCCGGTTTCTTAATGAAACACAAATCAGCAACACCATCAGAAATGGTATCTAAAGCCTCAGCTACAATTAGATATACCTGAAATCTCATAAACTGCCAAGGAGTAGCTGTGAACAATCGAGTAGGGAAGGAAGAGGTTTTTGTCCACTAGCTGAGGACACCCAGACAACCAAATCACCACAAAGCTGCAGTGAAGAACCCAAATTCGATCAGCTGTGCCATTCAGGTTCCTCCTGGTTGATACCAGTCCCAAAGTGGATTTACAGACTCTGGTAGTGAAAGGTTTTATTACAGAAATAAGAACATTTCAGAAGTTTTACGAGTAGGCAGTGTTTAGCAATACTGCAGAACACCCTGTCCAGAACACTCACAGGCAAACTGTGTTTTAAAAGTCTGAATGATGCTTCTAAGAAAGAGGTGTTGCTTTATAAACTGGCTGAAGTAGTCAGAAACACAGATAGCATAAGGTGAATTTCAGGATGCCCAAGTATCAAAAGAGTAAAGGAAGACAACGAGTGCAGCCTCAACAACAGAACTTCTTACATCTAATTCACCAAGACATCTCCGAGTACCTCCAACCTAATGAAGGAAAACTAACTAAAACCATTCTCATTGTGACTCATTTTTATTAAGGCAGCTTTATCATCAGCAGCTTTATCATCAACACAGGCATTATAGTGAATGTCCAAACACTCCATCCAAGATACATTTTCATGACAAAGGTGAGATGTCTTCAGCCTCTGACACAGCCTACAGATCTGTAATCCAAGTTCAGCACAGGGCAGCATTATTCAAGGAGTGCTCGTGGTGCTTACTGCTCCTGGGAGCCTGATTCAGCCTCAGCCAGCAGCTTTCCTCTCAGGTCCCAGAGAGTGTGTGTCACTAACTGGACTGTGCTATCACTGCTGCAATGTACTATTGTGATTTGTTGCCAATAAACACACCAGGTATTCTAGCGTGGTTAGCAATTCATGATATATTTAACATCACTGTTTCAACAATAATTATATAAATGTTACAGAATGCAAGAGTACATTACTGATTGCTACACTGCTAAAATTAATATGCACAAGTGATTTCTTTCAGTGTCCTCTGATGACTGCTTTACAAAGTGAGCAAGATACTCTGCAGGCCACCCCTCAGCTACCTACAGAACAGGAGGAGCAGCAAGCTCTGCAATCTGCTCCACTTCCCTTTCACAGCTACAAACAGCCCAAATACCTGCGGTAGCTGATGGCTTGTTTACCTGGTAAAGGATTCTGGCATCCAGCATACAAACATCCTCATTAATGCCCAGCAGCAGAACAGACAAGATCCTACACTGATGGCTGCATTAGTAACTCAAATAGGAGAGAAAACTGAGCATTACTGGGGCTGACCTGGCCACAGCTGTGTCTCCCCTGCTGCAAAAAGTACCTGGACAGGTATACCCTTCTTTGGGTAAGAAACTGGCTAGAGGGCCATGCCCAACGGGTAGTGATTAATGGAGTTAAGGCCAGCTGGTGACCTGTTTCAAGTGGCGTGCCCCAGAGGTTGGTACTGGGGCCTATCTTGTTTAATATCTTTATTGATGGCCTAGATGAAGGGATTGAGTGTACCCTGAGTAAGTTTGCAGATGGCACCAAGTTGGGAGGTGGTGTAGATCTGCCTGAGGGTAGGGAGGCCCTACAGAGGGATCTAGATAAGCTGGATAGCTGGGCTGAGGTGAATGGGATAAGGTTCAACAAGGCCAAGTGCTGGGTCCTGCACTTTGACCACAACAATCCCATGCAGCATTATAGGCTTAGCGACAAATGGTTGGATGACTGTGAAGAGGAAAGGGACCTGGGGATGTTGGTTGATGCTTGGCTGAACAGCAGGCCAACAGCATTCTGGCCTGCAACAAAATTAGTGTGGCCATGAGGAGCAGAGAGGCAATCATCCCCCTGTACTCAGCACTGGTGAGGCCGCATCTCAAGTATTGTGTTCGCTTTTGGGTCCCTCACTACAAGAAAGACGTTGAGGCCCTGGAGCATGTCCAGAGAAGGGCAATGAAACTGGTGAGGGGTGTGGAGCACAAGCCTTATGAGGAGCAGCTGAGGGAGCTAGGATTATTCAGTCTGGAGAAGAGGAGGCTCAGGGGAGACCTCATTGCACTCTACAACTTCCTGAAGGGAGGCTGTGGTGAAGAGGGGTTTGGCCTCTTCTCCCAAGCAACAAACAAGACCCAGGGAAATGGCCACACATTGTACCAGAGAAGGTTGGACATGAGGAAGAACTTTTTCTCTCAGAGAGTGGTCAGGCACTGCAATTGCCTGCCAAAGGAGGTGGTGGAGTCGCTGTCCCTGGCAGTGTTCAAGAGGTGTCTGGATGAGGAGCTACGAGATAGTTTAGTAGCTTGTGGTAACAACGGTAAAAAGACAGTTGGACTAGATGATCAAGGTCGTTTCCAACCTTGTGATTCTATGATACTATGAAAAAGCAGAAAAGTAGAATCAGCAGCTCAGCGTGCTGGTCACTCTTTACCTACCATGTCTTACTCAGTACAAACCAGACCCTGGTGACAGAGGGGGCAACAGCAAGCCTGGCTGAAAAAACTGCCAAGAGCTTCCTCCCCCAGGCTACAGGTGTTATTTTCAGCCTGAAGGTATGAGTTTTCCCCTCACAGAAGTCAGAAGTTCACCCACAGAGAACGCACCCACCATTCACGCTGCTATCCCAGTGTGGGGCCAGAAGCATTGCGCCCTGCACAGCTGCTGCCAACACAGTGCCAACCAGCAGCAGGCTTTTTCCTTCCACCCATCCTTCACTCAAAAACCCGTAGGAGTTTTGGACACCTGTCCACTGTGTTTCAGAGATGTGACAAACCTGGCTATCAGGCTGCAGCATGAAGCAGTCTTACTTCCTTAGGAAGCAATGATAGGCTGGGAAGCACAGAGCCATCAAGACCCCAAGAAAGCCTGAAGTGCTGCCTATCACCCAAAAAAAGAAAAAAAAAATCTCTCTTCACAGCTGAAGAACAAGTAGTAAGAGACAAAACACCCTTTAAAAAAATATACAACACAAGGGCTAGGAGTGAAACTTTGTCTAACAGCTATTTTCAGCTCTCAGACCTTGAGAGCTTGCTGGTTCTCTTATGCTGCTCAGAATGACTAACAACAAGGCTGCTGCCATTTTGGAAACTTCAACTACAGCAGAACACTTGTGGAAAGCCTTTATACATGCAGTAAGAAAATCATACAATTCTGGTAAAGTCTTCTATGTGTGCAGTTATTAGCACAGTTTGAAGATGAAACATTTACTGTCACTCATATGACTGAAAACCAGAAACTGGCCACCATGTCAACACAACTTCACAAATAAATTGTTCTTAGTGAACTGTGTGGGAAGAACCTATGGAAAAGTTTACATTTTGATCGTATGAATGCTTTTTCTTATTTCTAAGAAATTGAATGTGTCTATTAGGGAACTTAGGGGAAAAAAAACGGTGGCTGAAGTGATTCTTTTAAGATTTGGGTTCAGGTGCTCTTTTCCACTTACTCCAGGCAGCTGTAACTCTCAACAGTTGTAAGCATCTGCTGATCACTTCAGTAACAAAACAGTAACAACTACAACAAACAAAAAACTTGGTCTGACAGAAACAGAAAGGTGAGAAGTGCCCACACAATTTCTGAGGGCAAGCTTTGTTTTGGTCCCTGAACCTTTTCTTTTTCTGAAATCAATGTCATCATATTTCCTTGATCTATTAGAAGCTCTGTAATCCCCATTCTTTTTCTCTCTCACCTCTATCCCCCAGGTCTGGACAGAAAAAGAAAACACAAGTATCTCAAGATGTCAACAAGAAGGTAAAGGAAGTACATGAATATAGATTAATCCCTGCAAAACCCCATCGATCAGTTCTCTGACCTTGGCATGGACAGAAGGGTCAGAAGATCTGTGGCAACAAGGACAGTTCACACTCAATTCCTTTTGGACCCAAACCCCGCAAAACAGATGTGCAGTTCTTTCCCGGGAAATTCATAGCCATTTATGAACCAGAAAAGCTCTGATAGAACTATCAATTCTGTATTCACAAGATGCATCTGTACATGAGGTGTGTCAGACAGCTCAAAGAGCTTCAAGTGCTGCTCCATAACAAATGGAAAGTAAGCTACAGTCTGCAGTACACAAGCAGCACTGCTCAGAGAACTGTTTTGCAGACTCTACAGTCTCTGTCAAGGACATTTTCCCAAGCAAGATGATTAGCAGCTTCTGAAGAACTACCTCCTCAATGAATCACAGAACTGCGTTTACAAAATGTGGGCTTGAGCAATTTTTCAGTTCTTTGTTCCTACAAACATCAACTTCATTCAGCTTCTCACCACCTCCAAGAGTGAAGATTTCTCAAGAATGCTGGGCAGTAAGTGCAGCAGTTCTGAGTGAGGAAGGATGAGACTAATGGTAGTTTCTATAAGCATATGCATGCCAACACCATACATGCTTTTGCAACCCTACCACACTGCTGCTCACAGCAAATTCTAAAGACCTATCAGCAGTGGTAATTACAATTTGAGTTCTTTGTGATCTTATCAGAAAAGAGAAAAGCTTGTTAGATTAATTCTGGAAAACAAGCATTAGGGAAAATGGTTATTTACAACAACAAAGGATGTACCACTGCTATCGTCAACATTAAGCTTTGAACCCAGGGATCAGAAAGCAATCAGGAACTCTGTCAGCTACCAGGTACCTACACTTATCAGGTAAACGTGCAGTTCCAGGAAGGAACAATAGCTGCAAGAGTTGAGAAAACACGTGACAGATACATGTGAAAACCTAAGTAAAATCAT
The DNA here is from genome assembly GCA_035772895.1 of Perdix hodgsoniae. Taxonomy (NCBI): domain Eukaryota; kingdom Metazoa; phylum Chordata; class Aves; order Galliformes; family Phasianidae; genus Perdix; species Perdix hodgsoniae. Next base: position 15,257,255 of record JAPSGF010000013.1, read on the forward strand.
CTTTAAAAGAGGTGCAGGATCTGCAGCCATGGTAATCATCCCTGCCTTAATTCTACTGTCCATTTAACACCCTTACTCATTGAATTGTTCTGTGGTCAATAGTAAGCCACTGGGACTGTCTAAAATCAGCTGAATAACCTAAGAAGAGAACACTGCACTTGTAAGCTGCTATGCAAGACTACAGAGCTCAGAACAGTGCCTACACACAGTTGTGCTACAAACTACGAAGGAATACAACAGAGCAAAGGCACCCAACCATGGCAGCAGCACAGATGAGATAAGGGGCTTTGCCACTGCACCCTGCTCCACACATCTCACATGAGAGGCATCCCACTTCATACACTGAGAGAAACAAAGAAGTAGAATAAAAAGACAGCAAGAACTGTTATTTTCCATTAAAAAGCTGTTAGCATTGAGTTGATAGGATTAGCAATTTGGCATGCATACAAGATAAGAACACAGGGTGAAATACTACACTCCACACTTACTGAAAAATATCTGCAAGCCTTGTCAGTAACAATTTTTCTGAGATAATTGGAAAGTTTCCCTCCACCTGGAGGAAACAGGCACTTTCCCTGCAGCAGAACCACACAAGGAGCATTTTGCACAGCTGCTCTCTTCCCCCTGCCTCCCTTCAGTGGCTTCTCCTCCAGTTCAGCGACACAAAGACAGAACATGGATCATTTCAGCAAGCTGCAGAGCAGGCAAGGCTGATAGCTAAGGAGATGGAAATAAGCAGCTGGAGAGAGCGGCCTCCTAACCCAGATCTGCCATGGTGGGGGAGTTCATCTGGTCAGGCAGTTACAACATAGAGCTTTCATACAGACTTGCCCCTTGCTTTCACACAGTTCTTAACAAAATACCAGTGAGAAAGGCCCACCTTTTAAAATAAAGGGCCATATAATTACAGTTACTGGGGAAAAATAAGGGCTATTGAATTTCGGACAGCTTGTAAACTAGATAAAGAGCATTACAAGCGTGAAGCATCCTATACAAGTCCATACATCTCCTCCAATGCTGAGAAAAATGTTTGTGTCCTGACAAAGCAGAAGTGAGCTGCCCTCTTAACAAAGACTCTTCACAGAATGCTTCCACACAGCACAATCTAAAGTTCAGGAGAACACCATTTATGACTCCCTGCCGATTTAAACGTTCAGCAATCACCTGTGGGGAAGGTTCACAAGAGGTGAGCATTCAATCATAGAGTGATTTCCAATAAATGTAGTCTCTATTGCTGAGAGTCAAGGCAAAGTTCTCTTTTGTGAGGAATTGGAGAAAAATCCACTCACAATGGCAACCATTGGTTCTGAACGAACCCAAGCACTTTAAGAAAGTGAGAAGTCCAGGCTTTTAAAACATCAGAAGTAGGTCAGAAGAACTGATTGCCTCCATAAGTTTTATTACCACTTTTCTAAGCAATCAAGAACACAAAGTCATGTTATTCTGCACACGAGAGCATCAAGTATGAGAAGGTTGGGCTTAAAAAAAAAAAAGCAAAATAGTAAGAAAAGAAAACTAGAACCAGACTTAATTAATTAATCTTATCGTGGCTGCCCAGTGCTGTACAGCACTTTCACCAACACACATGCAGAGCTGGAGGCAGTCCCTGAGGCCAGCACTGCTCATTCCGCACAGCCAGCAGGGCCAGCAAGAGGCTATGAAACAGCATCCTGCAAACCCACCCTTCACCACAGTGTCACTACTGTGGCTTCTGCCACAACAGATGCAATTAAGTTTTTTCTAGATATTATACTGAAAACTGAAAGTGTCCCTGTCTGCTGACAATGGCTTCCACAGCATGCCAACTCCTGCCTTTTCTAGGAGCCAAAGTTCCTCAGAAGCTCATTAAGCCATTGCTCTGGAGCAAAAAGCAACAAGGAGGCAAAGGGAAGGCAATGTACTGCAGTGCACAGAAAGTAGGGAAAAAAAGGGATGGGGGAAAAACGCCCACAGGAAACAGTGGGGACAGGGGACCAACTCACAGTCTGTGCTTGGCACAAAGCAGAGGCATCACAGCTGTGCTCACACCACTGCACTCAGTGCTGAGCCCACCTCCTCCCTTTTGCAAAAGAGCAAAAGAGGCCCATTTCTGTTTGGGATCATGCCTTGATAATCACTGCCCTTCACATCAACCCTTTTTGGTTAGTGAATTTAACCTTATTCTCCCTTCTGACAACCCTCTGTGCTACCACAGCAATTATCACACAACAAATGAAGTCCCGGGGTTTGGAGAGCAAAAGAACCGAAACCAGCCAACGTTAATTCCCATCTTTAAAGACAAGTCAAACAGAGCGTGCTGTAACTCATCGCAGCCAGGACGCGCCTCCTGCACGGCACGACCGAGAGCTGTGACAGGGAGAGTTTCGCCTTATTTCCCATCAGTTTAATCACCAGCACCCCGGGTTCACCCAGCGGCTCCGCTGCGCGCAGCGGGCTCCAACGTAAGCGCACCGGCTCCGTAGCGGCGACGGCACCTTTCTTTACCGCCCTGCAGGGCTGAGCCGCTGCCCAAGGGCCGGAGGCGGCCCTCCCGCCCGTACCTGCTGAAGAACTCGGCCAAGCTGCTCCCGGCACCGGCGATGCCCGCCCGCCGGGCTCTCTCGGCCGGCTCCTGCGGCGGCTCCGGGGCGGGAGGCAGGTGCTCCGGGGCGCTGCGGCGGCGGCTCACTTCGTACGTGTTGCGAGAGTTCAGGCTCACGTCCGTAAAGGCGGGGGCGGCGGGGCCGCTCGGGGGGCTGCCTCCCGCCTCGCCCCGCAGGCAGCAGCTCCGCAGCGGCTCCTCCAACGCCGCGCCCGCGGCGGTGCCGCCCCCCGGGCCGGGCGGGCGGAGGAGGAAGCCCCCGTTGTGCAGCTTCGCTTCCCCGCCCTCGTCCTCCTCCTGCGGCGGCGGCCCGCCCGGCAGCAGGAAGCCGGCGTCCCCGTTGGTCATCCTCCCGCGGGGCCCCACGGCGCAGGCGGCCCCGTTGGCGGCCTTCTCGGGGCAGCGCCGCCCGCCCGCCGCCGGGCCCAGCGCCGCCAGGTACCGCTGCAGCAGCCGCTCCCGCCCCGCCGCCGGCCCGCCGCTCCCGCGGCTCAGGCCCCGGCTCCCATCCCGCTCCCCGTCCTCCTCCTCCGCCTCCTCCTCCGCCGCCGCCGCCTCCCGCCGGCCCGCGGGAAGCACGGCCGCGCCGCCCGGAGCTCCGCCATCGTCCGGCCCCACCAT
>JAPSGF010000013.1:15260856-15500593 GCA_035772895.1 Perdix hodgsoniae
CCGCGATCGCTGACAGCCGCCGCTCTGCGCCCGGGGACCGCGGCCTCGGCGGGGGGGCAGCGAGCCCGCCTCGCGCAGGCGCGGGGCCCGCCCCTCGGAGGGACGCCATAGAGAGGGAGCGCGCAGAGAGCGCCCTCCCCCGGCGCGGCCGCAGCCGAGACCCGCCCCGCCCCGCGTTACCGTATTGCCGCGGAAGGCGCCTCCTCGCGAGCAGCGACCGCCGTATTCCCCCGCCGTGCCGCGCGGCTCTGCCACGGAGGCAGCCGGCGGCCCCTCCCCGCCCGGCCGGGCCTCGCCCGGCCCTTCCCGCTCTGCGCCTGGAGCCTTATGCGGAGCCCGACGGCTCCCTGCGTGGCGAAGCGTAGCGGCGCGCGGACGCCGACAGCGCTGAGAGGGCGGCGGGGGCACCGGCGGCAACTACGCGCTTGAGGGCAGGGCCCTCCAGCAGCGCTTATCTCGGGGCAGGGAGCCGCACAGGGACTGCCCCGGCTTTGCTGTGGGCTTTTTTCCTTTCTCTTCCTGAGAAGATAGTTGGAATGACCTTGAGCTTTTGGAGAGGAGGAAGCGGGGAGAGAAAAAAGGATGGGCACCGTGAGGCCGTAGGGCAAACCCTCTCCAGAGCCGCGGTGTGATTTCCCAGCTGTCCGGGTTAGGGAGGAGGATGGAGGACACGTGAAGGCAGCAGCACACCTGTGCTTCCCACCGCTTCTCTCAGACAAAAGATGAATTATTACAGTATCCCCTTTCTCATGGGAGAGGAGGGCCAAAAACCACAAGAAAAGCATGTGGGCTTCAAGCCCCTGCAGAAGCAGCAGTAACATAAGCTGCCACTCTCCCTGTGCAAGCACAAGGTAACACCTAAGCCTCATAAACTGCTTTTGCATTTCTGCAGTAAGTACTCACAGTTGGTAATAAGGAAGGTAGACGTCTGCAGGAAATCCATAGCCAAAGGTGTCCTCCATTCTGTACCACCTTCACGTGCCCTGCAATGAGGCAGGGGTCCTTCCTTTTAAAGGCAGGAGGTGGACATGCCCAGAGAGTGGCCTCACCACGACTCGGAGATGGAGCAGAAGCAGTCAGCCTCTCTAAATGAATTTCCCTTACCTGTGGGCGTTTTAGGAAGAAGAATTTTAACAGAGTATCTTCAACAAGATAAAAACTTCATGCGATTCATGGTGTTTTGACTTGCAGTGTTGCAGCATAAAGTCTTCTGGTCTTGGCTTTAGCAAAGGAAAAAAAATCAGTTGTTTTTTTTCTCCTTTCTTGTTGCCCTGAGGTCAGGCACGCAACATGGGTGTTTTACACAGCACAAGTAAGCCTTTTGACTTGAGCAGGTAGCAAGTACTTGGAATCTCAGAGGCTGGAGGTGAAATGAATCCAGTTTGGATTTTTTTGTTGTGCCTTGCCTACCTTGATAGATGGCATGCAGCTTTATCCAGCCACAGCTGTGCCAGATGAACAACCATTGACCTCAGCTGCTTGGAAGTAAGGATTGCTAGGATTACCCACCTTTTGGATATACCAGCTGAACTGCTTGTAGGAATGCTTTGTAGACTGCTTCAGTCAAACCAAACCATTAGCAAAGATGAACTAATAAAGCTTTTTAGTTAACTAAAACTTTTTAATTAAGCTTTTTGTCATACCTAAGATAGTAGGTTTTCTGTTCTGCACTGCAACACATTGAGCCAACAGTATTTCAAGCTGATCCAGCAAATATTATATCCTGAGGAGCACTTTAGTCAACAGCCATGAACAGGATAGTTACTGTATCTTCAGAAGTTAAATAAATAAACAAACAAATAAATAAATAAATGGGTCTGGGTAGTGTTCTACCCATCTTAAACTGGAGACAGTACAGTTTAATATACTGTAATACACAGTAACAAGGGACCAACAGTAATTTCACTTACATCTGTATGTTCATTATTACTCTGGGCAATGTGATATAAAGTGAATTGTACTGACGACACAGCAGCACTGTATGCCATACAAGTAAGGACAGTTTGGATGCAATGTGAATCCATAAACTATGAATTATCCAAGAGCTCATTCTGTACCAGGACAAATAAGCTGCTTTGATTAGAGTAAATCTTGAGTTTAAATGAGCATTTGGAGATCCAGAGTGTGTTGTGCATATTTTTAATGGTGTTCACTGTTTAACTGGGATGCTGTATAGCAGCGTCACTCCTGAATAGACTGCTATTATCTAAGCCTATGAAAACCAAGGTTTTAGTGCAGAACTGGCAAAACAGTACAAGACGCTAAGCAAAATGAAGACTGGCACTGAGACTGTCACACAGGATTGGCTTAGAATGAACTTATTTCAGTCAGTGCAACTGGGATTGTTTGTAATTATGCTAGAGGACAGCAGGTTGTTTCACACACTTGGTTTACTGATTTGCACTTATTCCCACCTCAAGGACTTGCTAGATGGACAGATTTTTGTGTACTTTTCAGCAGATTCCCAGAAAATTATTTAATATTTCAATCAATCTTGTATGTTGCAATTTAGAAACTAATGAGAACTATGAAGTTCCATCTTGTACTGTCCTATGATTTGCTGGTTGCACAGCCTAGCAGTCAGAAGACAAAAGCCATATTCTTAGCTTCCATTGATTTTATGTGAATACAGACAACTCACTTCATCTTTAGTGCCTCGGTTTTGTGCTTGCAAAATATGTATTATGATTCCCATAATCTTTCTTAAAAATGGAAAATGTTACATAAAGTGTAAAATACAGTTACTATTACATTGTGGGGTTGTGTTGCCTCTCTATTTTTTACAAGGAATTAAAGAAGGTATAAGCAAGGATATGTACTATATGGTTCCCACACAACTATTAATGAAACTACTTTTAGTCAAATATCTGAAAGTCAAGGCAGTAATTCACAGAAACTCACATGCATCTCTGGGCACCCAGCTCCATGTGACCTGGCAGAGCAGGGTGAGCAGGTAATCCAGAGTATGTGGAGGGTCCATCAGCAACACACAAGAACTGGGTACTAAACAGGAGACAGGTGGTTACAAAGCCTGGAATTTTAAAAGCAAGATTGCAGAAAATGCTACAATAAGGACTAGGAGTGAAGGAACACATTTTGAGCCTTGTGAGAGTACAGTCCTGTGTTACAGTTATTACAGATCTGTGAAAACATCTGGCTCAGAAAATCAAAAAATCTAGATAATTTCTCTGATTCATTTTAGGGCAAGACTCCCAAAGAAGTGAATCATCACAACTGAAAGGGATTTTTCTATGGCTGTAGATTGAAAATGATGGGTCAGAGTGTGAACCTCCTGTATTCACTGACGTTGAAGAAATCATGACATGAGATACTACCCTAACCACACCACAATTTAACTGTGCTGTTGCTTGATACTATTAAAAATTACATTGTTTATTCTATAGTTCTAATCCTCAGTATCTAGTGTTTTAGACAAGAAATAGCATAATTGGTTAGTGAAAAGGAAATAGCTGCTTAGCTGAATATTGTTCTCAAACTGATTAGGGCAATTTGCTTGTAATAAGATCCTTTGTGTTTCTGGTTCTCTAAGGTGATCACTATGAAGGAGGAAACTTTACCAAATAAAACTCTGTAAAGAAATAATGCCACATAATTGTGAAGCTGAATTTCTTTTCCTGTGCTAAGAACTTTTCTGTGGGAGCTCAATTTATAAAATAGTTCAACCATGGAAAAGTTACTCCAGGTGATTTGGATCACAAAAAGAAAAGAACATCTCTTCCACCTTAGTTCTGAGTGCAATGCCATTTGTGGTGAGGTAGCAAGAGAATGCATATGAGATAAGAGCTAAGCAACAAATGAACTTGGCTCATTTGTTTTCACTTTTAGTCACTGAAAAAGAAAAGAAGCAGTCATCACTGGTTTAACTATTTTATATTGCAAAGCACACATAGAAGATCCATATAAGCAAGTCTCCACTGGGTGAGACTGTACAAAAAAATAACGCAGGTAGACTTTGGTCCAAAGAGTTTGCAATTGAAGTATCGCATAAGAAACAATCCAGGCTTCTCAATACTCCTTACTCAGGGGATTGCACAAACTGAAACCCCACCCCTTGTTCCAAAGATTTATGGTGTGCTGCAGTGACCCAGTCCTGATGCCTTCAGGGCTGGTAAATACACAGGCAGCACAGAACTAGACTTGTCTGCATCCTTGTCTGTTTTTGACAGCTGACCTTTCACTACAGTCCCACATTAGGAACAGCTCCTGTGTATCACTCCACCCTTTCAAAGGTCTGAACACATAGGAAATGTCACATATCTCTGTTATAATTAACACAGTTCTAGGTCAGTAGTTTTTATTCTGGTTTCCATTTGGATCGGTTCATCCAAATTGCTTCGTTCTATTATGAATAATAGTCATACAGATACAATTTTTTACTACCAAGTTTAAACTGCAGCAATATAAACCAAGCAACTGTTTTCAAGGAGGCTGGGAACTTAGGCAAAGCATCCAATCCTGCAAAAGTGTATAGCAGGGTATACTATGAGTGGTGCTAAAAATTCACAGTTACGAATTCTGTATGCTTTGGTGTATGGTCCTTGCAGAAAAAGACACAATGCTACTGGCAACACTGAGAAAATACTTGGATATTTATTGAGGAACAAACTGTACAAAAACTAAGCCAATGTCTGTCACTGCGTTATTATTTTCAAAACAACAGTGCAGCTAGGCATCAGATTTTGGTTAACCAATGAAGTTACACACATAACCAATATACATCTGTTGGTTTCCTGTGCTGTTTCATTACCTCTGTAATTAAGAGATGGAATGGCTTCCTCAGATCAATATATATGAAGAACCATACCCCAGGGCTCCTCAAACTTCAGATGGTTTTCTATTTGCAATACAGTTGTGCTGTTTGGCAGTTCACTTCAGAGGTTCTATTCCTTTGGAAATGCTGCCTTGGCAGGAACAGCCTTACTCTTCACGCTAATAACAGTTTGCACTTTTAATACAATGCCTTCTGGACAAGATCTCATCACAGACTCTAGCTAGCAATTAATTAAGACATTCAGAGATATGCTGTTTGGCAGGCTCCCACACACTGCAGCCTTCTCCTTAGAACATTCCCAGTTGTGCTGCAGTCCCAGAATTAAATTACACTCAAAAGCATTATATACTTGGACAATTCAGCCTGTGGTGCCTTGCTTATGCTTTTCTGTGATTTAAAGAGTGTCAAAACCTCCCTGAGTACTGGAATGGGTTAAACTACATTTTCCATTGCTCTGTTATGGGCTTGAAGACTTTCCAGCCACTGCCAGGCACTGGAAGACTCTCCATGCATGTAAACTCCATGTCATCCTCTGCAAAACTGCCCTGTGTAGATGACATCCCTAAGTAGAAACTTAATCTATTACCCACTGAGTACCATCATCAAGAGACTGTTGACATCCCAATGTCCATGTTTCAAATATTATCTTGGTCCTTAGGCAACAACAGAAAATAATTTTTTGACAGCTTGTTCAGCTGCAAGAACTCTACTTTGTACTTTTCCTGCCAATTTTTAATGTCAGATGCAGTAAGAGTTGTATACATTTTTTATTTACTTTTCTAAAGCTAGTATGTAGCTGATAAAAAGCTGTTAGTCCACCCACATGGTAATTACAGCATTATCACAAATTCCTGTCACAGCCTTATGCTCTGTTTACTTGCTGAATCACTAATACTAATAAAATTACTTAAATGGATGATAAAATACAAGCGGAAAAAAAAAAATCAGATTTTGTTTTTTGCCAAGTCCACTTGGATTTTTTTCTTGTTTGTTTGTGTTTCCTTGAAATTCATGTTGTAACATACTTTGGGGGCTATGAGGATTCTGTCTTTGCATTCTTCAAATACAGGCCTTTTCTTCACAAGCAATGCTTATATTAACTCCACAGGAATAATCTAGCTGATCCGATTTGATGCTGCTCTGAACCTACAGTTGTTCAATTGTTACATATGTATACACAGAATAGCTGTAAATGTTTGGTGAGACTGAGCATCAGGCCCTGAGCATCCCAAAATTCTATCCACTAAATTTAGTGGCAACAGAAGTCCACTCAGAAGGTATGGAGCTTGACACAGTCTTTCCTCTTGAACTAGTGAGAACTGAACTGTGCTTAGAACTACATACAAATGACGTTGTTTAATTTAATGTTATTGTCTTTTCTTGGGATTCAACCAGTATGGAAACCTTCAAACATTTCACAGAAAGTAGAAACATTGTCACAGGGTGTATAAGAATTAGAAAGTGTGAACAATTGTTCAGTGGCAATGTTGGTGTATACACCAACTTCATTTGCCCCAACTCCTGGTCATGCACTGACCTTCTTAATCCTGCCTGCTGTTACACCATCTCAGCTGTTTTTGTAGCAATGCAATGAATCATACTGAAGAACTGTTATGGCTGGAAAATACCTTAATTTTCTTGCCACGCTACTTCACAGCCCTAGCAATTCTGTTGGTTTTGCAGCACACAAAGCCACATGATGCAGACATGAATAAACAGCCAGAAGCAAATCTACGAAGTACTGTTTGCGAATGCTTAACCAGGTTCTGAATAGTACTAAACAGAAGTTTATTCTTAAAAGAACAGCCCTCCCTTACCTTGGGCAAACAGAGTAACAGGGAGTGGCTGGAAGGGGTAAGGTTCAGTTTTCTGCTCTGTGTTTAAGCTGTGCAAAGATGGCAGACAGGCCCTTAGGAAACGCAGCCAGGCACAGCTGGTACAATTGGGGTTAATCACAGGCAAAGCGAAAGGGCAGAAACTCTTAACGTGTATTATTTCTTAAGGCTAATTGTTGAGTGTATTCACTAAGAAATGTTTGTCTATCTATAATAACCAACATACAACATTTGGAGCCATGGATTGATAGTAATGAGAAATGAGGGGGAAAAAAGGAGAGACACTTTACTATGCAGAAGTGTCACCTACTAGTTATCCACTGTTGCATCCAATGCATATCTGGAGCTATTTTCCAGATCACACTGAAAGCTTGTGTTGCTGAGTTAATCTATGCAGGTTTTTACGCTATGTTTCTCACTACAATATCACAATCCAGCACTGCATTAAGTAACAGCTCTAAGTACAGCCATTAGGTAACAGTTACATCCAAACTGTAGAACTGAGGAACACTTCTGATTTCTCAGTTCCAAGGGTATAACTCATTTTATCCCAACTTGATGTCACAAACCAACCATACATCATTCTCCCCACCTTCTCCATGCAAGGGTGTGCACAGAAAGAAAGTCAAAGAAGGGCTGAAAGGGACATGGTCCCAGTAGAACTAGAACTCATGTTACACCGTCAAGATGTAGCCAGTGCAACAAATGTTTGTCATGTTCTACCAAAGGGAAAGAAGCACATAGTACAGATAAGGATTTTTGGTTGTTTTGTACCTGAACACAAACGTGTGCCACTTTTGCTAGAGAAGAGCAGCAGAGCGGTGGCTAGAACTGCTGGGGCTAGCAGTGGATCAAGTGACCCCTGCAGGATGAGCTTCATCTCAGTGTAGAGGGTTCCCAAATAGTTATTAAACATCACCTTTACTGTGAACTCTTCATCTGATCTTTACAAGCTTGAAGTCTAGAGAAGCCCTGAAGATAAAGGACAGGAACTTGAACACAAATCAGTCTCTGAGACAGCCAGAGCAGGTTGTGAGGCCCAGTTTGTTGCACCCACATCTGTACATGTTCACATGTAAGTGCCCTCAAGCACAATGCCCAGTCACTTTAAAAGCTGCAAACAGTCCAGCCATGAGCTTACGGGAAGTTCGGCTTAGCATTGCTTGACAGTGTGGGTTAATAACCCAGCTTAGACAACAGGAAGTTTGTGCTGTCAAATGAGTATTCAGGAAGAATCTCAAGATCTTTCTAAATACAAGTTGGCTAGGTTGTAGGGATGTGGGATCTTCAAGGAAAGAAGAATGAATGCAGGGCTGTGAAACCTTCAAAATGGCTTTTATCTATCTTCTGGCATCACTTCTGTCCTGCTTACACACTGTGTACCTAATTGTTGTTACTCCGAGAACCGAGCTCATCCCAGCACCAAGTTTTACTGCTGGCAGTGGCTTGGTCATCTCTTCAGGACAGAAAAAATTGCACCTCATTTCTGTGTTACCTGACCATGTCATCCAAACAGTTCCTATAGTAGCTGCAAGCAAACTTTTAAGACCTAGAGCTTGAAATGGCCCTTGTGAAAAACTAAAATTCAGCGTGTCACATCTACTGGGAGCTAGAAAGCCTTCCAGGTTGCTGGCAAGCATCGTGTCACTAAATCTCTAACATGAGCAAGCGTAAAACAAAGCAAAAATCAATGCTGTATCTGTCTGAAATTCTTAAGAGTCAAATAACTTTAAGTACAGATTAAACTGCACTTCTTAATGCTGAGCACTATCCTATATAGACAGAAAATCCATTTTCAGTCTAGCCTCCGAAAATATCATGCATCTTCTGTCCAAAAACTGTTTACACATCATGGGGACCTTGATAAAACAAAGTAAGAAAAACACATTGATTTTCTGAAAATTTGAAATTTTCATCTTGTAAAACAAACCAAGGAGACACATTCCTAACCCACTCTTTTGTCTGAAGTGGAACACAAATTATTAATTTCTATAGGAATCTGAATATGATTTGGCAATAATTCTGCCACATCAGTTAGCACAAGCGGTTGTCAGAAAGTTTTCATCCTGCAAAGTGCTGCGTGTGCCCTCTATTGGAATCATATGATAGATTGCTTTTCTTAAATTTAAAGCTGGCTTTATAAATGCAGTGACAGTCAATGAAATGTTTGTGTCCTAGAGAATACGGACATAACACTTTGAAACAAGCAACACTTCATTACAGAGTTTTTCAGTTATTATCTTGATTACTGTAATCTACACTAAACACTGGTTAGAATAACGAAGGTAGCAATTGCTATAGCAATGTAGTGTATTTTGCATTTCTGTTTATAAAGCAAAATCAAAAAGCTCTTCACTTTGCTCTTCCTCTCTGTAAAAGGGCAGCTGTTGTCACAAAGTACTCGAGCAGCTGGATGTGTTGTTTTGTTCAAGTTCTGGCTTTTGTGCAGTGGAACTTAAAAATAGAGCTCAGATGTGAGAGGGCAAAAATTGCACTCAAATCATCTTTCTGCCTCCTAAATGATGGGCTGTGTCAGAAGCCAACTCAACTGAATGCTACTCCAGGAAGCCTCGCAGACTGTTCTGCCTTACAGCAGTGCTCCCTGCCTGCCAGAAATCAGAAAGTCAGGAATGCTACACCAGGGCTGCTGGGACATCAAAGCTTCTGGGTTTTTGGACTGTACCGAAATGTTGTACAGGGCTTTTCATTTCTGCCTGAGTTATCTTCTTTATTTAATATGGAATATTTGCACCATCTAAAGTGCCTTTGAAGGTGCTGAGTGGGAAATAGCAGCACTCAGTCACTGTCAACCCTCCCAAGGAAGCTAGAGCCAGCAGGCCAGGGGCAATGCATGACAACCAGCTGCTGGTCTGAGCTTGTTGGTGAGAGCAGCTAACTGCAGCTGTGCTGGGGAGCTGACAAAAGCAGGGCACCAAGAACAGCGGATGGCGAAAATGAGTGACTTGCTTGTGCCAGTTCTGAAGAGTGATGGAAGGAAAAATGTCTTGAGGAAAGAAAACTACGTGATACCATTATCATTGCAATATCAGTTCAGAAATTCACTGGAGAATGGGCTGAATTACTGAAGCTGATCAGAACAGAGCTACTACCAAAGACAGATTTTGCCTTTAAGCTGAGCCTTTACTCAGCAGACTGAAACAAATTCATTTAGCCTCATCTGTTTTGGAACATGAACATGATTTTTCTATTTAGTAATAAGTATTCACTTGTTTCTTGGCACAATGCTGAACTCATTTTTTCAATCACAGTAAGGATTTATGATCATTTTTAAAAGAAAATGTCTAGAAATAATATAATTTTTTGCATATTTATTGGTAACAGAAAAGATTAAATAGGAGCAACTGAAGCAATATAGCTCTGGTAAAATGCACAGCTAAGGGACGTTCCTTTGAAAAGTAAGCCATTTGAATGAGTTGTTTTCTTTCATGTTTGTTCATATTACAGCTGCAACTGAAGTGATAGTTGATTGGATCTCCTACACTGCGTCAGCCTCCTCACGACTTGATTTTCATAGTCTTAAGGTTTTTAAATCTACCTATTATTTTAATGTTAATCACTTAAACATCTTTTGTACTCTTGTTATTAACAGTATCTATTATTTACAGTAGTCATGTGCTAACCACATTAATTATATGTAAATATATATATAATAATAACATATATCTATATATGGGATTTACACAGAACATCAAGATTGAAAAGGACAGCTCACTGGAGTCTCAACCAAATGCCTTAGTATCAGCTAGAAGCCCATGCTGTGCCCCAAACAGCATCTGTGATCTCTGCATCGAGCAAACTCCAAAAACATCTGAGTATTTAACTCCATATTTTTCTGCGTTTATGTAGAAATCCCTGCGTGTGCTGACCTGGTTGCTCTCCTGGACACATGGGCATCTGTGGGAAAGAAACTCAGGGCAAGAGCAGAAAGGGAGTCAAACTGTGCTCCTGTAAATCTCCTGATCTGGGTGGTGATAGTGGGAGGTGCTGCAATGCACACCCACAGCTCACTGTAAACAAAGTGATCCACTCAGTGATCCACTCATAAGGAGACAGAACTGTTCTGTTTAGATGACATAAACCAGATACACAGAGAAGACAAGCTCTGCATCTAGAGAATTTGTCAACTACAGTAGATGAAAACGCCTTAGCCTGGTATGAAAGAACCTGATCAGCAAAGTTTCTGCAAAGAAACACCAGTTTTTGTTGAGCTGGTAAAAAATGCTGTCTTGCCTTTGTGAAAATAGAAATAAAGAAGCAGCAATGGTGCTTTTCCTTTAACACTGAAACTTCTTTAAATATTGTTCCTCCAGAAGAGATTAATAAAAATATTAAGAAACTTTCCTGCTCAGTGGTCCAAATGTGCCAGAGGTGGTGTCTTCACTGCTCGGTACCCATTGCACTGTGACTTCAGCAAATGTTGTGGAAGAACAACTTGCCTGTAATTACCATCCTCCTGTTTGTTTGTCTGAATTCAAGAGCTGATTATTAAACACTTTAAATCACTTTAAGAGCCATATTAACTTAAAACAATATGAAGAGCAATCATGGACTCTGTTTCGGACATCACAAATTCAAACTATTTCTATTGAGCATGAACAGGCTCAGCATGCTTTTGATACTTTGCTGCTGACTTATTCTTTCTTTAACTTGTCTAGACAGCTTCTGAAACAATGAATTATTCAGTGAATTTCAATTCTATTATGCAGGTAAGCCATATCTCTGTAATAAAAATGCTATTTAATTTCAACCATAAATGTTAGCTTCACTGTACAAATAGATGAGCAGTCTCAGTATATGATCAGGTTAATGAAATTCACATAGCACTGAAACAGGAATAAATTACCTAGAGTCAAGATGATAACACACATACACATGTATTTAAGCATACACTTGCGCAAAGCTGGATGCATTCTTTAGCTATACAGAGCAAAAGAAATAGGTAGAGAGATAGATAATCATACCTGTTTCAGACGTTTTGTTTTTGTCTTCAATTCTACGTGATATTTTCTTCCAAGGCATTTGAAGTCACTCAAAAGCAGTAGTTGCAAAGTTAATCACAAAACCCAGTTTAGTGCAATTCAAATGCTGCCCATTCAGACTGTAAGGAGGACGACTTCTTCAGAGATTCCTCTTACCAGCACCTCAGTGGGTCTTCACACAGTGTAATCACATTCCACTAAACAATATTACTTCATCCACTTGGTTATAAAAGTTCCCCCTCACTGAGACAAAGTATCAGAAGTAAAAGAACTAGCTGATCAACCACTGGTGGCATTAAATCCGTTTGACAAAGCGGTAACGACTGGTACTGGATGAGTGTGGCTTGCAGTGTGCAGTCATTGCCTTTCGGACCTTGCAGCACTACATGCCCTCCAGCTGGGCCTCAGTGTGTAGCGATGCTAGTGGGCAGGAGCACAGTGGCACAGCATGCAGGGGCTGCATGCCCACCCAGGAGGCACATCCGTGGCCTGGAGGGTCATGGGCTGCCTGATGGCAGATGTAGTTTGACCTGTAGTTACTTTGCCAGCCAGTGCAGTAGGGACCTATAGAGGTTTGAGCTCTGAATGTGGTAATAGTACACTATCAAAGGCTTAATTTCAAGTTCTGAATCAGATCTCTACTTAGCGATAACATGTGCTATAAATATGTGAGCACTGAGTCTTGGATGAGATAGTTTTATGAGAGAGAAGTGAGAGAAGCAGAAGGAAAGGAGAAGTAGAAGGAAACTGGTTTGGGTTTCTGACAAAGGTTTCACTGAGCAGGCAGTTTTCCAGTACAATGATGGCATTTAAAAAATGTACAGTGTGAAGGAATTACATACATTTATATACATTCCAATATGTTTTACATATATTCTCTAGGCAAGTTTCCTTTTTCAAGAAAGAATGAGCTTGCAAGTATTCTGGAGTCACAAGAGACTATTTCACCAGCCTAGTGGCATCTTCTGCAGTATTGTTCTCAGACCCTTCCTATTTTATCCAGGGTAAGCTTAATGCATGGAACATTCACATGTCTTAAAAACAAAGTCTGCAACATTGTCAACACACTGCACACACTGGCTTTCACACTGTGTTGTGTTTTTCCCCCCATCTCTCTTTCTTCCCTCTGTGATAAGCTTACTCTTCACTCTGCCATGACCAATATAGAAAGATGAGTGGGGCAGTGTTTCTATTCCTGTCATTGCCTCTGACTCACTGTATAGTTTCTTAAGCATTTGCATCTTGCATCCTGGTATCTAGGAAGATGAATGTGATTGTCAATATTTTCTCTAGGATCAGAGCGTATAATAACTTCTCACGTCTTGTGGTCTCAGTTGTGCTTAATAAGAGTTGTGTCCCAACATAGAGTTTTACCAGTGAGACTACCAGTAGGGGCTGTCACTTCTACTTAGATTCCTACTTGAATTACATCTTTAGGAACTTAATTTTTTAGAACTCTGCTTCTCAGCTAGATCTGTCATCTGGCTGAAGTCTCAAAAAACTCAAGATAGGGCACTTGCATAAAAACATGCACACAAAACAGTATGAACACATTCACTTTCCTTTTTAATGAATGCTAAACTGGAGATAGAGACAGAGACACTGAAAACAGGTTTTTCCATAATGCTGCCTACCTTCTGCTACAGAGTCATGTAACAGCACTGAACATACAAAAATATTACTTTTTCATTTTTGGTACCCTTCTGCCTTAATTTCATTTACTGTCTAGCTTACCATTCTTAACAGATTCCATTCTTCAGGATCGTTTCAGTGATTGTTAAAGAAGAGCAAACATACTGAATAAAATTAGCAAACACATAATTCTTACAAACAAAGATTTAGTTTTTAGCACTGGAATAAAAGCCAGAGACTTCCTACAGCTTGCAGATGCTGACAAAATCCTTGTATGTGGAAATACAGATGGCTCCAAATAAGCCAAGGTGTGCCACCTGCTTGCATCTTACAGCCTATGTTATTTTGACAGCAACTATTACTTTAATAAACCATATATTTTATCAGAGAAAATTCTAAATTGTTAAATAATGAGTTTGTCTTACAGACAAACGAGGAATGTATTTCAGTTCCCAGAGAACTGAAGGAGGCAGCAAGAACAGCACACAGTGCTGCGCTATGAAGAATATGGTCTCCAAGGCACAAAGCAACTTGAATCTTAAAAGCCACAACCAAATGTTAACAATCTGTTATGAGCTGACAGTGCAGCCTGCCTATCCCAAACATGCTAATTTTTACAGGGTAATCTGCCAGCCTTACTATTCAAAATTTATGTTAAATGTTCCAGTCTCTATTTTAACTACCAGGAATATCTTCACCATACAATGGAAATCAGACAGTTCTTGGCTTGGCAATTATTTCTACTGACACTGGTGGGTGAAGTAGTTTTAGTTGGAGGCAAATAAGAAAATAAAACAAAAATCTCATCTAGAAAGAGGTGCCTGTCTGACAAGCTAAGTAACGACATGAGTTGATCTTTGCTATTCACGTCCCAACATACATATTCTTTTCCGGTGATGGGATTATCATAAGCATTCTTCTAAAAGAAAAGATTATTCCCTCTCTGCATTAGCACACCTTCGCTAAAGCTGGCTGTAAATGTATGCAAGACACATTTATATAACAACATGTATGTCATCATAAAAGCAAATGGAAATACTGAAATGCATCAGAAAACACCTTACACTGAAATTTCCACAGGCAGTTTTTGGGTGCTAATTTCTGTGGAAATGCACAGAGAAGCCTTCTGCCAAAATAAAAAAAAACATGCTGGAGAGGTCTGAGGCTTCCACGCTCTGGGTTTCTTGACTCAAGAGCAGACAGCAAAACAGAGTTGCTACACTGTAGTGAGAAGGCAGCTTCCACAGCATCCACCCAGATTTGGTAGCGCTCAGAGTAGGCAGATGCCAAGCATTACCCTGCTCTTTAGGAAACCAGGCATCTCATTGCAGCCTACCCCGCACTCACGCAGGAACACGCCGAGCGCTGCGAAGGCTCGGACGGTCGCAGCCCCTCTGCTGGTAGGCAGCCGCGGCTCTGGCTAGCACAGGGCAGCCCTCGGGGGCCCATCCGTTCTACCTCCTCGGCCTTCGCCCTCCGGGACGATGCTAAGCAGCGAGCCGGTGCCTCCGCCCCGCAGCCGCCGGCAGAGAGCAGCACCGGGCACGGCAGGGTGCGGTGAGTAGCCCGAGGCGCGGCCGGAGATGTCCCCGCGGCAGCCGAGCAGCCCTCATGGCGAGCATGGCGGGCGGCCCACGAGCGCTGCGGGCACTGACGGGCTGCCTGCTGGGCGCCCTGGTGCTGGGCACGCTGCTGGGCAACGCTCTGGTGTGCCTGGCTGTCCTGCGCTTCCGCCACCTGCGTACTAAAGTCACCAACTGGTTTGTGCTGTCGTTGGCCGTCTCCGACCTCTGCGTGGCCATCCTGGTGATGCCTTGGAAGGCTGTCACTGAGGTGGCCGGTGGCTTCTGGCTCTTCGGCAGCCACTTTTGTGACACCTGGGTGGCTTTTGACATTATGTGCTCCACCGCCTCCATCCTCCACCTCTGCATCATCAGCCTGGACCGGTACTGGGCCATCGCCAGCCCCTTTCGCTACGAGCGCCGGATGACACAGCGTCTGGCCTGCGCCATGATCGCCATGGCCTGGGCCCTCTCCATCCTCATCTCCTTCGTCCCGGTGCAGCTGCACTGGCACAAAACCAAGGACAAGAGGCACCCTAGCTCCCGCTGTGATGTCAGCCTGAACCGCACCTACGCCATCACCTCCTCCCTCATCAGCTTTTACATCCCTGTGGCCATCATGATCGTCACCTACACCAGGATCTATCGCATTGCCCAGGCCCAGATCCGCCGCATCTCTACCCTGGAACGAGCAGGCGGGCAGTGGCCAGCCCACAGCAAGGAGCCTGCCTCCAGTCTGCGGAGCTCCCTGCGCAAGGAGACCAAGGTGCTGCAGACCCTCTCCATCATAATGGGAGTCTTTGTTTGCTGCTGGCTGCCCTTCTTCCTGCTCAACTGCCTGCTACCTTTCTGCCAGCCTGAGAGCGACAGCAACGGGCAGCCACCCTGTGTCAGCCAAACCACCTTCAATGTCTTTGTATGGTTTGGCTGGGCCAACTCCTCAGTGAACCCAGTGATCTATGCTTTCAATGCAGACTTCCGTCGGGCTTTCAGCAACCTGCTGGGCTGCCAGTCTCTCTGCTGCAGCACCACCAGGGCTGCAGTAGAGCGAGTCCACCTTAGCAACGAGCTGGTCTCCTACCACCAGGACACCACCTGCCAAAAGGACGGAGCCACTGCCGCCATGCCACCCACCACTGTCACAGCTTGGGTGCAGAGCGGGCCCCATGCAGTGAGTCTTCAGCAGGAAGACGGAGAGGAGCTCTCCATGGAGAAGAGGCTCATGAGTGCCCCAACACAGGCTATCCCAGGCAGCAGCCCCAAGTGTTGTCATGTAACAGCCACTTGGCAATTGGACTGTGGGGCAGAGCTGCCCCTGGAGACTATTAATGCCTTTACAGGGCTTGGCAGGCATGAGGGACATCGTTACCCTATTCCGGAGGGATAAGCAACTGCATGTTTCACACACAGAGCCATCACACAGAGGCAGCTCACTGCCTACACATAAAGTATGCCTATACTCCTGAAAAATCCCAAGCCAGAGGGATGGGAAACTTTGTTTTTACCCCAGGGGAGTGACATGTGTATAAGCCCCCTTCCAAAAGCACACAGCAATCACATATTAGCCTCTTCCCACTGCCACCTTCACCTCTTACCCTCTTTTATAGTAGGCAGATATTCCCACATATCTGATTGTCCCAACTCTTCAGTCAAACTAACTTATGATACTGAGAATTGTGTAATTACAAAATTTACATGGAAAACATACTCCTAGATGTAGCTACATTCCTAAAAACAGTGGGATTTGTTTTTTGTTTTTTTTCTTTCCCCCCTCTCATGGTTTCATATCATATAGGTCTGAAAGGTTTGTTTGGTTTTAGTTCTGGGTTTATTTCAAAGCCTTGTGTCTGGATTTATACAAAAGAATCTGTGTTTAGGCTTTAAAAATTGCTGTTAAAACATTATCTTATGTTAAGTCAGAAGACTGCTCAATCCCTAGAAAATCCATCTGCTGTTACACAGGACCCCAAGCACAGTTTCAGGTATCAAACTCTGGAATCAGCATTTAATGATGTGGATCTAGGCTGTTCCTAGTGATTACCCACCTTTTAACATCACCCACTCATCCAGAATTTAACAGCTGTCATTCAGTACGTTCAGTGCCTCACCTGGGGAGCAATCCTGAACAAACCCAGTATTTCTTTAAAAGAGATAGATTTTTTTTTGTTGGTTTGATTCTCTTTGGTTATTTTCTCAGTGATCATATATGAACTGCATGTGGATTCAGAAGCTAAAGGATCAATATCAGTTTATTTGAGGTTTTTCTTGCTACATTTCTTCCTCCTTACATAAATCAGAAATTAATACTGTAAGAGTGGCACACTCTGCCTGCCACACTCCTGTCTCTGGTGCAAGAAATTATTGTTTACTGGAGACTTTAACATTTATTTTTAGTATGTGCATAGACTTGTTATTAATGATAACCAATGGAAACGTTTACCTACCCACAGGGTTTGCTCTGCATTTGAGAGCTGTCTGCCCTAGCAAGACTTTCGTACTCAACTGATGAAAACTTGTATGACACAATGGGTTGCAGAAACTAGGCAGTGAAAGCCTTATTTGAGCAATGTTCTCTTAAGAATAAGCAGCACCACTGCCTCGTAGCTGGTCATATTTGTGCTAAGAATGGAAAAGGCTTTTTGTATCAGTTATTTTAGTTATGTTTTAAATAAGGTTCACTAAGAAGTCAGATTGTGCCTAGAAATTAATGGGTAATGACTTAAGGAAGAAAACAGCTTGGCCTTTACTTCCAAAGCCTACTAAATGGACAGTTTAAAATTGTTCTTCTTAAGTGATTCTGGAAAGAATTCATAGAATTGTAGAAATGTTGTTCGTACCTAACTTATAATGGTCTTTATTGATGTGCAGATGATACACATTACAATATCTTATAGCTGTACAAACTGTTGTAGTAAACAAAATGTAATGCTCAAGCCTGTAACAAACTTCAGAAATACTTTCCTATAAATTGTTTATACTTATTTTAGGTGGCATATTACTGAAGGTGCTTCATGTGAAAATTACACTGCATAGCCCTCCACTGCATCTGTTGATGATTTAATAATATATAAATATTGATATCGTATGTATTTGTATTTTTCTAAGCTGGGGAGGTTCTTGAATGATAACCTCACTAGAGCCCAAACAGCTCTCTGAGCAGTAAATGAGCAACACCCCTGTTGCTAAGAACTTTTCTCATTGATTGACTGTGATTTCTGTTTGATGCTTTTCTAGCAACTGAACAAGCAGCTAAGTTACATAAGGCAAGATTCAATCAATACCATTAGGCTCAAGTGCAATGAGACTTATTAGAATTACTACAAAAAAAACAAAGGTTCATTTCAGCAGGATTTAAGAGAGAAAATTATTTCATATTTACACCCTTGCAGTCCCTTAGAGGAGGTACTTTCCAAAGAAGAACTTTAGCAGCACTTTATCTGCTTCTGGGTTACTTCCAAACACCAAATAGTGAAGGTGTTGTTTTAGGGACATCTACACAGGGCTATTCCTCAAGCACACATTTCATAACTCAGATCAATAGACTCTCCTTTATGCACTGACTGTATGTGAGGTATTTTTTTGCCTGAAAGCAGTTCAGTTTCAAGCCTAGCTCCCCTCTTACTATACCATTAATGTCAAGATGACCTAGAAAATAGCCTTTAAATATTCTTGGTGTCAAAATGGTCCACCCTTACAGATACCACATCTGAACACTTATTAACCAGTGTCTAAATATGCTAATCAAAACATCTTCCAGCTCCACTGTGGTGTAACTTGCAGGGCTCTATGATGTACACCATTTGCCTTCTCTACTAAGGCAAATAATTCCTGTTCACTTTTCCTTCTGGCAGTACTAATATCTAGTACTAGATTTACTTGAACACCACGTTGAGACAATGTTTCATCTTGTTTTCTAATCAATACTTTTCAGAAGTTAACTACAATACATGCATACACTTGACACTGGTTCCATTTTTGTGTTCTGTTGCCTACCGCTTACTTATTTGCTTGCCATGTCATTTATATCACGTTTTAGTTTGCATTATACACAAACTTTCTACGATTGCCATTTTCTAAGAAGCCTGTTACACCTGCAGCATTGTCCCAGTACATCCTTGTTTCAGGAACTAGAAGGTACTGAAAAATCACATGTTGCTTGTTGGGCATAGGAAAACATGAAGCCTTGTGACATTGTTGCAATTCAAACCTTAATAAAAAAAAAAGAACCAAAAACAGTCTCAAAGTAAACTCTCCATCACTTAAATCCTAATAGATAAAGCCTGAGATTTCCTCCCCACCCCCTTTCCACCTTTCTACCCATAACCTAGAGAGAAATACCTGTTTCAAACACCATCTTACTTGCTCCAAAATGCACACAGACGTGAAGCTACTGCAGAAAGGTTTCCAGCTTCAGCTCTTCCCACAAAGCACTGCTCCATCACTAAACGATAAAGAAAGCAGTAGAAAAGAAAACCAAATGGAAACCATCACAAAAATAAACATGGTTCACAATCTCAAGTCTAAGCTGCCACTTCACACAGCAAAAACCACCACAGTCATATAGATGCACAGATTTACGTTTAAATAAGCTTCTCAATTCTTCCACTTGGATGTTTTCATGACAGGCACTTCATGGAAGCCCATGACAGTTCTGTTAGCCTTTACATACTGCAAAAAGCCGTTCCAAAGTATTGGAGGAGACAATGCTTTTCCAAAATTAGTTTTCCTTTCTCCTTCCTTTATTTCTTCCTAAATGCACTTATTTGCTTTGCTGAGTTGAAAATATCAATGTAAAAAAAGCCAAGGTCATACCTCAACCATATATATACACACATATATCCTGCTGGTACTAAGATGATATCTTAACTCTGCATTTAAACCTTAATTTCAGTGAGAAACAGCTGACCTAAATAGCAAAAGAGAAATCTGTTGCACTACTCAGTTGTCACAAGCATCTGTTGCTTTGCTGTTGCCAAAATCATGCCTCTTGTGTTGGATTTCAGATGCTGCACCTACACACACCACATGAAGTGTATTTCAATTAGTTGACTTTTTCCTCAGTAAAAACAATGCTGAAAAATTAATCCTTCTCTCCATAAGCTGCTTTTTCCACTCAGCTGAGGGACTGAGAAACACCATCCAACAGTGCCCCATCTGGCACCTGGAAGTGGTTTCATCACCACAGTTACGTGACAATCACCAAACTCTTCGTTTATCTCGTTGCTATAATCTAAATCACTTTTCTGAATCCTCCCCCTTTCTCTGCACACAGGGACACACAGTAAGCAATACCACCAGGTACTGCTTATTCCTCAGAGTTTTTGCTTTAAGCACTGCTTTAAATTTACACCAAATAGCACAGATTTTCTCCTAGCATATTTAGTCTGAGCTTGTTATCTTTTATTCATCCATACCTCCAATCATTCAAGACACCTGGCCTATACCCACAGTCCATATTTTTGTGTGCTATCTATACGATAGGATAACTGCCTAATAGTGAAACTTCTGAAAACATTAAGAAATATATATATATATGAAAGAAAGGAATAAAAGAAAGAAGGGGGAGACTATTTAGAAGGTCTGTTGTTAGAGGACAAGGGAAAATGGCTTCAAACTACAAGAGGGGAGACTTAGATTGGACATAAGGAAGAAGTTTCTTACACTATGAGTGATGAGGCACACAGGTTGCCCAGAGAGGTGGTGGGCACCCCACCCCTAGAGACAATCAAGGTCAGGCTGGAAGGGACTCTCAGCAACACAATCTAACTGTGGATGTCCCTAGTCTTTGCAGGGGAGTTGCACTGGATGACCTTTAAGGGTCCCTTCCAATTCAAACACTTCTATTTTATGATTTACTGAATGAAATGATGTCATGGTTTTATATTTGTTTTGGTTTTCAGTATTCCACATCACGATTCAGCATGGGAAACTTCCCAAACTCTGACTAGATTAACAGAAAAAGTGATGCAGGCAAGATAATATAATCAGGTTTTGCATACTTGCTGCAATTTTTTGCTGTTAATAAAGCTGAATTAATCAGAAATCATACTGAAAAGTGTGACAAGTTGTAATGAAATTTACCATTTGTTTGGTGGTCAATCTGAAAATTCTTTCCAGTGTTCCACCTAGATTTCAGAAAATAAAAATATAAAAAAACAGAAAGTGAACTATCAGTTTTCCAAAGTAACTTAAATAAATGTATGCATAAAATAACAGTGAATAAGGTGTTTACAGATGACCAAATCAGTAATATGGTCACCAAAAGCAGCACCACAGAAGGCATTCTTGGTATTTGTTAGTAGAGGGAAGAAATTATAACAGAGCTGAGTTTTAAGGCAGCAAACCAGTGATTAAACATTTTGTCTCTTACACTTGGGATTATAGCAAAACATTAGCACTGTCAGCCTAATAAATTATAAATCAACTGATAATGGTAATTAATAACCATACTATTTTCTCTCTAAGCAAGCATATCACGGTATGGACCCAGTGCTTCTAAGCTGTGAGTTCTTACCAGACTGTAAGAACTGCCTTCCAGTCTAAAGCTCTTCAAGAGCTTAAAAAAAGAAAACAGCTGTGCTATCAAAACCCAGAGAGCCCTCTGCTACAGTCACTCCTGCCTTTCACATTCACAGCAATGATCAATAGAAACTTTCTGCTCAGTTACATAGGAAAAAGAATTACTAACATTTACTAATATTTTCAGAGTACATTCCTTCTCCAGTGCAACGGCACTGTGGGCAGGGTCTGTTCCACATGAGTAAGACACCTGCATGGTGCTCTGCTTGGGCCCTTTCACATGGCACATTTACTGCACCGCTCTTGCTATTGCAGAGTTCATTTAAGCCTGTTGCAGGAAATCTGTGTGGCAGGACTGTGACAAAGTTCCGTTCCTGTATGGCTTCCTGCACCATCCTGCTGTCTTCTCCACAGCATCACTGAAAGATCTTTTTTTTTTTTTTTTACTTCCAGTTACATACTGTTAAGCTCCTGTTTTGTCTTCAAACTTTAGCACTGGTGTTCACCACAGGACTGCCTAGCCAGCTGAACTGCTTTTGGACCCAGTCTGACAGTACTTTACCCATAGGAAATTTCACTGAAAACAAAGGCAACCATTATGGACAGGGTTGCAGTAAAAGTTGCGCACCACTGATATGTTTCAAGAACCTTTTAGAGCTGGATTTTAATGAGTATTTAGCTAGCTACCTCTCAAGGTAAAGACAGCTGCCCAAGTGACTATATAATGTGTACCTAAGTGAGGCACAAGAGAGCATAATGGAGCAGCATTAAGCAAACAACAGGATCCTGTTCAGACACAACTAGCTTCATGCTTCTTTCAAAAGCAGGGTAGCCAAGCCACTAACGTTGCACTGCTGGCGATTTATGCTACTGAAGAAGCATGAAATAACTTTACAGTTGTTTGTGGTGGAAGCCATTTCCTGGAGGGAAAGCGCACCTCGCCTGCAGTGTTGCTACGATGATACTTTCACATCTTGGCACATCTGGGACTTGGCCAGGGAGAAAGAACACCAATAAAGTGTAATGCATTTTGTGCTGGGCTGATATCTGACCCAAGACCTAGGTAGTCTTGATTGCATTTGAAGCACAAGCCACACTACTCACTACTACTATCCCTCCAGCTTCCATGTAACATGCAACAGATGCTTATCTAAATATGCATTACCTTTCTTTTTTTTTATAGATACAAAATTCAGTTTTGCTTCTGAATTATTCCCTTTGTGAACTGAAGTCTAACTTTCAGAGACAAGCAAGCTGGGTAAGCAAAAATTTGAATTGTAGATGTCTTATTGAGCTTCAGCAGCTGTCTTACTCTATAAAGCTGAAGCAAGTGGCTTTGGGCTGGCACAAGCTGAGTTCAGCCAATACCTCGAGTAATAAGATTCCAAACATATTCCCTACCATGCACTGCTACAGCCTACTGCCTTACAGCAGAGTCAAAGTTGTTCTGGTAAAAGCACTGATTAAATATTAAAGGAATTTATATATAATAATAATACAAAAAAAACCACAAAAACCTTGGAGACTGAAGCAGAACAGCACCACAGGGGAAAGCATTCATGTAGTTTAATACTACTGAGTACTGACATTAACATTTCTGTATTACCTAGAAAAATACTACATTTCTGTTCAATAAGTGCTCATCATTCTTAGGTTCAGCTGTGGCGCGTTTGCAATGAAACATGTTCTTCCTCACTAATGTTATATTCTCACTCTTTTAATCAAAGACTTCAGAGATGAAAGATCCCAAATTTGGCAAGTGAGAGCATGCGGTAAGAAAGCAAAAACTCATCATGGCTTATCACTGTTAGATGTATTATAGCTCTACTTAAAAACAATACCGAGCTGATTTTTATTTTTATTTTTTAATACAAGAGCCAGAAACTGTATGTTGTCAGAGTTGGCACAGGCTTGTACAGCCTATGTATTCTTTCTCATTAAAAATCATTACTTTGTAGGGAAGGGCCGACCTCCTCTTTAGATCACAAATAAAGTGTTCTCCCACTGCTTCAGATGTTTCGGTAAAACCTCTGTGCAAGCATCAAAATAAACACTACCCTACAGTCAAGGTGTGCCTGTGCAGTCTTGCGTGGCTTTTTTTCTATGGGTGGTATGGGGGGACAGACAGGATATTCATAATTAGATACATGATACTTTTCACATGACATTTACTCTTCCTTATAAGTCTTCATGCCAGCACACATTATGGAAAACCAATGTCCAGCCCTCAGACAATTAGCAGCTTGGTAGAAAGATTAAGCTCTAAATAAACTGAACACCTAAATTTTCTCCAGGTTCAGGTAGGATACTTGACACGGATGACAGAAGACATTACTCAAGTTACATTTTTTTCCCTAAAAAAAAAAAATAGACTGTTAACAAAGTAAAATGTTCTGTTAAACCTACCAGGTCAGCCTGTTTAAAATACATGTACCATTTCTGTTCTCTGGAATTTGTACTCAAAAAATCACAAATCAGACCTTTTGTTCTAGAAACCAACATTTTAAAACAATTGTACTGCAATATTTGGACTTGAAGCTGTCTATTCAAACCATAAGATATTTAATCTATTTTCAAGAAATCAGTCTTCCACTTACTATTTGTTTGTCAAATAATTACCATTTTTATTTCTTTTTTGAGACATGTGTCAACTATTTCTTTTCACAAAACACTCCAATCTAACATCTTCAGAATGCGGAAATTCCTCACATTTCACACAAAGAAAAATAAGAAATCCCACCCCTGCAACCCTGAGCTTTCTTGGAGGTGTGTACATGCTTCCTCCCACAGAGGGAGAACAGGGATCTCAGGCTGCACACCAGGCTTTATGCTAACAGCCGCCTGCTATCCTCACATGGTTCCCGCTGAGTCTCGAGTTAAACTGCTCTCATACCATTTGATACAAATATTCTATATATTAACTTCCTAAGAGCTGATTTGCATCATTTAGCTCTTTCTCTTTTACTCTTTGCTGACTCTTCTCATTTACATTATGAAAATCTTCCTTTCCCAGCATGCTGGTCATCTCCACTAACACTGTGAAAACCAGCAAAGAAATAGTCTTGAGATGTGTTTCTTGAGTTACTTCAAGAAACTTCACTTTTCTAGAAGCGTTCCAAAGATATTTTTCCTTTTGTGCATCTAAAAGGGTAAAAGCTAATTTAAGGAAGGGAATGAACTTTCATCCTATAGCACTTGCATGGTTTTTGACTTACCATATGTCTGTTGCTGAAACAATAAGGAATGTATCTTCTGCCTCATTAAATGGATTTAGAGTAACTAGCTAAAAGTTCTAAGAAAGAATAGGGTTTTTTTTTTTTGGTATTCCAGTGAAGTTCTCTTTAACAGTAGTAGAAATCCTTTCTCTCTGTAATATCCTTCACTTTGTCAAGGCAGATGAGATTTATGTTGAACCAGATTAAACAACAAAAGAGGCAAAGCTGAAGCTCAGCCTTTCACAAGACATACATTTTTGATCAGCTGATAAGAAAGCTGGAGTGGTGGAAGTATTTCAGCACAGCTAGCTCAACAATGGGCATTGCCAGTGCCTGGGTTAGTCCATTAATAACGGAATAAAGATATGAAATAGTGAAACAAGGTCACCTTATTTCTCTGAAAGGTGACAATAAATCCTTGACGTGCATCTGAAAAAACTAATGAAGAAAAATCCTAAGTTTTCCCTTCCACAACAACAGAAGAATAAGCACAGCAAGCTTAACATGCCTGAAAGAGAAGCATCCTCAAGATGGAAGGCAGATAAGAAAACTCTGAATGGGTAAAATTTCAAATCAGAAAAAATACTTATGTAGAAAAATTAGCAGGTATTTGTTTATCTCCTATCAAGAGTACAGTCTGAGCGGATAAAAAGCAAGTCGAAGCAAAGAATGAAAACACAGGATACAGAGAACAAAGTTATTCCTATAGAGCAGTGGAACCACTACCAAAAACCCAAATCACAAAGATCTCTTGAATTCCACTGTGAGAAACAGCACTGGAGAACAACAGATGTGTGACTCAGATCAGCTTGTGGAAAAAAAAAAAAAAACCACCTGCAGGAGAGAAAAGTGGAAAAGGTGGTCTCACTTTTTTTTTTATTTTTATTTTTTTTTTACAGCCAATGAATTAGGGGCAACATTGTAGTCTGGGTTGATTCTGAAGTGCCACCAAGACAGTATTCAGCAGCAGCACAACCTGGTAACCGAAAGGCAAATTTTAAACAGATTCCACAGCATAAGAAATTGTAAATCTTCAAGTCTCTGATCAGCGCTACAAACTTTCCTTAACATTTCTGTAATTTTTGCAAAAATCAGTCTTCTTAAATGAAAGGCTGGATAGAACTTACTGGAATCTTATTGGCATGGAAGAAAAGAATTGGCCCACAAACAGGCAGTAAACCCACACAGAGCCTTCACTCTGACCTCGGAGAGCACTTAAGTAGGTTCTAGAAGAGAACTTAAGAGGAAAACAAAGTTTCAACAAGAAAGTTCTTGTTTCATTTTACTCCTACTGTACTCTTGGAAACAGTATACAAAACCCCAGATTTCAACTGTCTGCAAGTCAAATCTGATAATAATATATTAATGTTCAAAAAATCTTATGAGACCTCTCAGCCATGCTTATTCACCAACTTGTGTTGGAAGAAAAATAAAACACGCTTAGTGACTTTGCTCTGAAGTACTCTACAGCTTGGAGAGCTGGGCTCCATGCAGTGTAGGCCTAAATTGCCTTTCTGCTGGGAAAAGTTGAGACATCTGTCTCCCCATGGCTCTTCAGCCACCACCATGTGTCTTTTATACCATCCAGAGCTTGGCTTCTTCCCAACAAAAGCAGAATGAGGCTCTCAATTACTTGCCTCTCTGCAGACAACATTTATTATCACATAAAATTATTTTATTCTCTTGAGCCAAAAGCAAGAATTCTAATGACTGGCATCTTGGACAAGTAGGTTAAACACAGCTATTTTCATGTAGTGTATTTAAATTCAGATTTATGAATCATCATTCTTTATACCACCTACTTCTCTGAAAAGAAACTTTGGATGATGGGCCAAGAGGCTGTGGCTACTTAGCACCCACAAAGCAAGTCTATTCTTGCAATAATTATTGCTGCACCCTTATGGGCTACAGTAAGAAGAATAAGCATTATTTTTCCCATTGACTGGAACTCAATTGAATTTTGAAAGATCCACACTCTGAAGTCAGAATCTAACCCAACTGCCTGTACGCTATCTTCTATGTGGGTGAAGTAGCCTATACGTGGAAGAATCCTTTTTTGTCCAAAGAGCTAACAACCACCACCACCAGGATAATTCACCTACTGGTGAAATAATTGTGATTAAAGCTATGGACTGTGCTTCTGAAATGGAAAGATGTATAAAGAGACAGCTTTATGCAGTGGTTGAACATCTTTTATAGCTATGTTTTTCCTCTTAGTTCTTTTCTTCTTTAAGTTAACATACCCACAGCTTAAAATAGTTCATCTAAAGTCATATTCTTTAGGTCTGTAGCATTCTCACTGTGCTTCTGCCCTCAGTCCTTTTGATCTTTTAAGATCAGTCCTTAAAACTGTACACAACATCCCAGTCAAGGGCTGGCTTCAAACATCTTGTGAGTGATACCCTTAATTCCACCTGCCTTTCACAGTTACTCGACAAGTCTCTCCTTCAGCTTGTGATTCTCCGCAGCCTTACATGGGTTTGTTTCTGCAGAGGTGTTACTCGGTCAGCATTCCTTATCCTGAAAATGCACAGACCTGTATCCTGTGATTCTCTGCATTGAGCTGACTCCCATGTTTTAGACTGCTTGTGTGAGTGCTTATGTCAGCCTGTATCCAGATTCTAGCCTGACTCCAAACTGCAATCTAACCCAGCACAACTGTAAACCCTTCCAGTTTCTCCCTGCATGAGTCACACTATTTACTTAGAAGGACAGGGCTCCCAAGAGCTTCAAGTTCTCTATAGATATAAAGCCAGTATCTCTGTCCTGGTGTGCAGGTGGGAGGGGAGGAAAGGAAATTCAAAACCAAACCACAGCAGCAACATGGGCTAGATTATTATTATTATTACTAACAGCAAACAGAACAAAAGCATACAGAGACTTTGGTAAGAAATTGTGTATTTTTGAGGTTTTTTTTACCACACGCCCATCAAAACTGAGAGAAAACTGAAGCACATGCAGGAGAATTAATACAGAAGTAATAATATTGAGAACTAACATCCACTTTACCACAAAAGTTGGGTCTCAATAATGGAGGAAAGTGTGCAAATATGTACCAGGAGAACATCAGGGAAGATACAATTACCACATAGGAAGTCTAAGCAGCTTTTCATTGTTTCCTTTTATTTCCTCCATTCCTGATCGTGACTTAAACCTGTCCAAAGCAAAGTGCAACAGTGAAGTGTTCATTAGATCAGTTATTTACCTCTAAATCTAATATACTTAAGATAACCTGCTTAAAAAGTGATCTCAAACATGAGACAACTCCATTTCACACTGCATAAATGAGAATAGGAATGTGAAAAATGGAAAAGGAGTTCAGTGTAATAGAATATAGCAATTACAAGTGGTTGGACCTTAATCTGAATGCAGCACCATGGTTTGGTGGACAAATAAGCTAAGGCACATGATATGCCTTATGCTCCCTGGAGCCACAGAGGATCTTAAATAGTCACAATGCAGTGCATTACGGTGCCTCGTGGTACCCACATCCTTAGGTTGGATGCCAAGATTCCGCCTGCAGTCCATGGGAGGTCCTCAGTGCCCATGAAGGGGATTTGCTCAACCCAGCATGCCAAGCAGAGCACTGTGCTCAGCTAACAGCAGCTAAGTCTTGTCCGACAGAGGTAGGTGTATACATATTTCCAGGAAAGAAGGAGCAATTGACTTCTTTTTGAGATTTCTGGTTGTAAAGTGGTTTATTGTCATTGTATTTCCTTAGCAAGACTCTCTCTCCCCTGCTGTTTCCTATTTCCAAAGCGATCAAACAGGAAGAGCAATGTCACCATGCTTTAAGTATTAAATGCAGGTGGGAAATGGAACCCTATGCCCTACCTAGTTTTCCCCTGAACTGGAGAAAGAACTCCACACCAAACACTTTGGGCAGCTGTGCTCAGTCTCTGCAGAAAGGTGGCTTTTTTTTTTTTTTGGACTTAAAGGCAAACGAGTCAGTATCAATCCTCCCCATTGAATCCTGCTGGACAGCATTTGCTCAAAGGAGAACAGCTCAATCAGGAAAGATTAGAGGATGCCTGGTACCCCTGGAGACCCAGGGCAACTAAAGCATGCTTTTGCCAGCACTGCCGCTCCAAGCCACTTTGCTCTCAGCAGCCAGGGCAGCTGCCCACGAGCCAGGCTCGGAGGCAACCAAAGCTCCCTTGGATCCAGCTGACATAGCCACAGCTTATCCAGGGGAAGCAAGGAGGGAACAAACCCAAACAGCCACACGAGGCCCTATAACTAATGTGCGAAAGCTGGTATCTACGTGCCTGGGTGCAGCTGGCTCCCAAGGGCACCGCTTCCTCTGGCTCTCACAGACGTGACTCACCAGGAGCGTCACTAGGCGTCCCCCTCGGGCCGCGCACGGTTATCCCCAGCCGCGGGGACGCAGCCAGGCTGGGCTCCGCCGGCAGCTCTGCCTCGGGATAACGGCAGCGCTTCGCGGACCGCCCCACCGACGGGGAGAGATGGTGTAGGTACACGCAGGGACGCGCGCATCTATACATAAAATTCCCACGTTAAAGAAAACACCCGTCCTAGAATTCCCCACTTCGATACTTCTGAAGCGGTAACTCGTGCCCGCAGAACCACCGCCGCCGGACGGGACCCCCCGGCCCGGCCGCCGGAGCTCCAGGAGCCCCGAGCGGAGGGGGCGGGCACTGCCGGGGGCCGCGGACAGCCCCGCGTGTCCCCGGGGGCGGCGGCTGGGGAGGGGCGTCGGAAAGTGGGAAGCGGGGGCAGGGGGACAGCCCCCGGCCCTTGATAACCCCCGCACCCGCCCCGCCGCCGCCAGCCGCCGCCTCGCCTTCCCCGCACCCGTAACTGCCCGCCGCGCACCGTGAGTTCCCGGGGAGGCTGGGGGTCAGCGGTGCCACGGCGGGGTGAGGGAGGGGAGCGGTGCGGCGGGAGACGCGAAGAGAGCGGCTGGGTCCCCAGCTGTGTTTGGCAGCCCCGATGCCGAGAGCTCCCGGGCTGCCCGAGAAAGGGGCGGGAGGGAGGGGGCGGAGGCGGTCGAGGAGAGCCGAGAGCGGGGCCGCGGTCCCCAGCAGCGGGACGGCCGCCCCCCGACAGCCGCGTATCCCCGCAGGGCGCGGGGCATGCGGCGGGCCCCCCGTCGGTCCGCGCCGTCGCCGAGGCACCGGAGGAGGCACCCGCGGCGCTGAGAGATGAGGCTGCCCCTGGCCCTGCTGACGCTGGCCGCGCTGGGGGCCGCGGGCGGCGGGCCGGGCCCGGAGGCGGCGCCCGCGGGGCACTTCTCCACGCCGGAGCAGCACCGGTGCGGCTGGGAGGTGCGGCGGGCGGCGGGGAGCAGCGAGTTGCGGCTGAGCTGCCGGCCGCCGGCGGGCCGCGGGGCGGAGCAGAGCTGCGCGTATCGCGGAGAGCCTTGGCGCTGCCCCGCCTACGGCGCGCGCAGCCGGCAGTTCTGGCGGCAGGTCGTCGCCCGGCTCCGCCGTCGGCGCCGGCCCTGCGCGGAGGGCGGCCCGCTCAGCGCCCGCTTCTGCGGCCCGGGCCGAGCGCCGCCCGAGGCTCAGCTGCGCCTGGTGCCGCCCGGCTCCATCCCGGCCTCCGCCGAGCCTTCCCCCGAGCAGCTGGCCGAGACCTACTGCGCCCAGCGCTGGCACTCTCTGTGCACCTTTTTCGCCGGCTTCTGGCAGGGCTGAGCTGAGCCGCCCCGCCGCAGCCTCGACCCTTGTAGCCCCTCGCCCCTCCACTCAGTCAGTTTGTTTTTGTTTTGTTTTTTTTTTAAACCTTTCTCCCCCAATAAAGTGCCAACTTTGATAACACTCTGGAAACTCACGGAACTTCTTTCTCCCCAGAGCCTGCAGCACAGCAGCGAGTGGCTGCCAAGAGCTGGAGAGGTGTGGGGACCAGGGCAGCACAGAGCACACTGAAAATCGTACAGGAAATAAACACATTTATATAACAGGTTCAAGGTGCAGTGAAACTGCCCAGCTAAA
Organism: Perdix hodgsoniae; assembly: GCA_035772895.1. Taxonomy (NCBI): domain Eukaryota; kingdom Metazoa; phylum Chordata; class Aves; order Galliformes; family Phasianidae; genus Perdix; species Perdix hodgsoniae. The sequence goes on from JAPSGF010000013.1 coordinate 15,291,369, forward strand.
AGCCATGGGTACCACAATACAGCACAAAGACTTCACTGCATAGCCCTAGCAAAGCTGCCTTGTGCACACAGATCTATCACACACAACAAGCTGCCCGGTCACATTCCCACAGAGCAGAACAAGTCAAATGTGAGCAGACAGTTGAGAGAACAGCTGTGAAGAGACCCTCAGAGCAGAAGAGTTTCTTCTGAATGATGCTTTGGAAATGAGTGATGTTTTACCTAGCTAGTGAGCTATCACCAAAGCTGTGTTCCCATTTACAGGAAAATACTCTTCTCATATTGCATCTGGATTATACAGAATATCAAGAGACATACACTGAACAGGCTTTTTTTTTTTTGCAAGTTCTCAAATTGCTGAAGACTATAAGTACAGATGTGTCCAGGATATATATTCTTGTCACTTAATTAGTAAATGTTAGCTACTCATGGCCAGCAAAATAAATGCTTCCCACCAGCTGCAGCCACACCATCCAGCTGCTGCCCAGAACACAGGTGCAGCCCCTGCCTGCTCACCGCCCACTGAGAGCCAAAGGCACCACAGCACCCCAGGTCCTGCAGGAACTTTGCAAGACTTTCCTAACCATCTCTCTGTTTTCCTGTACTCAGCACAAGTAAGAGCAAAGCAGAAAGAATTAGGCTGATTTTCAAGTTGTCTCCCTTCAGAAACATCCTTATACCACATAAGCATCTTTTCTTTGAAGCAGACAGATTGCTTTACAAAGGAGGAGGAGGGGTTCGGGATACTGAACACTTCATCCACTTACTGAAGCAGAACTCTAGTACATTTTGATGGAGATAGTTCAGATTTTCCTTAGTCTTGCTTTTTCATTTAGACATCCTGCTCTCATCCTACAAGAAAAGGAACAGCAATTTCTGCAACACATGGCTGCCCTGTGTTATTTACAACAGTAGACAGAATTCCACCTTTTCATACAGGGGAAGTACATCACAGAAGTTTGATTCTCACAGCTAAGCACGTTTGTTAGGATCTCAAGTGTGACCCCATCTCACAGACAAGCACGTCAGTCTACATACACAACACTACTGAGTTAGAACAGAATTGCAACAAGCCAGCCCTCCTTGGCTGCCCACAAGTTGTCCACACAGGTACATTTAGGTACCGGTGCACCAACACAGCCGTAAGTGGGAGCACCTGCAAGCAGTGTGTGGTTTTGAGGGCAGCTGGGAGGAGACCACCACAAGGCAGTAAGAATCTGCCAAGTGGCTCCCACAAGAAGGCTGTGGGAGGCTGTTGCATACATCTCTTTATCCCAAGGTATTTTTCTTCATAGCAAGTAGCTTGGATACTGCTCAGCAGCACTATGCAAAAGGCTGACTGTCAATGCATAACTCGCACTTTAAAAAAAAAAAATTCTGTCTCACTTTTCCCTTATAATACACAACCAGCTATGTAGCAGGCTAGTGGCCATAGCATTGCATGCTCTCTTGCAATAATATGCAGCTTTGTTTTACTTCCATGGCATAGGCACAGTAGCTTCGTGCAGTGCCTTTAGAGCTTGTGTTTCATACTATCAGATGCAAAGGTGCAACACCATGGCAACTGATCTGCTAATCCACACCACACTTCATTTACAAAACCAACTAAGAATTCTGAGCAAATACAATGTCTTATCCCATGAGGAAGGGAAAGAAGAGGATCCTTGCTCAGTGCTTCATAGCATTGCCCCCCTTCCTCTCTGAAAGAGCACAAAGTCTTTCCTACACATCACAAAATAATGAAATATAACAATCTAGGAGACCATATTTATTTAATCTACTACAGTTAATAACACCAATGTCCAAAGTTAAATAGCAACAAATACCAAGTTTCTGCACCTTGGGTATTGTGGATCCCAAAGGATAAAAAAGCCAGTCAGATCCATAGAACTGCTTTTAAGGAGTGTAGATTACTGCCTCCTCAGTCAATAGTATTTTTATCCTTCTCCTGTGATTAGGTGGTAGTTGCCTGTGACCATTAAGCCAACCAAACACAGGAAGAATTTATAGCTAATATCTTCACCTCCACCAGAATCTCTTCCTCTCCAGCCTCACAAGACAAGCTTGCCATCCCCCCACCAACCTACCCCAGACACCCAAGTCTGCACAGGCCCATGCTGCAGCCAGCCTTACCTCTGCTCTCCCACTGCAGCCAGGGCCATCCTTCACCACCTCCCTGATTCCTAATTTAGATGGCTCCTGCCATCTCATCCTTCCCTCTTCTGTTCTTTCTGGCCAGGGCCTACATCAACAAGCAGCCCAACCACAGTACTGGAGCCCAACCCAGTTGCTCTACCCCACAGGCCTTATGAGCTGTGCTGTCCCACAGGCAGGTGATCCCAGGCACCACTAACGAGAGAGCACTTCCCCACAGGCAGCTGCAGGTGCTGTTACCCTCACGAGCGTGCTGTCAGCTAAACTTATCAGGATAATAGAGCTGTCTTTCAAGGAAAAGCATGACTTATCTTTAAAAATAAAAAATCAATTTGCTTTTTAGCTTCTGGATTTTGAATACCAGAGGATGTAACTTCTTTCAAGTTTTCAGGATTTAAAAAAAATCCTCTCTGCCCCACATTGTACACAGTCAAACATTTTTTTTTCCTCTGGTTGCTCAGTAAAGATGGCAACCATTCTGAATTCACATGTGTTCAGTGAGGCTATACAAACAAACAAGTATCTCAGTGTCTGGAGTTTTTGACAGGATTACAATATCAATTTTCCTTAGGAGAAATATCAGTGATTCTGAATCCGGGCATGTTTGTAACACAGCTGGCTTTGCCTGTGGTTTTTACACATAGAAATCCGTGATAAATAGCAAACTGAAAGTCTCTTTCACCACTTTCTGATTTTGGAGGTACTTGTTACTTGTTTGGAGGTACAACATGTTACTCTAATTTGTGAGGTTAAAAAATACAGCAAGCTGTCTTGTTCCCTGCCTGTAAAGTGATGCCACAAAGTTAATACATGAAATAAATCTTTCTTCAGTAACCGAGAAGAGCTAAACTAAGAACAGGCATCTATCAGTGTTTTGCATAGCAGTGATATCCACAGCAATGGCTGCTTTAGGGCTCACCATGGCTGTGAGTTGCTTTAAAGCTTTTCCATTTCTCTAAGTCAGTTTGACACCTATGGGTTGAGTCTGGAACGAGGTGGGAGAGCAGTCCAACATCCACAAAAGGAAAGATGGTTCTACCCTATGTGGACAGCTCTAGCTCATGCTTTGAAGAACCATCTATCTATCTATTCTTTTTTTTTTAAGAGGGAAACTGAAAACAAGCCAATGCATGCCAATATACTGCAATACATAGAGTACAAGTTGCAATTTAAGGCGCTGTTGTTATTGAGCTGTCATAGGCATACTTTAAATACAGATTTGACTTGCAGTCACTGCCTTCTGCACTCTCAGGATATCACAATTGCTCCAGGGCCACAAGGCAGCACTGAAGAGGCCATCCACCTCCAGGCCTGGTAACACCTCAGCCGCCTGCAGAATCTTTTAGTTGTTTGTGGAAAATCAGGTTTTAGAAAAGGAGATGAGGCTAGTGTTGGGCTTCTGTGACACCTGCGGTTATTTGACATTGTTGTTTTCTACCTGGGTCTGAGCACAGTCTGCTCTAGGGGGATCCCAAAGAAGGATGGTGTGTCTGTGGAGACTTGTGGTGCAACTTCAAAATAACCATTAACAAATAGTAAGACAGAGGAACAAAAAAGCAAGTGAGAGCGGGTTGAATAAAGGAACCTTAAATCTCTGGGAATTTCTCTTTAAATGACTTCAATGTATTTCAGGCTCTCTCTTGTGCCTTGTGTTCTTTTCTGAAGCCCACTGTAAAGCAACGCAAAGCAATGCAAGTGAATGGCAGGCTTTGTGGTTTTGCCAAACACCAAACCCTTTTCTTTGTGATAATTTGGATCTATAAGAATTCCAAGCTCAGTACATTAACGTGGTTACATGAAAGAGTCTTTTACCCTACAGTATTCCAAAGCCCAGATTAACTCTCCCGGCCCCCACAACATTTTGTTAAGTGGGTGGGATCTGAGTACAATCACACATAAAATATCTGCAGCTTTAGAAACAGTTCCGAGTTTTAGGGCTTAACCTTGCTTCGTATGTGCCATGCTCCATGTTGGCTGCTGCAAAGGCAAATATTTTGCCAGTTTATTTCAGGCATTCAGGAGGTTAATGCTGCCATGTTTCCCTGAAGGGGACGAGGGCGTGGGAGGGACAGCAAGAGGCAGCAGCCCAGTCTGCATTCCTGTGGTGAATAGCGGCCTGGCCTGCCCGCAGTGCTGCAATCCCACTCCTGTCTCCAGCCTTCCCGCTGCAGAGCCCCACACCCCGTGTGACAAATGCCATGGGCCCACCCGTGTAGTCTTGAAGCACCAGAGAAACACACAGACGCCTATTAGACACCAAAAATGTGATGTATCTCCGTGTTCCAGAGCCCTGACCTTGCGTGCTCGTGTTCCTGAATGTTCTCTGCCAGTGCGTGTGTTGGGAAGAGGGTTCTGTGACCTGGGACCAGCACTACTGCTATGTGAGCAGCTGTCTCACACTTTGCTCTAGGAAATGTGATAGAACAAATGTGTAAACCTATTGAGTACATAGAGCTCACCTGTTCAGTTTTGTCTTGTGCCGTTCAGAAGTGTTCTGTTATAAATGAACCATAGTGAGTAATTCTGATGTTACTTCAGTTTTACACCCACTGCAGAGCTATTGGATCAACAAAAGAAGTTTTATGATAATCTCTCAGAGGAAATGTAGGAATAATATTCCTTGTACAGTAAGGAATTTACTGATTTCAGACTCTAATATTCCACTATTCTCTAAACTGTCATAAAATGAGAGAATGTTTGCTGAAAGGATCATGGTAAACTCAGAATTACACTGTAGAATCATTAAGGTTGGAAAAGACCATCCAGTCTAACCATGAATCCATCACCACAATGCCTGTTAACCCTGTCCCTCAGTGCCACACATCATTTCTTATTACATGGTGACTAAGTACTGAAGATAAAGTAACTGCTTATCAAGGGGAATACAATACCTCTTTAACACAGAACATATGTAGAGAAGATATTTTTTTTTCAATAAAAGACATCAAAATCCTAAAACAGAATTGATCTATTTCAGCACACACAGCAAACTGAATTTAAAGCAAAATGTCTTAAAGGATCTTTTTCTGTAAATCATAACCAGAGGCACTGTTTAGTTTGAGCAAACCTACTGCAGTCAGCATCTTTTGTTGCAGGACTACGAGAAGGTCTCAGATCCCAAAACCTCTGTATGATTTAAACTGAAAGAACAAGAAATACGACAGAAATACTTGAAAAAAAAAATTTTTTTTTTTTTTTAAGATTGTGTTTAGAACTAGAAAATGTGAGACATCATCCTCTAAGTAAAGTTAGTGAAAAGCTGGGGATGAAACCCCAGTGGCTGAATTTGAAGCTGTTTTTCTTTTTAACTAAACAAAGTGCTGTTTCATTGCAGAGTCACCACCCTTAGCAGCAATATGATTTGTACTAACAGGAATAAATCTAGCCTCGTCTCCTTTTTTAATTTTAAGAGCAAAACCTTTGGATATTGTGAATAAATTTATCACGTTTTCTTTTGATGGGTAAAAGGTAACAAGACAGCCACACAAGAGAGTATTATTTCATGTTAGTTGAGACAAGATGTTGAGGGTTTAGAACTGATCTTTTGTCTCTGCTCAAAGACAAATGGTATAAAATTTATATGCATGCTTCTGTCCTGACAGCAAAGGGCTTCAACACGACTCTCACTGAGAGCTAAAGGCTCTTTGGGATTCTGCTCTCTAAAGTACCCCGGTATGAAATGGTCCCTTGCGATTCATCCCCTGCTAATAGCAGCTCCAAGACTACGGTCTCGCTCTTTTTTTTTTTAAAGTTCTATTATCCCCAGCTGAAGCTGCCTGTGTTTTTATTGGATCCAAGGCCATGTAGCGTGGACGCTTTCTCCCCTCCGCTCTATTCTCTTGCAGCCCTCAGCAGACATTGAGGCAAACTGAAGGCCCTATTGAGAGCAGGGCCTGATGTCATCCCACCCAGTGAGGGGCCAATGAGCGCGCTCCTGCGGCTGACACAGACAGCCAGAGATGTGCATATCAACGGCATCTTAATAGCTTCTGGGGGCTTTTGAAATCTTTATTAGTCCACGGTAAACAGCAGAGGTAACGTGACGGTTTGTTGCAATGAACCCATAGCCAACAACTTGACAGTGCCATAGTCATACAGAGAACAGCACCAGCAAACTAAGTGCTTTGATTTAAGAAGTTATTGTAGATCTAAGGGAGACAGAGTCTCCTATTTTCATCTCTGGGAGATGAAGGCAGTTCCACAGTGAGAGCCGGCTGTGTGTAGGACACACTCATGGGGACAACACAGCACTGGGCCACCAAGAGGCCTTGGGCTGACTCTAAGAGCACCAGGCTGGCAGAGGTAGTCCAAATTGCCTGGCGCTGTTTCCAGCAGGACATGAACCCCCTGTGTGGCCAAGCCATGCTAGCCAGCTCTGGAGAACAGACATCATCTAACTTTAAATTGGAATGGAAATGAGTGCAAAAGCTGGAGTGGGGGGGATCAGAAGATGATGCTAGAAAAAGTCATTATGTCCTAAAGATGAATAGCTAATTTTTTTTTTAGTGTTACACATTCCAGGTAAGGGCTAAATATATATAATTACTATTTGTATACTTTGAAAAGTGATGTTGCACACCGTATTTTTTATGTGCCTTGGAAATCCCTTTCACCATATGCTCATGCAATGAACTCAAGCTATCTCTCACTGGCAAGCCAAGGTTGAGGAACATTGCTTATACCATCAGCCCCAGCAGAAGGTGGCCTTGCAGTTGAAAGAGTCAGCCTTGTCCTTCTCTTGTCTTTTTCTCTCTTCCTTTTTTTTTTAATTTTTTTAAATTTATTTTATTTTTAATGTCAGCTCAAGTGTTTATGCGGCTCTATTACAAACAAGATGAGGGATCCAACCCAACTTAAAGAGCTGCAGGGTGAGTGAGCTTTCAGCAGGGAGGCATCACAAAGGAGATGAATTGAGGGTCCAAAGCCAGGCAAGCATGGCTTTCAGCAACAAGACTGCTGAAATCTCTGAAAACAGCTGTAAGTCTGCAGCATAAAAGCTGTTCATGTCTTACAACTGAAGGTGATTAGGAGTGCACAAAGATCTATTCATTTATCTTTCCGTAAACCTGTTCTGAAGAAAGGATGATTTGAAACTAGCTAACAGCATCATATCCCTTAGCATCATGGACAGGGAATCAGACAGAACAATCAAGGTGATCCAATATAGCTTCCAAATTCCGCATGCGCATTTCCTAGTGGCTGCAGAAGATGCAAGGCTGTCCCCAGCAGCACCTCGGAAAGACTGATGCCACAGTCATCAGAGAAACAGGACTTGGGCTGTGTCACGCAGCTGTGATCAGACAAACTCCCTGGAAGACAAAAAGATAGAGCAGCAGGTCTGATACTGGAGAGTTTTACTGCAGTTAAATCGTGCTTGGGGTCTGCATGAGAAAGCTTTGTTATAAGTGCTTATCACTTGTATTACAGGAGCACCTGCAGGGCTTAACTACATACATCTGGGTAGAGACAGTCCTTATGCCATAAAAAATTTGTAACCCAAGAAGAAAGAATGGGAAGAAGGGAAGTGCAAAATACTTATTTTTGAGGCAGCTTTAAGGTGTTCCAATAGATGCTGAGTTCTTTGGTGGAAGTCAGCTCCTCTGAGGCAGGCTTGGACAGGGCAGCTTATGATTAGAAAAAAAGAAAAAAGACTTTTTGAACTGAAGAGAGGCTCCTAGAAAATAAAGTGGGATTGCTATTCCAAATGTCTGCATGATCTGCTTGTTTTTTTGTTGGTTTTTTTTGTTTGTTTTTTCCTTTTGTCAAGAAAACCCACAGTAGGCTGTAGTGAAAAGTATTAAGAACTATCACTGTAGAGAGGCAGCAAAAACGCTCAGTTCACCATACATACTGCCAAGTGAAATATTGGTGCTACATAAAAGGCGAAACAGATACACTGGTGCTTAACAGCAAGATGAAATGATTGTGCATTAAACTGCACACAGAGACACAGCCTTCTACTCTTTTCGTTACTACCTGCAGCTAACTCTGGCAGATGCTTGTGGCAGCTGTTCCTGGGCCCCTCCCAGAAGTGCTGACCGTTCAGTGGAGCAAGGGAGCAAGGCACCAAGTTTTGGAGCATTCCCACTCCCTTATTGCAGTGAAGGGGCACATCATCTGGTTTTAACTTCTGGTTCTAAAGATCACCAAACATTTGAAACCTTTGTTACAGAGAACTGATAGCAGTCCTGGTCTCTTCATCTTTGTAAATGTTCTGAATTGCATTTTCTGGGCTCAGCTTGGGTCACATCTCTCTTTAACTCCTAGCAACAATTTCAGTGGGCTCCGACAGAAGGTCATTCAAGTTGATGCATACATGTGCACACACATATGCAAGCTCATCCCCAGTGAAGCACTACTTTCCTCAAGTGAAATTAAGTTTACTGCAACTGCTGCTGCTGCTCTTAATTCAGATTTTAACTGAAGAAGTCAGACCAAGAGGTATGATTTCTGCCACGTCTCTTAAACCAACACATCTGCGTCACTGCCAGCAGTGACTGAAAAATGGCAGGATGTAAAAGGGAGAAAGCCCCACACAAAAATCTATTAAAATGAGCCACGAATACAATGCCAGTGTGGAAAGTCAGGGGGATATGCAAATGCCCGCATGTCCCAGAAACCCTAATCCTATCAAGAATGCAGAAGATGTTAATTTGACCATCTTTCACAGCTCATAAATCTATCTGTAGCAAAGCCAGGCTGCCAGATGTCATCAAGTAGCACTTCTTTGATGCTGGCACTTTTAGCATAGATGCTGATCATGCCTCAGTAAAGACCAATAGAGAGCATTGTATGCGTGGCCTTGAGAGCAGCTTCTCACATTTTGCTACAATAGGAGAAAACAGTGGGAAATGTGAATGACTGATTGTCAGAACTGGTGGTCTCCCTTGTGCTGCTTTCCTCATATAGAGCTATAGATTTCCCATTCATTTTGCAGCGTTAATATGCAGATTACCCTACCTTGTTCTTAACAATTAGTGGTATATGCTTCTCAACTTAATTTCTTGAATTCTAAACTATAAATACAAGCAGGCATAGTTCCCTTCTTGGAGGCAGATACCTCTTATTCTGAAACTGCTTAAAACACCAGACAGCTTTGGCATGATCTTACTTTCATGCTTTTAACACCAAGAATAAAAATATCCTACTTCAAAGCAAGTACAGTTCTCAAAATCAAATAAAATCATGCACACATTTATCCTACTCAAATACAAAGTTGAAAATTGCCCAGTGCAATTTAGGTTCTTTATTACCAACCCAGATCAATTTATTTTGCTTTCACAGGTGTGTACGATAAAGAGCAACAGTAGCTATCTAGCTTTCTCCTAGGTAAGAAACTTCCTTCTATCCAAACTGGAATCCTTTCAGCTTCTTGCTGGATCTTGTGGCTCTCTGAGCGCTGGACTGAAGCACCTTGGTACACAGCTCAGCTGGAAGAAGAAACCAGGCACAGTTACAGAGAACGCTGCAGAGAAACAACTGGAAAGACAGGACTTTCCATCAATACAGACAATTTCAGGCTGACTGCTATCTATAGACCCAGAGATCCTGATGGAAATTACACTTTATGTAGGACTCGTACATCCCTGCCACATGCCATCAGACAGCCTGCTGAGCCCCTGGGGCTGGGCTTGGGACGTGACATTGCAGCCAAGCTGTGTGCACAGCCTTTTCTCTGCAAGGCTACGCTCTGAATCCTGGTCTGACCTAGTAATGACAGCACTGCTATGCTTGTTACTCCTCTTTAGGTAGCACCGTTAAAGAGTAGCACTGTAAAAGAGTTCAGTTGGAAGGAACCTACCCAGATTGAGTACAGATAGATAAAGGAATTCCATTACGTTGAAAGAGATAAACACTATGAAAAAGAAGAAATCAGAATAACTTTTTTAAGCTATATGACATGTATCATTAATTTGCTTGGGGACTCCTGGTTACATTTTACCTTCAGAATTAGATACAAAAGGACAAGTACGTTGTCCCTGAGTTTGTTCCAGTTCACAGCTTTGCAGTATCTGTGCTGCTACATTAATAAATACAGTTCTGATTGTTCCTGAAAATACTGAAATTCTGAGACAAATACATGGGATTTTATCCTGTTTACTTATATGAGAACATTTGTTAATCTAAAGTCAGGAATCTGCTCAGCAAATCCAACCCTGCTCTTTTAGCAGTGTTCCAGTCAGGTAAAGACAATGAACCACCAAATCCCTCAAACCTGTACTGCAGAATCAGTCCAGTGAAGGAAACATTATAAACATTATTTTAAAAATATTTTTAAAGGAAAATATGTTATTTATTGATATTACAATAAAGCATCTGTAATACATAACAATTCACTCTATTAGACAATTAACAACATTTAAGCTATTAATTGCACAACACTGTGTCATTACTTATTCTTCTTCCCGCAAAAGTAAACACAACCCAAACTTGATACATGAAGCACTTAAGACAGACATTGAGTGAAAGTCCTTTTTCAAAAAGCTGGCAGTTCTGGGAGAGGGGAGGGCTCAGGAGGCAGACAGTGGGCACACCTAACACAGCACAGTTTGCTTGCTTGTCCTTGGTTATTAAAAGCTGCTACGTGTATAACGTGAGTCTCTTGTATTGCCAATTTCAATATATTCCAAATTGTTTTCATGATCTCACTGTGTCTCCCAGACTACTTCCATCCAGTGGTACACATAAGGGTATGAGCTGCTGTGTTGTTTTGATTGGCAGTTGTCTCTGATACTGCTTCCCAAACAATCTTTTTAAGAACTACTGCTTAGGATTCAAAACCTGAAGGCAAACATCCTATTTCTTTTGCTTGCATATGTTACTTCCCAGGTCTAAAATGATGGCTTTGAATTGACTGCAATTTTCTCCTTACAACCATTTGAGCTCTTAACAAGAGCAGCTATTTTGAAACCCCTGTAATGTCTATGCATCAACATTTGTTTGCCATTTCGACTCAAAAGAGACAGAAATAACCATAACTATACAGTACCCTTACAATTTGCATTTCTTTCTTTAAAGGCAAATAGTGTCTCTCTCCCCTCCTGTCTTCTCTCAGTTATCAACCTTCCCCTTCACAGAGCAGAACACAAACTCCAAACCAGTCATCTACGTGCTTTTTCTCTTTGTCTTGCTCTCTGTTCTGGCTGCCTGTAGCTCTTCCTGGTCACCTGGGGAGGCACACAGCCAGAGTGAAAATCCCTTCCCTATGCTGCTCCAGAGCACGATTCCCCTTGCCTGCTGGCATGTGCCTCCCTGTGCACCTTCAGCTACAGCACTGCCCCTGCTGCCACCATCCTCAGCCACTGCAGCTCCAGTGCTATTGCTCCTCTGTAGTGAAAGAGGTAAGGGAAAAAGCATTTGTGTGCATACTCATAAATACACATGAACAGGCACACACAGCACGATGCTTAATGGGGAAGTTCAGGGTGGAAAAGACAGGAGCAACTCTGTTTATACAATTTACTCCCTTCAAAATCAGCATCAACACAGCTCTTGAACACTGGACTTGCACTGCATGGATAAATCCTAGTTTTCAGTTACATACAGCAGAAGAGTCTTGCCAAATTATTTCTGAGAACTGAACTCTTACTAGGAGTATAGTTTTGAAAAAAATTAACATTTTCAATTTCTTTAGTTGAAGCAATTGTTTTTACACTAATTACTTAACAAAATGCAGAACGGAAAGCTAAATTTACTTTTTTGTTTGCTTCTGATAACAACCTAGATTAGCAAAGTTTTCAGAAATGATTTTCTTTGTAATTACGCTCCCAAGATACCTTAAGGAATTTCATCACCCTCTGTCTTACTACAGATCTACTCTCCTGCCACCTAGCGATCGCCTCTGTCTACTTCTTCTGTTCAAGTCTGGTTTTGGAAACCGCCTACCACATGAACACTCCTACTGAAAAAGAATTATTTACTTAGTACTATCAGTAAGTTGTTTATCGCACTGCTACCAACACAGTAACCTGAAAGGGCCAAATTTTCAGGCTACTCTTCATTTTACAGAAGCAACTCATGGCCATTTTCTTCCAGCGAAAGACCAGATAATGCAGTTTTAAGTGTGTAATAAATGTAGACGAAAGCTTCAGGTTACTAAAACATCTGCACTGTCAGCTAAAGCAGTTAGTTAGCTATATACCAAACTACAAGTTTCCACAGTATTTACAGGTTTTTGTCCATGCTTCTCTAATGCAATTAATTTCCCCTCTACTAATGTAGTTTGTCAAATGTTTGTTTGCATGCTAACATTAAAAATGATGGGTTGACACGCTACATCTGTAATTACTCATGCTACCAAAAAAACAGTGAATTAAGTTTATTTAGTGTTAAATGAATATGGAATGTTATACAGTACATGTAAAGACACTTTAGGATGAGAAAAGCAGAACTAATTGCACACGAGATTAAAGATTCACCTCAATAGTCAATATTATCAAATCATTACAGCTTCCATCTTCAGAGTGCAAGGTATGTCATGCAAAACAAACAAACAAAAAAAAACAGCTCAAAAAATCCCCAAACAGACAAAACCAGTGTTGTGGTACCACTTAAATCTATCATACCACAATATTTTACAAGACATTAGGTGATCATTCATAGAGAATGAAGCATTGTAGTAATAACAAAGAAGTTTTAAACATACTTAACAAGTTTTGCATGAACACCAATTCCAGCGTTACTACACCAAAGGAACAGGCAACATGCTGGGAAAAGTACCTAAAAATCAACGCCTTTTTTATTCATAGCCAATATTACTTTCTGCAAGAGATAAGTTATGCAATCTTATTACTCAGATTCCCCACATAACTGGGTAAGGTTCAATACATTTTTACATAGAGCATAATCACATAACCACCACATCAGCAAGACGTTTTCATTATCTTGACCAGTTACTACATTTAAAACCATGGTATGATAACATGGCCAGCAACCAAATTGTCTTCCGGGACACTATGCTGTATGCAGAAATATAAAACAACTCAAATATACTCCTAACCACGTTAAAAACAAATGAACTGTAGTCTATATTTACATTTTTTTGAAATATATAGGCAAAAACTGCAGATGGAAAAGAAGCAGAATACACACGAACGCTATGAGAGGGCCGGCCGAACCCATCAGCGCACTCAATAACCCTGAACGCGACTTGGCACGGGGCGATACCTTTGGCATGCCTTTTCTACAGCAGTGGCCTTAGCAGAGTACTGTGGGCAGCTGTCACCACGGGAGAACCACAGGTCCCACTTCTGCACTGCTCATCCAGCAGCCTGAGCACAAGGGCCCTGAGCTGTGCCCCCACCAGCTCCACTCACCCAGAAGCACGGCAGGCAAGCACGCTTCCAGACAAGTGCTTCAACTGCAGCTTGGAACATGGAAGCTTGCAACATGGAAGAAACACAGGAGATGACATGATGGTTTTAACATTTCCACCTTGCAATATTCACATCCTGAGGGCACCAATAAGGAGATGCATTTAGCAAAATAATCATACGGAGAAGGCCAAGCTGCCTGCCCTCACATTAGGAATGAACCATTTAACTTCCTGGCTTAAATGGAAGCAAGAGGAACTCAAGACAGACCTCCTTGAGGTTAATTTGCCAACTACATTCAAGGAAAATAATTTATTAAAACTAACTTACAAGGTCTAGTAGCCTTGAAGTGAGGATACAGCTCAACTAAAGCTACAGTTAAATAAAAACTTCAGAAGACATTTTACAGAAATAAAAATGAGACTCTAGTAAAGAGGTGGAAAAACACCCTAGCATTCAGTTGGAATATTTTCATAGCCTATCATTCTCAGGAATGTATATTTCATAAATAAAACTACAGAACAAAAATTTGAATATTCAATGTAAAGTTGGCTATTTCTAAACTTCTTCAGATAAAATGTGTTTTCTCTCCCCCAAGCAAATTATAAACCCTGAAAAAAAAAAATTGGCTTTTCAAATCCATTGTGCATGAGCAAACAGATGAACAAACCAACATTTGGAAAAAAACATTTTGTACAAGGTTGCAGTTCTAAAACACTTATATTACAAAGCAATGTAAATAAATACCAAGCTAGTACAAAAGCTCTTATTTACAGTTTTACAAACGGAAAAATTTTCAGTGTAAATGCAGTGTTTTAAAGAACACAATATTAGTAAAATGATTTCCTGTATAGAGCATTATAATTTCTGTTATATTTCAATGCAGTATTGTATAAAACCATTGTTTCAAGTTAATTTTTGTTTATAATTTAGTACAGGCAAACCTCAGTTTATGCCTGGAATGGTGTCTGTTAAAGTGCTGAAAAAGAGGACAATTCTGAAATTTTAGAAAAACATACTATACATTATTAAAGCTTTATCAAGTCAAAAACGGCAGATTTTATTCACATTTGCTACCACACCACCTGTGGATGGAAGGTTTTTGTTTTTTTTTTTTTCAACAACTCATTGCAGTTAACAGGATGGCAGCCATTTGTATCTTCGCATCCAAGTCTGATGGTTTCTCACATGTAATTTGTCTTAAGCTTCAGTGGTGGCTTCAGGTTTCATGATCTGGTAAGTAATCAAGTATTCTGGATAAGCCTGAAAGAGTGACACATTTTTTATTAAGTTTACATTTTCTGGATACATTCAGTTTACATTCATGTTTATTGTCAAAGAAAAAGACAACAATGAAAATTCACGTTCAGCTACAGCTAGAGTTTAAGACAAAAGCTATTCCTACCACATGGAACGTAAGGTGAAAACAACGCAACAAAAACAAAAAAGACCCCACAAAAAGCAACATACTACATTGCCTTAAAAAAAATATATCTGAAAATCCAAACCAAAAAAGCAACTTGCCTGCTCCCCCCTGTAAATGACATATTCTGCCAATGCCAGTCCATTTACACTGGGCCGCCCAGTAACTGAGTGATGTCCAGGGGGAGAATGGGCCATTTTCATAGCACTGAACTGCAGGAAAGACTTGCCCAGCGTTACCCGACAGAACAGCAACTGCCTGTGTTAAAAGGGAAAAAAAAAATCATGACTACAGAATGTTTGTACAGCACTAGAAAGATTGCCTTTGTAATTTTAAACTGTTGCTTGAGAACTGTGGCACTTTATGGACACTTTAGTTAGTCTCTGTAGTTTACAAAATTCGGGAATTTTGTTTGGAAGGACAAAAGTTACGGCATCTTTAGAACAGTTCTTCCGTCTGAGAAAAGGGTTGTCATTAATTGCAAAGAAAAACAATTTACTGGAGACAGTATGGTTAACAAAGCACTCAAGATTTTTCACTGAGCTTTCTCTCCCCTCCCCTTTTCCA
Organism: Perdix hodgsoniae; assembly: GCA_035772895.1. Classification (NCBI taxonomy): domain Eukaryota; kingdom Metazoa; phylum Chordata; class Aves; order Galliformes; family Phasianidae; genus Perdix; species Perdix hodgsoniae. The sequence continues at coordinate 15,306,824 of JAPSGF010000013.1, forward strand.
TTTTAATTTTCTATGGGTCTCCACTCTCAAATTATTCATGCTAACATCATAGTTCAATGATGCTCTAACATTAGATTTCTATCTAACAGCCTGACTAGACTGACATTCTCTAGACCTCAAGAAGATTCTTGTTTTTATTTGAGAGTACCAGAAAATCCTAACAGTATAAAGTGAATAGGGGCATGGACTCAAAGATTTAAGGGAATTTAAGAATGCTGGTAGTGTCAGAGATTGCATAAATCCATGCCTATATTTTATTGTCTGAAGCAGCAGTGACATGGAGATGAACTCTTCCAAAGTGCCAAATTCTCCTCAATACAGCATCTGAGCATCACTGAGTTTTTCCTGTCTCTGTAACAGACAATCAAGTGGACAGCACACTGATGATAGCAGACCCTCCTTGCTCTCTACTTAAGTCTGATTTTTAAGGGCAAAGTCTTGGTTATATACACTGAAGATGGCTGAAGGTTCTGTAATACAAATATTAAAGTTATTTAATCATCTCTGCTAGGCTCAGTGTATAGTAAGTCCTAACAAGGCCTGGTTACCAAGGAAATCTTTTCTCACAGAATCTGCTAATTTGCACACTGTGTTGTAGGCCAGCAAATCAAGATCGGATTCTTTTATGTAAAAGATCATAACTTACCTATGGCAAACATAACAGGATCTGTCTTTGTGAATTGGACATCCAGTGCCACCTCCAATCCCATACACATACTGATTGCTTTTGGAAGAATTTTCAGCAAAATAAATCCCAGCTCCAAACATGCCACCTATATAAGCATGTCTCTCATCAAAGCCTTTGTGAATGATTGCATTCACAAACGGGGAGCCTAAGAGAAGGGAAGTAAAATATTTAAAGTACAGCACATAGAAATTTGTAACAATTTTACTAACATCCCAGTGGATGTATTTAATTTCTCTATCAGGACAAACTTTATGCAAGACATCTTTCAACTAGCTTTGATATGATAACATTCCAGTAAAGGCTATAAGAACTAAATTACCAATTAAACAAACAACCCCCACAGCTCATAGTAGAATAGTTTGATCCTTCATCACTTTCACTGAACAACCAATAAAACACAATTGGTAACTTAATGAAGAATGAGGCATGTTCCCTTAGACTCCATTCATTACAGCTAAAATGTTTTCACTTAGAACTTCATAGTCTCCTGTGGGAGAAATATGGTTTCAGAAGAAGGATCCAGCACATGATATATAGTGTCTTAATAAAATATTTGAAAAAAAAAATCTAGTACATATATCCAACAGAAACCCTCCACTAAATAGCACTGATGGTTAGATGACTATCTAAGACATTCCAACATCTCACCATGAAACAGCATCCTTTCATTAGCATGGTTATGATTCTCTTCAGAGACCTCTTTCCTCCTGTGAGTGTATCTTTCCCACAGCTTTTTGTTGCAGACTTTCTGAATCTGAACAGTAAAAATATAAGTTTAACCCCCAAATTGAAAACCTGTGTTTACATGACAGATTCTTAGCATACATTAGTTATATCACAATGCTTTAAAATGCTTAAAGAATACTTAAAGAATATTTCTTTCCTTAAAACTCAACAAAACAACGGAATTCTCTAATTTACAAGTATTACTGCAGTATAATACTGAGTAAATTGTAACTATACGTTTAATTAAGAATCAATTACTTTTAAACGTCTTAAACCTTCTTAATTTGCATTTAGCAGGCCCGGTCACAATTATGCCTCGGTATCCCTCTGAGAATAGATTGATAAAGCCATCTAAATAAAGAAGAGTCTTCATGGAAGACTTCTAGAATACTTATCAAAGAAAGAAAGGTACTCTAAGCAAAGGTAGGGTGAGCAATAACAAAGTCTTGTGTGTGTAGACAGTGCATCTATGCTATTAGAGAAGTGTAATATTAGGTTAGCATAAAATCTGTATTTAAGAAATTAGCAACTTATCATTTTAACTAAAGCAACCATTTCTCCAGGAGAAAATGCAAACTGAAATTCTACTGAATTATTTAAACAAAGGTTGTCTACTTCCTGTTGTTTTAAGCTGCTTTGGTTTTAAATCAAGCCATACTACGTCCCTTCACTTCCATGCCTCAAAAGTTTTGTTTTCAGTTCATTTCCTTCTTTTCCCTCACGCTTCCTTAATGGAAGCAAGCCTTTGTTTCCTATGAAACCTTCTATATTTTTCTTCAAATATTCTGCAATTTTCTCTGAAGTCTTTTTATGTCAAATCCTCTTTTTTTTTTTTTTTTTTTAAATGTTTCTTGACATGTAAGTAGGTTTTCCTGTATCACCCTACTCTTTGAATTCCCCTGGAGGATAATTATTTCTCTGTGCATATCTGAGAATAACACATCTCTTACAGAATTCAACAAATAAATGCAGCACATTTTAAGGACAAGTCAGGGATAATTTCAGCCAGATCACTTAGTCATGAAAACGTGACAGTTACCTTTAAAATGTTGTATCTATTGAAGACTCCTCCAGCATGTCCTCCATCTCTGTGCTCTCGGACAGTACTCTGCATCTGAAAATTTCAAATGAGAAAGATTGCCTTTATTCTGTTTTGACTACTGTTTCTTCACAACTGTCTTGTGTGATTACTATACTTTGGAAGGAAGTGACTTAAACACATGCCTTAACAGGCAGGCAATTGGTAGCATAGAATGTGTTATATAGAAGAGCTCTTCTATATTGTAGTTTTAAAAACATGACTAGCAATAACAACATTTCTAAGAAAAAAATACCAATCTCGTGAGCACGGACTCTAATAATGGTATAATTAAGATGGAAATTTGAAGTATCCTTATTGCAAGTTTCTTACTATACTTACAGACATTAATCATACTTCAATTGTCTAGCAATGCTCTTCTGGCCACATCAGTAGAACTAGCAAAAAAATACTGAGAAGTTACAAAGAGAAGCATACCTCCTCTTCTACTGACTGAAACTCCTTATCTTCAGAGGAAAGATCTATGAGAAGAGTTCCACTACTGGAGGTGTTTAGAGTCAGGTATGGGTTAAGTCCTGTGAATACAACAAAACATAGCAGCAGTTTCAGAAACTGCTTTAAGACCTGCCAGTTTGGCATGATCACCATTAACAGAGTTTTAAGAGATCCATTTTCTGAGAACACATCTTACCAGGTGAAGAGTTTTGCCAAAAATAAGGCAGCAAATATTTTCAATGATTTACACTGCCTTCCATCAGCAACATATTTTTTTGAGGCTGTCAATATGCCATCCCTCAAACTACTTTGCTGGTTTCAAACAAACTTTTTCAATATTCCCTTTCATAACCCCTCCCCATACATTACAATGAAAACATCATAATGCCATCAAGCACAGCAGCTGCATCTGAATACAGATTAAAATCATTTTTATTTATCTGAGGAGACTTATTATTCATTTTACTTATTATTCATTTAATTCATTATTCATTTTATTCATTATTCATTTTTCCACAGGAATGAGTGTTTCAGACACATCAACCCATGTGCCTATGCTTAGCCAGAAATTTCCAACATACATGACAAGGCAACTACACATGGAGCTGCTGCCTGCTTGAGAGTTCATTTCAACATCAGGCAGTGGAAAAGCATGGAACCTGTCCTTTTGCAGAGTCCTAAAGTCTGCAACCGCTGATAATGCATCATAACAGATAATCAGCCTGAAGTGCTTGCAACACAAACACACTTAGGTATATGAGCACAAGAGCAAGATACAGAAAATTAACAAAAGCACTGACAGACAACAATGCCACTGCCTGGGATAATCTGAAGTATTACTGAAATGGATTCTACAAAAGCAGTATTACATAATAACTTGAAACAAGTATATATACCTTGCTGTCCAGAAATCAGTCTTTCAACTCCTTTTATGATTTTGTGCCTATGGCCGTAAGCGTTAATGCCGATTTCTTTCAGTTCTTTGTGTCCCATTTCAACCAACACATCAAGTGTTATCTAGAATGGGAGATAGATCATTTTTTGTACAACAGCATAGTACAACAGCATAAACAGAACAACACAGTTGCCAATGACAGCAGAAACATACATCACAACTGCTGAGGCAAAAAGTGACTAAGAAAATATACACAACTTTGGATACTATTCTTGTCCTTAGCTCTGATTCAACTGTTTTCTCCAAACTTTTGTCTGCAAATAAATGCGCTATGGAACACACAAGCAAGCAACTGGTATAATTAGCAAGGATCACATTTCTGAATGAGAAATAAACACAAATTACATATCAGTATGTACAACTATTCACCATGTATACCACTGAAAGGAAACAGAGCTATACTCTCAAACTGGTACCCTCTTGTTCATAGGTTTTACTTACATGCATATAAATGTTCACGTACAAATACATACAATACACATCTACACTAACATATATTAAAAATTCCGCAAGTACAAACCTTTCCTTCCAAGTCGGAAACACTGACTTATTTTAAATATACCTAACTACACTATTCAAACCAGTCAGGATTTATTTCCTTGCTTTCTAACAGAGTATCTGGAAATAAGTGTACATACTCACCTGTTCTCTCTCAAATATGTCGATTAGGTGTTCAAGGCCAAGGTTCCGCACAAACTGATTTATGCTGAAATCTACACCTGAGACTGGATAAAAGAAAAACCTCAGAAGAAACATTCATGTATGTAACACATAACAAAATACAATCTTACTATCAGTGGCAATGATGGGAGATAAAGAAATTTGTGAAAACAGGAAATAAATATCTGTCACTAACTAGTGATAAACCAACAGTCAACCGTAAGACTCCAACATCTGCGCACACAGAAGTGGTCTTGTTGCCTCTGTGAGATAAGCAACTACCTATCTAATAGAAATGGATGTTCAAACAGCAAATATTTTGAGAACTAACACGTTCTGAACAGGTTACTTCTATAATATCTGGTCTAACCTTTTAGAAACTGGATAAAATTAGTTGTAAAACAGTGCTTGGAGTAGAGTCAAATTTCATTTGATTTCTCTTTTAAGACACAGTTCACCTTTCTGAGTCTGTATGGAAGAAAGTATCTTTTAAAGATATTCTGTAAGGAGAAAATACTAAAATCTTGTACAACAAGATTTTTAGACTTCTGTTCTTCACTAACGACAGTGTAATGAATTGTAATGAATAGGGATATTGTGTACATTCTATGTCACAGAAACTGTGTACATCTGTGGGAAACTTCACAGATGTATTCCATAATACAGTAGAAATTGTTAAACATTCCTAATTGAGAAAGCCTCACCTTCTTTCTTCTCCAGAACAGCAGCTCCCTCTGCACTGTTCGTACCAACAACTGATGGAAGTTCAGAAAAACTACCAGACAAATTGTCAAGACTACTTGCAGCAGATAGACTGGATGGACTGGATGGAACAGATGACAGGGGATCAGCTGTAGAACCTGCTGTCTGAGATACACTTATAACCTGAGGTTTGTAGCAAGATGGTAAGGCAGAAGGAGGCATTGCTGCTGTCAATAGCGCGCTGACATCATCTGCCTAAACACCAGAAGACAATTTATTAAAACAAAGGAACATTTTTACAGAGTTGTTTATCCTAAACACATCATCATCATTCCAGACTTATTCCTAAGTATACTGAAAAACAAACAAATGCATATTGGAAAGCATATACTTTACAATGCAATTCAACAAAGAGCCTTTTATGCTAATAGCACAGACAATTCTGTAAGATGTTTATAAATACAAATGGTAGTAAGACAAAAAGTTTTGACTTCGATATTTCTTCAAAGCTTATGAGACAGTAAATAAAACTCAGTTTGTAGGAAAAACTACCAAAAGCTTTTTTTTTTTTTTCCCAGATTTTATGAAATAAGATTTACTCTAGGTAACTTTGGATTGTATTATAAAATTTGGAGGGAGAAACAAGTCATCAAAACCTTAGCTGCCAGATAGTTTCCCAAATTTGTATCGCTATAAAGTTTGCTTACATATGATCGCTACAATTTTTTTATTCGTTAAAAATCTAAGTATTAACTTAAGAGCATTAATTTATAAGCACAAATCCTTTTGATGCTTTTTTCCACTGCCTCATTTTGAAGTAAGCCTTGAGCAAGAAAATATTTAAAGGCTTAAAAATGCTCTACTAATATTCCTTGTCAGACACACACAAACAAGAAAACCCATAGCGAGAGTCATTTAAGGAGAGCTGCCACAAGCAGCAGGTAAGAACAGATTTCCCAAGAACCCCAACACTTACAGTGACCAGGTCTAAAGCTGTTTGTCCTTCCTGGTTTTTCAGAGTAGGATCAGCCCCATGTGCCAGCAACAAGGCACAAAGCTGTGTCCTTCCTTTCTGGGCTGCTTCATGCAAAGGTGTGAAAGCCCATTTGTCTGTAGCATTCACACACGCGTTATACTTTATAAGCAAAGCTGCCACATCTACATGCTGGAAAAATAAAATCATTAGGGGTGTATCCCAAATATTGAAGTTAACTCACAACTACTGCTGATAACTTCTCTGTAATTCTCATTCTGATTTTCTGATTTTCCTTATAATGCATTTACTTTGCAATTACTATAAAAGTAAGTTTTAAGATGAGGTTTTTTCTTCCTGACCTATTACATACTGATAAAAGGCTAATATTCTCTCATGGGGGAGGAAAAAAAAACACCAAAAAAAAAAAAAAAGGGGGACAACAACAGAATTCAAATCCAGGAGAATTAAAGACTTGGTCCAAACACAAAGATCCTGTGCCACAAACTAGCATCTCAACACCAGACTTGTTGGTAGAATCAAACTGGCACAGGTATAAAAACAAATTTTGTAGAATACCTTTTGAGTGGTTGACTTTGCACATATTCATGCTCAGAAAACTGAACTCTGTCAATTCACACCACTGTTCTACAAATTCAAAGAATTGCTTGCATACGACAATAAGCTTACTATGACTGAATCACTTATTTGCGTTTTTATAAATAAGATTACGATATAACTCAATAGCAGAAGTGTTCTGGAGAGTGTTGGCTCGCAGTACTGTCACTGAAATGCATTGCTTATTTTTTTTAGTAAGTCCAATATATTTACCCCGTAAGATGCAGCATTATGGAGAGGAATCAAACCTCCCTTATCCTGAGCATTCACATCTGCTCCATGCTGCAGCAGGTACTCTGCAACCTCCAAATTGTTGTAACCAGCTGGAAGGGTGCAAAAGGACAGAATGAATACAACATACTTTTAAAGACTACCTCAACAAACTGCAGAGAATGATAATTCATTTAAATTACTTGAAAGTAAATATGTCCCTTCCAGTGAAGACAGTGCACTATCTGTTAGGGAAGACAGCTTCATCCCACTTAAGGCTAACTGATTTTAAAACCTCTGTCAATGTATGCCCAAGAAAAGACCCTCTTGAGCTAAACAGAACAGGAAAACTGAAGTTAAACAGTTCAGAAGAGTGAAGAAACACATAATAATATGCATGGAATACTAAATTAAAGACTTTAGCTTACTAACCCTAATCAGCTAAATAGAGCACTGACCTGCTAAATGTAGTGGCGTTGAATGCCGTCCTTGTGTGTCCCGACAGTTGACATTGTCAGGAGAACACAGCTTTTTAACCCGGGCCAAACAACCTTTCTTAGCAGCATCTAGTAGAGCTGCATCTCCTCTAAGTAGGTCTTGAATATCAGTATCACCATCTTTAACAAGGTCTAAAGGAGTATTTCCATCTCTGTTCTTCTTTGTGGGGTCAGCTCCATGCTGTGCACGCAAAAAAGAGGTGTTAAGTATGCAGATATGCAGAATAAATACTGTGCATCTTAGGAATCTTTCACCTTACTAAGCAAATATTTTCACACATTCTTGACTCCTTTGGAGAGGAGCCTTCCACTTACTATGAAAAAAATTCAATATACTTGCTGATAGTTATCCTTCCACGGAAAATGTTTACCTCATTCATTTAGCAACCACAAACTAATTTCTCCAAGTACAGTCACATTTCAGGCTGAATAAGAAAGAAAAGAAAGTAACCTCTCTAAAGCATATGTAATACCTGCAGTAGGAGTTTGCAAATCTCGTATTTTCCTTTTGCTGCAGCTTCATGTAAGGGAGTAAACTTCCACAAGTCAGCTACATTGACAACTGCACCATGTTTAACAAGCAGCTCTGCAACCTCATAGTGACCATATGAGCAAGCATTATGTAAAGGAACAAGTCCTCTGGAAAACAAATAATAAAAAGGATATCTTAAAAAAAAAAAAAATAGAATCTCTTATCACACATCGATATGAACCTAAAGCAAAACATACCTTAAACAATTATAAAAACTCTTCTAAGAAAATTACATTTTCCATAGTAGCCTATTGCAGTAGGAATATCTGCTACTAAAGTAGTATAAATGCCAGTAGCAATGAATAAAAGTAAAAACAGAATAACAGTACTCATCTCAAGTACCGCAAAATATTTTTCTGGATATTCTAACAGTTCCATTGTAACAGAAGTGCCCATGAAAATAAATGACTGACTGAAGAAAGATGGGATGCATATCAGCTATCAAAAGACAACAGCTCACAAACGTAAGAAGTAACAAGAGCCATGAAAATATACAAGTTCGATTATTTACCCCTTATCTTTTGCATGCACATCAGCTCCATGCTGAAGAAGGTATTCAACAACAGACACTCTGTTGTATCCAGCTGCAAAATGAAGTGGTGTAGACTGACGCCCTTCAATATCTCTGCAGTTCACACTTTGAACTGTACAAAGTTTCTGTGAAACACAACAGACAAAACATGAATCCCTAAATATAGTGTAGAAACATGTTAATTTGAGTCATAAAATGCTGTCATATGTACCAAATCCTGAAAAAACTTTTTTCATTTTAAAAACTGTTTTTTTAAATAGAAATTTTACTTTTCATGGGTTGTGTCCCCTGAAAAAATACCTTCTCTTCCCAATCTCACATCCATGACATACATACATTTTTCATGTAAGAATTGAATGCAAATTCAGGAGGTGGTAAACATCAAATTTTGTTATCCGTTGTTTTTGCACAATAGAAAGGTTTTAGCATGAACTGTAACTTAACATAAAGTAGTAAGAAAAGCTATTCATTTCCTTTTTTTTTTTTTTTTCTTTTTTTGAGAAATGACAGTTTGGCATGTAATTCCCACTTCTTTTTGGGACAGGTTTAAACTTACTTTAACAGTATCTACATCACCAGCCTTTGCAGCCTCCAACAACTGTCGATCTGCATCTGAATTACCTAGAGGGATACCTTCTGCAAAATAAATGAGATTGCATGGCAGATATTAACTGTACATACTTGGAATAATTTAGGATAGGAAATAATTTCTGCATTTCAAGAATTTAAAGGAAGTCAAGGACTTAATGGAAAAAGCTATTCAATTATAGATAGGCTCTGTATTTTTTTAATTATGTACCGCCTTAGCTATTAAAAAGTTGCCTACAGGAACATGATTCCTACCAATTTTAGAATACTGTGAAACCAATTAAACATTCAGTTTCAGAATAAGACTAATCTGAAGAAACTTACACATATATTATCTAAACCTTAGTCATTAAAATCTACACAGCCTGTTGCCTCTGCTAACAAATGCACAGCAACCATTTTTTTTTTTTCTTTTTAAATCCATTTTCCACTTACAAGACTGTACCCTCCCCTCCATATGTCAGGACTTTTACAAAATGGTTCTAGGTGGCTATACCATTAAACATTCTGAGCAGCTCCAACAATCTGCATACCAATACTAGAGATTTAATCATATCTATGAGCAGGACCTCTCCATGTGCATGTGGTTACGGAATAAGAATTGAATAACTCAAGCCAGCTTTTACCTTTTGTAAAAAGTACCTTTTTTTGTTTGTTCACTATTATTCCTTGACAGAACTCGAAATAGCAAGTTACTTGTTATCACATCACTTCCTACACACATCTTGAATAAATCAGTTGTACCTTGTAGTAGTTGTTGCACACTTTCATTCCCCATTTGTAAGGCTGTAAAGCCCTGCAGAGACACAATTGAAGGATCACATCCAGAACTCAACAACAACCTACAAGTCTGGAGGTGACCACAATGTGCTGCTCTATGAAGAGAGGTCTGGCCAAGGTTATCCAATGCATTAACCTAAAAATAAAACAATCTTTAGAATACATTCTTAAAAGAAATAACAGCAAAACACCGTTAGAGCTATTTTCATTGCTAACTGGGAGTGTTTCACAAGTATTCTTCCTACTTTGAAAATATGCTGAATGTTATTCTAATCAAAGGTCATGACATTTCAAAAGATAAGACAAACAATAGCTGTTCATAAAGTTATCACTGCGTTTAGAGAGGAATAATAGACTCCTTTTAGAATCACGGGAATAATCATGTGTGTGTAAACACATGTGAACAAATAGTTACAGCAGCTTTACCATATACAGATATAGACTGTAACATTCATTGTGCAGCAAGCATCTTTTGTGCCAGCGTGTAAAGTCACTTTTATCTATATTGGCTTAGAGTAGTCTTTCAGATTTAGGACTTTATTATAATGTCTTGATAAAGGCAACCAACATTCAAAATCGTGTACCCAAAGCTTATCGGCACTTCCTACTCTTCCACTGGTTTTGATTATCACTTTACAGCAGGCCGCATCCAAAAGCTGTATCCAAGTTCCCATAAAAAAGAACTTAAAATACCAGTCCAGAGCAACCCAAGCCCAAAATTACAGAGCATCTCCTTTGTACATTCTCTTTATGTGGAAATTTGAGTCAAAACATTGTACTGATGTAACGTTTTGCTTTCACTGTAATTCTTACTGCACACAACAAAGTCTACCTGTTTTGCAGTTCTGACTAACCTCTTGTTCATGCTCTCCCATCTTTTTTTTTTTAAGCAGAATATAATTTCTCCTTCTTGCTAATACAGCAGGTAATAAGATATTTTGTAAATTTTTAATTAACACTGCACATTTTATAAAATAGGACAAGACAATGTCTCAAAGTGCATTACTGTACTGCTGGATTGACAGTCTGTGTCTCAAGGGTATAAATCTATGACTTCCAAGTTCAGCCAAGTGTCTACTCTGCTCTCCATTCTCATGACAAGAAAAGACAAACAAATTAAACAACAAAAAGTAAAAATATTAATTAATACCTTAGCTTCATGTTTCACAACTACTTCAACAACATCATTATGAGCTTTTTCTGATGCCACATGCAGAGGAGTCAAGAAGCTTTAAAGAAAAAAAAATGTAATTCAGGAGGTATTTGGCAAAATCTTCTAAATAAAAATTCAGGAAAATTCACTTGTAGCCACTCACTCTTTTGTCTTTTCATTAATGTTAGCTCCTTTCCTCAGCAGCAATTCACATACTTGTTTTCTCTTAGGATATGGAGATGCAGCAGCGCAGTGCTGAAAAAAAATAACCAACATACATTAAAAACCATTAATAACCAGTTACCAACACAAGGTTTTACTACTTACTAAGATCTGGTTGCATGCAAAGTCAGCATAAAAAGAAACATACAAAGAAGCCCCACGAATTTAAGGAGTTTCAGATGAACTCTTTAGATTCATTCTAGTACTTTCCCAAACTCTCTCTCAAAAGATTTTAAGCTTTACAAAGCTAACACACCTAACTTGCTAATACTCAAAATAAGAGCATTCTATAGAAGAGAATTTATACCATCTAAGTAAAAGAGGCAATTTGTATTAGTCTTAGCATTACTCTTAAACAACTTTTTTTTTTTTTTTTTTTAAATGCTAGACACTGGTCTGAATTACACAGCTACACTGCTTAACAATGCAACTGAGCCCTCAACTATTGCCTACTACATTTAGGTCAGTCACAATACATGCAAGACAATTAAGAAATTCTGAAATGTTACCAGTGCTGTCTCATGTGTTTGAGGATGCTTGAAGTTAACTGTCTCCAAAGAAAGATGTTTCTTTATACGAGCAACATCTGATTCTCTTGCAGCTTGTAGCAGTGAGTGACCTTTGAATTCATCTTTAAAGAGAAATACAAACATTCCAGAATATTACATCCCCTAACATTAGAAGGATCAAGAAGATTGATTCTTTCAGTTAGATGAAAACAACTATTTTATTTCCTGATAGGACATTTAAGGGGCTTCTCCCCCTGCAACAGTCATTGGTGCAAAAGACTTCCAGCTCAGACTTAAGTTTTTATACCACTTGATAGAACTTACTAGCTAAGTTAAAACACAAGAATCCCACTTTGTTTCTAAACTAAAGCCAGAGACACCCAAGCTGACTGAACAAGATCTACTTCACCCACCACGTTCTAGGTTCCACTCTTTGCATGTGTACAAAGTCCTAGAGTATCTCTGCTTCTGACTTCCCCTTGGAAAACCATTTCTAGTTGCCACCATGAAATCTAGTGTAGTATTTATTAATCATTTTCAACATACCCCAGAGTTACTGTTTGACCACACAGGGACAGAACTCGAAAGCATTCTTCTCAACGTATTAAGTATGCTTAACAAAATCAGCACCTTTCATCAAATTTTTTTTTTTTTTTGTCTTTTAGTGATTGTGGCGTACTCAAAACAAACACATTCAATGTTCAAAACAGTTATTTTTTTCTTTCCTTCCAACAAAGTACAATGGAATAAACATGAATATTTCAGCAGTCCTGATGCAATGACAGGAGTAAATGGGGAAAACAAAAGCGTACCGGTAAGGTCACAAGGGAAAATGTATTCAGGGAAGAAAGGCCACAAAAAACATCCTGACCAAGAATAAAATTGACCTCCGTCAGAAACATTCCAGCAACTTTAAATCTTAAGTAGTGAAATAAAATGCCAAACACTGCAAAATTAAGAGTAAAGTATAAGCATTTTCCAAATTCAACTTCCGCTGGGTCACTGCCCAGGGAACCTAAGCATACAGTCCAATCTAAAACTGCAGAACTGATTTTATACTCACATGCTAATCGTTCTTTTAATTGGGGCGTTGGAGCCAAATCAATGGTGCTTTTGTTGTGACAGTTCAACAGTGTTGGGTCAGCACCGTAACTTAACAGAAGAGAACATACTTCCACCCTGTTCTTAGAAGCTGCTTCATGCAGAGGAGTGAACTGCCACAGATCCATTGCATTCACACATGCCCCATGCTTGAAAAGGAAAGTAGTAGAAAAGATACAATATCAAACCCAGATTTCTAGAAAAAGACTTGTCAATACAGTAGACTGCTAAAATAAAAATCAAAGCTAGTATGGAAATGGTATCCAAGACATTCTCCAGATTTTCACATTCAATATAACAGAATATTTCAATATATTGCAGTTTTTAATCCTCTGGTGCCTCGAAGTTACATTTACAGAAGCTAAAGGCAAGCTAGTCTCATCAGGCATTCTTCTCTGAAAGTCAAACAGCTCATCTATAGGTCAAATCAAATTAAGTCTAAATCACCTACATCAAATCACTTCTGGACCAGCTCCTATTACTTGTTGCTCTAGAAAAAAACTAGAGTGAACAGCTACAGTAGCTCAAAACAATACACATTCTGTAAATGCCCCCAAATAATGACAGCCAAGATGTCCAGCAACAAATAAGCAAAATCTATCTTAATTTAAAACATTAAGTACAAAGTTCTGCAAGTAAGACTCTTGGACTTTAACATCTATGTAATTCTTCTCTAGACACCTTCAGTCCTAACCATAAGGAAGTCTGATTGGACATGCTCATTCCTACTGCTGCTGTTAACACTGTAATGCTCACAAAAAATAATTCAGTAATTACTGGTTCAGATACCCAACAGGAAATACAATTGAAACTTGGCAGTTAAGACACAAGGAGTGGCTAGGTATGTTTTTTGTCTAGTACCAGAAGTAAAGATTCACTTTACAACTGGCCTGAGAAGTTGAAACAAACAAAAAACTTGTCTGTTTATACTTACTACAATATATGCTTCTTACAATCATTCTTAACTTATTTTCTTCTAAACCAGAGACTGCTGGGGACTGAGATCACAAGGTAGAAAACCAGCTACTCCCTGAGCACCCAAGCAGCCCAAGTCATCTGACAGCACCCCCTCAGCTGTTTTAACGTTCATGATTTACTGTGACAGATGAGAATGGGTACAGTTCCTAAGTCCCCCTGTGGCACAGACTCTTGCAGGGCACATCTTGAAGCCTTTGGTTTAATGTGTATCATACTTTATCTTTAAGATTAACACAATTCAGACAAGCCAATTCATTTGACATTAAACAAGTTCACATACTTTTTCTCTGGTGCGTGGGCTATGTCTCTGGGCCAGAATTTATGCTGTAAAGTTCAATCCTTCAGGAAACTTACACTTTTCCATTTTTGAATACTCTTACTTTGCTCTTACTGCTCTTTTGTTTGGCTATTTTTTTATATGTAAGGGTGGAAGGCTTGAGAGCAGTAGTATTTACTTGATGGTATAAGAACATTTAGCTTCTAAGACAAGAGTTAAAAAACAGAAAGCACATTTATAAGAGGAAAGCTTCCCTGCAAGCAGAAAATTCTGTAACTTCAACTTGATAACTAACATACAGCAAGCAGAATCTATCAACTTTCAAGTTTTTGAAAAGATGAAAAATTTGTAACTTTGATCAGTCTATTAGTCTAAACTGTTCTTATTTAATATTATCCAATCTAATTTACTTTTTTCAAAGACTAACCTTTACTAGAAGCTCTGTTACTTCATAATGACCATAAGAACAGGCATTGTGAAGTGGCACCAAATCTCTATACAGGAGAGAAGAGAGAAATTATCTTAGTACTTGTAATTAAATTCTAAAATCTAAAACATTGCTAATAATACTAAGCTGCATCTTAAACATTAAAAAAAAAATAACCAAACCACGACATCTGAGTTGTTCAAGTGAAAATGAGGGGAACTGAGAAGCTGGAGAAGAGCCCATATAAACTGACCAGCCCTTTTTCAGAACAACAAACATGTAAGTTAACAAGAAGATGAGAAATGAATTGCACTGCCTTAATGCAATTGAAGGGCTCCCCTAAGACTTGGAACCTTAGTGAGAAAAAAGTAAAGGCAATAGCTGTCTAGAGTGACAGCTGTTACTTCCTTTCTCACAAGAACACTGCTATAAAATGATCTTCTCCCTTGGATACTAGTGGAGTTTCACTGGTACTGCTTAAGTAACTGCACATTATTCCACAGTAACAGCAGAGCTAGTTCTAAAGCCTGTTTCACATACTACCAAGCTGAATGGTCTTAGTAATCAGTGAGAAATTATCCAAAGTGTGCTTTTCTACTGTGGGCTAGTAAGGGAGAAATGACAAAAGTGAATTTCAACACTGAATGGATAAAATTACCTGATCAGACAGCTATCTACATAGCAGTGAAGGAATCACAGGACAAAAGGATGGATAAGGGTTTGTTTTTCATAATCTTTAACATACATAGACATACATATAATGAAAAACATATTTTAAAAATACTTTATGCAACCATAAACAAACTCAGCACATCAGTATTTTACTACATGTTCTGAGATAACGACCAAATGCTTGAAAACGTAGCCCACAGATAACTCTGAAGAACAGACCTACAATTTTTTCATCACTTTCCAAAAAAGTCTAGAGACTTAAAAGTAGAAATAAAATTAAGACTAGGCCATTTGATATTTATTGACTCCCAAGTGATTTACTGAAGTATTTTCTTAAACAAAAATAAGATGGACAGTGATACCTGAAGGGCTACATATTTTACTGTCAGTTCTGCTTAAATTCTTCTGCTTAACAATATTTAAGACTGTCCACATATCATTTCTGTCACGACAAAGATTCATAGTCTCAGCTCAGAAAATCTTCATGGTTAAAATGGTGTTACTAATCCTCACCCCAAATTTGAACATTTTTCATTTCTTCTGAACAAAGGAAAAATGAACCTACCCCTTATCCTTAGCGTGCACATCAGCCCCATGTTGGAGTAACAGCTGTACTATTTTTACACGGTTATACCCAGCTGCTAAATGTAGAGGAGTAGACTGAAATGATAACACATAGCAGTGATCAGTAACACAAAACCAGCATTTAGGTGTTTTGTTTTGGTTTTTTTTTTTCAAAACTTGTTAACAGTACTAATTACTGAAGTCCTTAAAACATCTATAATACCAAAAAAGCCCAGAGAGTTTGAATCAGACACACAATAACTGCGTTTATTTCTCATTGTCTACTTCTATAGACATAATTAACACAAATCCTGAATCTGCTTTATTTCTAGTGTGCTATGGGACGAAGGACCACTTGACAGATTTCTGAGTTCTGCAATTCATTTCTGTATTTTAGACTGCCGTATTTCTAAGAACTTTGCCAGGACAAACAATGTTGCTTGCAAAAGGTGGAACTAAGATGGCCAGTACAGGCAATGACTACTAAATGATAAATAGCTCATGATAAAGAGTTTAAACTGCACTTTTAAAGAAAAATACCTTTCTGCCATCACTTGCATGACAGTTAACATTCAATGGTGTAAGAAGAGACATCATCTTTTCTTCATTTCCACTCCTGTAGAACAAGATACGAAATAGACAGAATTATTTTATTAAAACTGTTAGCAGCTTATGGTTTCATACTTTTCCTTGCTATAACATTCTGCAAATCTGTTCTAAAATAATATATATTTAATATTTATTTCAGTACTAAAGGTAAAGCAAAGTGTTTATTTAGTTATTTTTGTAGCTTTATTTATAGGAACAGCCTAAGCTTACTACCTAGATGGAATGTCAACTCATGGATGTATATATTCATTACACAGAAAACCTCTATAGAGTTATAAAAGAATAACTAAGTTCCAGATGTGTCCATAAAAACACATACCTGGCACTTTCTAAGAGCTCATCTTTCTTGTATTCACCTGGAAGATGAAACAGAATTTCTAAAGTTATTAAATAAATATCCATATATTTAAGTTCATAAGTTGAGGCTTACAATTCATCACCCTCTTTCAAAGCTGCAGGAGCTAAGTACTAAAAATTTGACACTATTTCCTAACAATTATAACAAAGTATTTATCCAAAATGCATCCTGTTAATGACACAGTAAGACCATGCAGGTAATTCCTACCTAGAATATTAAAACAAATGAATGAAAGTTACTGAGGGAAAAAGAACACGCAAATACTGTATTACAATCACTGGAGTGTTATTAGTTAACACAATCTAAAGATTATCACATACCAGTCAGCACTGCTTTTGCAGATGGGTCTGCTAAATCCAAAGCTGTTCTTCCATCTGTGTTCCGGATGGTTGGTTCAGCACCATGCTGCAGCAGTACTTCAGAATGCAAGAGTATTTCATGAGAAAACAATTTGACAAGACAAGACTTAGGAGACAATGTAAGCAGCAAGCAACAACGAAAAGCCATTATTGTTTCCAACTTCCCCTTTCAACCTTTTGATGTCAGAATTCCTTAATGGCACCTGTGAACTAGTGAAACTAGGAAAAAAAGTCTGAACAGAAGTGGAACAATCAAAAACCAGCAGGAGACTGACAAATGCCCTAAAACCAGAAGCTCCTTCTCAACAGGTCCACAGCACACTGCCTCAAAACCACAGATGACTTTTCCCTAAATAGCACACAGTGGTAACGAGCCATACATCTTCATAGACCTTGCATTGATACTGGGGCCAAACAGGCCCCAAATCTCCAGATGTGCTCCTGAATAAAGAAAACTGAAGGAAGCCACACAGTCAAAACACTAATTTCTCAACCTCTTCTTCTACCTCTTCCTCTCTCTTAAGAATTGTGTAGTCAATGTACACAACTATATTCATGTGCTCAACTTGTTAAAATTTTCTTTATATCCTCAGCTCATTTAACATGGCTGCAATGAAAAGAGACAGAACTAACTCATAATTAAAAAGTTTTGTTATTTTTAGTGCACTACGAGTAACAGCAGAAAACAAAATAAGAGGTTAGGCTGAAGCAGAAGAGTATCTACATCTATCAGATCATTCTGAGGTGCTTTTCCCTCAATGTCAATCATTATACTTGGGCAATTAACAAAGACAGATCTAAAAATTACAGTCACTTTGTTTCTCAGGAAACTGGTAGGAATTTAAGTTTATCAGAGATTTTTAACCCTTGCAGACATGGTTTCACATAGCAAAAATGGTCTTTAAAAGGTTATCTTTTACATTTTACAATACAATACACTGTATTTTTTACAGTGAAAGAAAACACGTCACAGCAGAAGTGCAAGAAAATTACCAATGCAGACATCCGTTTTGCCCTTAATGGCTGCTTCATGAAGGGGAGTGTAATTCCAATTGTCCCGAGCATTAGGATCTGCACCGTGCCGCAGGAGGAGATTGACAACTTCAGCATGACCAAAAGAGCAAGCATTGTGAAGCGGGATAAGGCCTCCATCATCTCGTGCGTGGACATTGGCACCACTCTGCAGTAAGTATTCGACTACATCCTTCCGACCAAAACCTGGAAGAGAAACAGCTTTGTCTCATGTGCTGGGGATGAAAGAAAGGTGCAGGGGAAGACAACTCCCTGTCCCTTGCACCCATGATGAAACAACGTATTTAAATGACAGCAACCACTCAGCTGGTGTTTCTTACTAAAGGAAAGTTATTTTCAAAACCACCCAAAATTATTTTATTAAAATCAGTAGAAAAGTAATATTCAAGGTTACTAAAACAATGAATATCTTGGTAGGGCTCCCACAAAACAACTGCATCTTGAAAGCATAACAAAAGGACAGACTACTGGCAACAAATCCTCTTTTTCAGTCACTTCAAGTGGTCATTAAAGCAAACACTACTCTGTATGATACTCTGCCACCCCATAGCCCATCTGCAGAAGGACCAATAGATAAGCTCAGGGAGCAGAAGTGGTGAGCGACTATAAACTAGTGCATGCACAAGTTATATAAAGTAAAAATAAATCATATAGCATAGTTTGAAAATTATTTCACATTGCTGGTTTGAAAAACCATGCAGCGTTACACACAGGTTAAAACAAGCAGTAGGGCTACCTGCTCTCTGAGGGTTCATTAGCATAATGAGCACACTGTTTTTATCTTTAAAATTCTCTCTTAAGAAAATCCTTAGGAATGTAAAACACTTATCTGTGAGCATTTATGATAAGCATGCACAACCATAATTTAAAGATATCCAGAAAGTCTACATTATGTGACTACAAAAACCTGATCTGAACCACAGAAATGCTATTATACCTTCAGGGGCAATTTTACACTTATGTCATTCATGTTAGTGGACAACCAAAACTTAAGCCCATCTGTGGCTAGCAGTGCATCATAAGTAAAGTAGTGGCTTCTTTAAAGCCAATTCTATAGCTGCTATTGTTGAATTTCAGCTGTATCTTGCACATTTATGTAATGGCACATACATAGTACCTCAAACTACTGCCAACTGCGTCCATGCTTTCTCTAGGACCTTTGTTAAGAGGACACAACGACTCAAGGACTGCTGCTCCTTTGCATACACAGAGATGCACTAAGGGACACAGCCTACAGAATTCCCTCAAAGCCTCACAAAGACCCATCTGAGTCGCAGAGTTATTAGGAAAGGTAAGAGCCATATGTTGGTGTACATGCACCAAGTACTTGCTGGGTAATGGCCCCTTATGCACAGGACTTGGCCTTCTTTCCTTTAAATGCCACATTTGCAAACCATTTTCCAGGGGATATTGAGAATTGGGTGGGATGAAGCCTCCTCATGGGAGCTCATGGGAGTCACTGTGTGACTGCAAACAGCAGTGCACTCGGAGCCAGTGAGTTTAATCTTTGTCACAACCCAACCTGCCCGGCCTCAGCAGGCAGCCAGGAGTCAAGGCAATCAGAAGCTAAAACAGTGTTTATTCTTGACCACTGCACAGAGTTCCAGTGACAGGACCACAGAAGCATGAAATGTGCCAGCATTTGATTTACAACAGAACTTTTCGGTTTTAGTTTCATCACAGCTGAAGTTTCCCATACTGTGTGCCTCACTAAACCTGACTTCAGTGACTCGTTCTCTCAGACAGACAGTAAACAGAAGCTTGGAGCCCCACGAGGAAAGCAGAGAGACCTGAGGCTCTTCATCCTGGCCAGGAGAAGACTCAGAGGAGATCTTATCAACACTTACAATTATCTAAAGGGCAGGAGTTGAGTGGATGGGGGCTGGGCTCTTCCCAGCAGTGCCAGTGACAAGGGGCAATAGGCACAAACTGGAACACAGGAAATTCCGCATGAACATGAGAAAAACTTCCTTACTGGGAGGGTGACAGAGCACTGCAACAGGTTGCCCAGAGAGGAGGTGGACGCTCCTTCCCTGCACATACTCAATACCCGCCTGGACAAACACATTTATTCAAACTTTAGTTTGCTAGCACCTTTGTGAGAGCAATCTCTACAGAACTATATGTCAAAAATCAGCTCCTGTAGAAGGTATACTTGAACAGCTACACTGTCTACATATTAAATCACATGCAGCATATTTCTCATTCTTCCACTGAATTTTTCTTCCATCTTCAAAACTTCCAGAAATTATGTTCCTAGGGTGAAGACATAAGCACAATTTGCCAAATTCTTACAGGATCTATTCAGATGATACTTTTCACAAGTGCCTCAGTCCTGCAAACATACCAAAACCTGCTGCTATTTGACAACAGACTTTGGTACCCACTTTTGGTACCATAAAATGTTTTCCAGAAACTACTTTATTAGTTGGGTTAGAAAAGCCTCTGATCCAACTTCCTGCCTCAATTATGCATCTGATGGATAATCACTCACTCCTGCATAGAAGATATACCTGTCCATCAAAGCTTTGCTGTGTGCACACAGCTCTGGATGCAGAGAACCAACATGAGCATGAGTTCATAATGAGCTGTGGCAAGCCTCACTATAGTTGTAGAGAATTCACTCTGTAGCCCTCCAGTCAGTATGTAGGTTCAATCAAACACAATTCATACCCATAGCTTCTCTCAGGGCAAAGCCAGCCCAGCTGGGAAATATCCCCCAACGGGGGGGATAGCAACACCCCCAAACCACCCGCAGTTATGGTGGAGTGGAGACAGAGGATCATCTGCATCAGACCAGTTTCTGGAACTTGGCTTCAGAATCAAGTGTGGTACAGGGGCTCCCTACGGCCTTGTGGGAGCATCTCTACCAGAAGGCACCACATACAGAAGCAGAAACATTTCCTATGGGTATATGTGCACAGAGGAAGCACACTCGCTCTCGTTTCTTACTGCAAAGCAGCAGAGCTACTTGGGACACAGAGGAAAAAAAAAGCTTTTGTGTTTGTGTTTTGTTTTTCCCATTACAGTGATAGTTAAAGGGAAAAAAAAAAAAAAAAAGGGAACCAAATTCAGGACCCAGAATACCCCTAAAAGAGAAAAAAGGCAACACAAAAACTATCTTCGTGTTTCAGCCACCTCTTCCACAAAACTAAGCCTTACAAGTGAATGAAACTAGTCAGAGAAGTTTTGTAACATTTTTTCTAACAACAAGCACCTAGGCTAAACAAAGCAAGAATACAACAGACTTTTGCTTTTGCTTCCTGGAATGTAATTCCTTCAGGCAAGAGAGACGAAAGAAGCTGGTATTACTCAAACTGTGAATAACATGGAAAAAGCAAAACAAACAAAAACATTCTTAACCCCAAAATCAAGGAGTTGCTTATGACCCACTTCCAAGTTGAGCCTACTGCAGGTAGAGCTCATTTTGCTGTCAGCCCATCCAAAGCAGCGGAAGCGCATTACATCAAGACATTACATGTGCATTTCACATCCTGCCTTAGCCAAAAACTTTTTGCACATGCTACAGCCCTATGAGAAAGGCAATTAAATTCCCTCTATCAAGCTTGAAGGGGACAGAAGCATGGGCAAAAACACTTACACACACTTTTGCCTTATTTTAGAGGCTTATCTAATGGAAAAAAGCTTTCAGTAAGTTTGAAGTCCCGGTTTTTAAAGCCAAGACAGACCTGCCCTATTCAGAGAGGCGAACTAGGTCACTGCCCATAGGGAACACCTCGGGCACAAAACAAAAACAAGCAACAAAAAAAACAACAACCAAAACCAACAAGCAACCAATCCCGAAATCTAACCTAACAACCTACTTCTACAAAATGCTGTTAAATACTCTCATTTATTTAGAAGTTCACAGTTTGAGTGAACAGGCAGGGCGGGGGTTTATGAAAAAATAGCTGCAAAACTCTCTTCCTCTGACAGGATGCTTTATGTTGTCCCCTGGGCTCCCCTGCTGATTGAGCTTCCCAAATCTGCGAATCACAGCTATCCTAAGAAAGCAGCTCTCAGGAACTCAAATCCATTAAATTTACTGAACATAAGAAAATGACACCTTAATTAGAAGCCTCTTCCGGAATAATTCACCGAGGAAACAAACTTGTTTGTCAGTTATGCACGCTGCCTAGCCAAAAGCTGCTGCCCCTCGCACCTTGCCCACCCCACGGTCCTGCCGCTAAGGCCGCAATCCATCCAGAGAAACACCACTACAACAGCCACAATCGTGCCTTTGTCTGAAAAGGTAGCATACAGTCTTCCGGCCAGAAGAGACAGCAGTTGTTCTGCGATGTCAGCTATTTGCCTAAGTGCCAAATTAACAACGTCCATTTGTTAGCGACACGAACGCAAAAAAACCCTTCGGAACCGCGCAGTCGGTCCGGCACCCCCGCGGGCGAAAGGCAGCGGAGCAGGCCCGCCAAGGGCCGGGAGCACTGCGGGCACGCCGGGCGCTGCCCGAGGCCACGAGCCGCAGCACGGGCGGCACTCGGCGCCACGGCCGGCCGTGCCGTTTAGCCGAGGAGCGCGGGAGGCCGCCGGCCCGTCCGAGCCCAGCAAGCCCGGACGCGGGGGCAGGGCGGCGCCCCCAGAGCAGGGCTGCGGCGCAGACCCGGGCCGAGGGCCGCCCCGCCGCCCGGCCCCAAAGGCTCCGCACCTCGGGGAGGCGGCGACGCGCGGCCCGGCCACCCTCGGCCCTCCCCGGCGCCGCGGCCGTAGGCCGTACCTGCGGCGAAGTGCAGCGGGCTGGACTTCCTGCCCGCCGTGTCGCGGCTGTTCACGTTCTCGGGCCGGACCAGCCGCTTGACCCGCTCCACGTCGCCGTTTCTGCAGGCCTCGAACAGCTCCCGGGCCGGCTCCACCGCCGCGCCGCAGCCCGGCGCCTCGGCTAAAGCGGCCGCACCGCCCGCGCACCGCCGCGCCGCCATGCCGGGCCGGGCCCCCCGGAGGAGGCCAAGCGGCCTTCGCTACCCCGTTCACAGGCCGCGGCCCCGCGAGGCGCCGGCCCCGGACGCGCGCCGCTGGGCAGGGCGCTGGGCCCGGCGCATCGCGGCGGAGGGATCCGAGCGGAACGGCCGCGCAATCGCAGCCGGCGACGGTCTCGCTACAGCCGGGAAGGGGGGGGGGTGGCGCGCATGCGCCACGTGGGTCCGGGCCGGCTGCCGCGGGCGGGGCGGCGCGGAGCCGTGGGTCCGGCCCGCTCTGCGGCGTGAGGGTTGCGCGTAGCGCTGGGGACGCGCTCCTGAGGTGGGTTTGCGCCGTTCTTTTCGTCTTGCTTCCGCGCAAGAAACTCTTCCGGCCGCAGTGCTGACTTTTGTTTTGCCTCGCGGAGGCTGTTACCACTGCGAACGCGGTCTGACATCGCGTTCCTGCTACCACAAAACAGTTTTTCCAACGTTTTTTCACAGGTTGGCAGGAATCGCAACAGACACGTGCTGCCTGATCCGTACTGGGGGAAAATCTTCACGAAGAGCTGATGATTTGATACAGCTGTAGAAGTGTTCCCATGGTACCTAATGAAATGTCGATTAGGATGTGCTAATAAAGGACTTCTTTTCCCAAAAAAATGTTAGGAGTGCATTATGGTGCTAATAACTTCCTGATGCAATTAAAAATAAATCCTGAAGTATTTATTTACATAAAAAAGAACACATTATTCAAAAGTAAGTGTTTGCATACTTACAAAATGGGAATGATATAAGTTAAACAGTTTGCTCTGTCCTGGCAAAAGGGGGCGGTGAGGCCCTGGCACTGCGGCCCAGAGAGCTGTGCGTGCCCCATCTGTGGAGATGATCGGGACTGGGCCGGGTGGGGACCTGGGCCCTGCCCAGGGGTAGAGCTGCATGGGCTCTGAGGTCATTTCCAACCCAAGCTTTGTATGATACTGCGATTCTATGACTGCCAGTTCAAGGATCTGAAGAAGAATAGAGAGTATCTTTTTTTTTTTTTTTTTTAAGCCTAACAAGCCTGATGAGGAAGTCTGAGCTTAGATGGGACTAACTAGAAGGGGATTAATTAGGTAATTTTGAAATGTAGTTTTTCACTCATGCTATAATCTTTCAAAAACACTTTGGAAAAGGTAGTTTACAGGGGCCAGGAGCTTCCTGTTCCACAGGCAGGAAGGATAAGTACCTCCAAACTCACTGAACTTGCAGGCTATTGTTACAGCAGTAAACAAAAGAGCCTGAGAGCCAGGAAAGGGATCTAGCTGCTAATTTGTGCCATTTAGTCACTTCCATTCCAAACATCACTCCTCTCTGCAATAAGGAATTAAGCCCAACCTGCCTGTCCCTGCTAATGTCTAACCCTAATTGTGTCCATGATTTTTTGCAGGGAGAGTACCAGCTGACCAGGTGACAGCTGTGCTTCGAGAACACATCAAGTTCCAGTGCCCCAGCTGTGTAGTTTAGCCCCAAAATAGGCACACAGCCAACAGTAGAACTGTGACCAAAGGATGCAAAGCAGAGCGACAGCAAGCACACATTGTGACAAACAGCCTTGTGTCATCCTATTGGCTCTCCTCCACTTGCTAGCTGTGCTCAGCAGGCATGAAAATGTCAGGCCGTGGCCACTGTTCCTCCTCAGCTTGTCACACACATAATTCATCTGTTGCTTTGCATGCAGCCATAATGCTCTGGCACAAACCATCAC
Source organism: Perdix hodgsoniae (assembly GCA_035772895.1). Taxonomy (NCBI): domain Eukaryota; kingdom Metazoa; phylum Chordata; class Aves; order Galliformes; family Phasianidae; genus Perdix; species Perdix hodgsoniae. The sequence continues at coordinate 15,331,737 of JAPSGF010000013.1, forward strand.
AGATACGTTTGTGGGCCTGCAGCCATCTCAGAGCTTTCCAGCAGCTCCTCTGCAGCGCTGTGGTTTGTGTCCTTCAACACCAGCTAAGGAAACAGGGCTGAAAATACTGAGGAAATATAGAATAAATAACAAAAGGGCACCTACATACTGAGAGCCAGAATCCTGGTTACTCCCTGAAGCATCGCATTGCCTTTCCTCTTCAGGTTGTGGGGTTTGGAGAGATGGTATAGGTCAGACCCGGTGGGCCCCAGGCAGCCCCTAGTGTGGCGCAGGCAAGGAATGGGCACTGCCAGGTCCCCAAGCCTGCCTTCTGCTGGGGAGACTCATGGCAGAGTACCTCTCAGAGATCTTAAGTACTTATTTGTCACATAGTCCTGTCTGGAAGAAGCGGGCAGTTTGTGAGCAGGCCAGAAGTCACAAGGCATACTTCTGAGAAATGCTCTTCATTTTACCCATGATAATAGCGTGATGTACAAAGTGTAAGAAAACAAGATCTGCAGAGAGAAAATGTACAGACTTACTAACACTGCTGGAAAAAATATACAGGCTTTTGAATTCATCAATGCTTCTTCACGCCTACAGCAGAAGTAGCAAATGCATTAAGTTCAAATTCACAGAATCGTTAAGGTTGGAAAAGACCTCTGAGATCATATTGTGCACTAAATCATGCTTCTTAGTACTAATGCTTCTACTTCAAAGCAGACCAAGAGGTTATATGTCTGTGGAACCATAAATACCTGCGTCCATGCAAATGCATCCTGTTACCAAGGCCCTTGAAAGAAGTTTACAACTAGAACTCATTTTTACTAGTTCATACTGAACTGTTTCGTTGGCAAAAACCATTCTGAAATGCCACTGAGAGTTAGAAAAAGCCCTGATTATAAAATACATTGCTATTTTAGATCTAAATAGAGGAACTCCCCTTTCTTTTCATACCATTACACTGAATTACCTATAGGCTGACATCCCTTTCCAGTAGGGGAATGTAGAACTACAGCAGGGCACTCTGAATGGAAAATTATTTTTAAATGTACTCTATGAGCAGGATTCAATTAGCCTTGAATTCAGTGAGTCAAAGACTTAGCATTTCAGACTTGATTGCCTTTTAAAGAGTCACATCATGTAAAATAAATCTACTTTTAAATCATATTTCAGTGTTTGCTTCTTTCATGAGATAAACAGTAAAATTCAGTAGTTAAAACACAACTGCTGAAATATATTTACCAGCTCTCACCCAGTGGGTGCAGGCAGAGGGTTTTGTAGAGGAAGAGCATCTTAACTCCGCCGCTATCAGTGCCATTCAAGAGGCTCATGGTGGTACGATGGCCATTCTGTGTGTGTCATTTGTGTAGTAGCCTCTAGCTATGCATAAAACTTATTTTAGTGGCATGACCCGCTCTTACTGGGACATTATTTTTGAAGAGTACTTAATTTATTTAGAAGCCTGCCTGGTTGGTCGCTAGAGGGCAGGAAAGAAAAGGGGATGGCTGGGTAGGGACAGCCAACAATAATTAATACTGTACATGAGGAAATTATAAGACGTGCTAATACAGCAAATACACTTTTTTTTTTTTTTTGAGAAAGAGAGCAGTAGCCTATTTTCCAAAATAAGGGACCAGTAAATTTAAGAAATAAGAACGTATCACAAAATGAAAACAGAACAGGTTGCAGAACAGTGAATGTGGGTGCAGCCATTACTTCAAAAGAAGTCTCTTTCTCTCTTCTCACCCCATCTCTGAAGCAAATCGGCAACTTGTCCTAAGGAAGCAGGAGTTTTGCCAATCACTCTCTGTAGTTACAGGTTTGTATGTGCCAGCTTTGCTTTACCAGCAGACAAGGGTCAAGGGGAAAATATAAAATGTTGTTCTGGAAAAAACGATAGTTTCATATTTTATATAGAAATATATTTTATATAAAAATACAAAAAAATATTTTAAAACTTTATATTTTTGAGGTAGAGAAACACAGAAACTGAGTACTGCGGAGAGGAGCAGATATGTAACTAAGTGGTCCTTATAGATGGAGCTACAGCTGTGTGGTGCTGACAGGCTGCAACGGTAGAGGACGCTGCTGTTCATTAGAAGCTAAACAACAATAAGTTTTCTTTATTAAAGATCAAATGTTTTGCCATCTGCTCAGAGCTTTCATGTCTCTTTTTTTCCCCCCATCTTTTCACGAATAACTTGGTTTAATGAAAACCATATTACTTTACTATGTATACTGTATTATTTCATACTGTAAAAGCTCAAAACGAATGCAAGGCAAAATCAATTATAATTTCTGTGATACACATTTCAAGCTTGTTGCACTGCCCAGTTATGGCATATCTTTTTGAACTCAGAAACTTGTTAATGTCAAAGGGGAACATATGAATCTAACCTTATTACTATATAGTCTTAATAATCTAGCTCAATTACAAGTGAAAGCTATTTTATTTCACTTGGAATGCATCTTAACTACTAGACAAAGAAAAGTCTCAAGAGTAACACCAATACATCACAACCCCACAGAGAGAGCAAGGACATGGGCAATGCTTATTTATTTATTTATTTATTTTTAATCTCACTGATAAAACAAATAAAAATAAAAATCAGCACCAAAGAAAATGCTTCCAGACTTCTTTGTCAGTTCTATAGTCATTTATAGACCGCCATCAACACAGATACCTTGTTGAGAAGGGTGAAACATCCCCATCTTGCAATTGTATCACATATGAAAGCAAAATTCATTCCAAATATTTTCCTAAGATTTTCAAAAGCCTGGACCACCAAAGCGAAATGATCTAAGGCTTCAACATTACATCAAACTGTCTAAAATGTTAAAATAAGCTTTTCATGTATGCTATATTTGAGTACATTCTTCTCTAAATGCACCTTAGACTGCTCACCCAAAATTAGCAACAGTAGTTATGACTTACGGTACCAGTCCCCATGAAAATGCCTGGAAGTATTCCATCTAAGGGTTTAGGAGACATCCAAAGTTACTGGACGCTTCAGCAGCTGAAATAGTAAAACTATTCAGCTCCCCAGACCGTGCCTCTAACAAGAACTTGCACGCATTGTTGAACTACAATACGACAGGACAGTGATTAAGTAATGAAGCACAGTGCAGTATTGTACATTAAATGTGGAATGGAATATAAAGGGAAATGAGATTAATTTTGTACAGCTCACCTTAACCAAGTCCCAATGGAGATTAATTTGAATATTAAAAATATATATAAACATTGTCTGAACTTAGTCTCAGTGCCTAGTTCAAGCCCAGACGCACTGCCCTGGGTCTGTTAGTTCTGGGTGTTCACATACATTCTCCTTTTCATCCAGCTGGCTGTCACATTGTGTCTTGTAAGTGTTTAATAGCAAATTCTATGGACAACAAGAGTTACAGTTTTAACACCTTTGCAAACATCTGCCAGCCAACACACAGTGTTTCAGTCTGACCAAAGGCTTTTGAATTTCATGCTATTCGAGGTGTTTTATTAAACTAAGACTGTGGAGCACCATGGTTTTGCCAGCCCCTTGTTCTACTTTGGTTTGCAGTCCACCTGAGCAGTGAAGGTTGGCATGTTTGTTCCAACGAATCTTATTTTTCTTAAAACAAAACAAAACAAAAACCAAACCAAACCAACCAACCAACCCACCAAACAAACAAAACAAACAAACAAACAAAAAAAAACACAGAAAAAAACAAAACAAACAAACAAACAAACAAAACCCACAACAAACTCATTTATGTGGATTTCACATAACAGTAGTATTGACAATTGATGATTCTCCGATTTTATATCCTCTTGGGATATAAAATATCTATTCTGCTCAGCTCCTAGACAGAGATATGTTGTGTTGTTGAAGTTGTTTGTGGCTTTGTTCACTTGCTAGTTTTAGATTGTTTTGGGTGGAGTTATTTCAGTGGAGACCTACATATGATACAACCTGCTTCTTCTCCTGGAGAATGTTATGGTATATCGCGTATCCTCAGCAGGATCTCTCACCTCACTCTGCACATTCAGATCTCTCTTCTTTTCACATCTGACAAGCCAAAAATTTATAACAATGCATAAAGCAGGAAATTAATGTAAAGGCTGCTAATATATCAGAAGAAAGGGTGACCTTTGATGCTGGAAATCACCAGAGGTTTCTCCAGTTCTGCATAGGTACATTATGGAGTGCTTCACTCAAGACATTTTAAGTCATTGTTCATTACATATTTGTTTATTTTTAAAGGCAAATTTAGATGTATTTTATACATATGTATCACTGTAAGATGAAGCAGAAGAGAGGTGAACTGCACTACATACCATTGTTTCACAATAAAGAGTAATCACAGAAACAAAGTGTTTTATTAAATAGGCTCAATACTGTTCTATTGCTTTGTCGGTCCTCAGCAGAAAATTCCTTCTTCAGTGAAAACAATACTTCTGGAGTTTCACTCTAATGGCAACAGTGTCAAAAAAAGAAAGAAAGAAGACAATTTTCATGTGTATCATCAAGTACGTGGACTTTATTTGCTAAATACTTTTGTTTTCTTCAGTCTCACTCAATGTCAAATGGAACGTTCAATGTAAAACAATTTCATTTACAATTGTTTCACAAAAAGAAAAGTTGAGGACCTAAAACTGAAGTAACGTCATCTGTCGGTCTGCTGAGGTCGCTATTCCTTTGGATGTCAGTTTACCTCCAGCAAAGTCTCATTGCTTACTCAAAAAACGGAGACAGAACAGATCCATCCATTTCTCCACTCCAAGAGGGGATACAATACATACAAGATGGTTATGCAGTAAATACAAGACACCTATGAAAACCCCCAGCTATGTAATGAGGCACATCTAGGATAGTTTTGCATTTTGGCCTCAAAACACAGTTTTGCAGGAACCCTCCCTGTTTCTGTGAGCAATTCACTAGAGTAAATTCTGTAAATGAGCCTTTTTTACATCATTCTCGCAATGGCAATATTTGAAGGACTTTCACAGCACATCTCCAACTTTGACATGCTGCATAAGGACATGCTGCATGCTAACATGCTTTTATTCTCAGTGGTACCACAACTACTTCAGCAATCAAAATATGCTTTATGAAATGCTAAGGTAAAAGCAATCTCAGTAAGGCTTCCTTAAAAGTACAGCTGAGTCCTCCCAACTTTTGCCCTATTCATTCAAAGTCATGAAAAGCAGAGTTCAACACTTTGAGACAAGACAAGCAAAACGATGCTCGTAAATTTTCGGTTCCAGCAAGGATGCCACAACAAACTACGGACAGTACTGTAGCACAGCTAAATAGCCTTTGGAAGAAGGAACACCTAAACGTGTATTTTTTACTAAGAGATGTTCTGCTGGCTTATTTGTGAGAAATCCAACAAACACAGAAATTTTTTTTTTTAAAACTGTCCTTCTAGTATTTTTTTTCTTTTCCTTTCAAAGGTTTGGGTGACCTTGCTAAGGCTGAACAACAGTACAAAACCTGGGAATTAACAGGGTGCAATGAAACTACAGCCAGTGCATCTTACAGAGCCAAGAGTCGTGGCCTGATCTTTCATCTTTTACACAAAACAAGTCAGATCTTCAGCTTGCTGCCACGAGTAATTCACATTCTCTAATTCCTTGTATGGAAAGAAGGTTTTCTTTTAAGGGATTATTCCAGTGTGCAAAATTGGTGAATTCACCTGTACAGTAATGAAATACTTTCACAGCTTCATGCAAAACTTTCTTTCAACAGTGCATTGGGTCAATCTTTCCATGTTACAACTGCATCAATAAAAGGTCTCATTTTGGTACATTTCTGATTTATTTTTATAATTTAGTTTAAAAGGTCAAGTCATCCAACCAAAGTTGTGACAACAGGAACAACAGCCTTACGGTATAATAGCAGTAGGATTTAGGCACCTTTTGCAGGAGACACGCTGAAGATTTTACTATGGATTCAGGATGAGCCAAACATAAAATTTCTCATTTTAAGATAAAAATGCACCTACATGGGTGCATTTCTTCCTTAGATCTCAGTAACAAAGTATGCACTGAGTGACCTAAACCTTTAATGGGGAAAATGGTTTCAGTCAAGAGCTGGATGATTGTAAATAATAATAATAAAAACCTTTCAGTAAGGAAAAGCTAAGTGTTTTCTTTGAATGCAAACAATAATAATAATAATAATAATAATAAAATAATAATAATCTGAGGTACAGGACCCAAAGAGACCTTTTCCTCAAGTTTCATGCAACAGTTCTCTCATCAGCTCTGAACCCATCTACCTCTGTAACTCAGAAAGCTTTCTTTTTTTCTTTTCCTCTAAGTTCAAGGATACACTTATCCATTTTCTTGGTAAGTGTATAACTTTGGATCTCTCTCCTGCCTACACAGATTCTTCTCCAAAGAAATGAATATCCCTTCGGTAAGAGAACAAAACCCGAGCCCTTCTTTGGATTCCAAATCCAGACGCATTCGATTCTGCGACTCTGCTAAGCAGCGTGAAACAACGTATTTTCGTCCAAACATATTCGTATCCAAATACTCGGCTCTCCTGCCAGAGATTTTTTTCCTCCGCTTTAAGCATCAGTCTGCAATCTTCGATAGTTCCGGTAGAGGGCAATACACCAAAGCCATTTATCGAAGGCTTTTCATGGCAGTTGCCCTAACCAGCTGCTACAAAACGCCCTAGGTTTTTTTCTTCTTCTGGGTTAGCGTTCTAATGCCAAATATTTACAATTAAATCTTTTTTTTTGTTCCTGGAAAAGCTCAAACTGCTTATTTCTTTTTTGAGTGCACAAAGGCACAGGTGCATTCGCAGTGCCTGAAAACATCTCTATGGAAAAATCAAGATATAACCCTCTTTGCTACTCTTTTTTCCCCATCTTCAGCCAGTTTTGTTAATTATGGAAATTAACTTTCATAAATGCATACCATGTCCTCTCCACAAATAATTTACAATAACAAATAAGAACTATTTTCAAGACAGAGTGTGTAAAAGAATAATTACATATAGGTATTCAAACTATATGTAGTATTAATTTAAGTCAGGAGCACAAATAGGACAAATCTTAGTTTCAAAATGGTTGCAGGGCAAAACAGTGGGATATTTGCACCTGTTGCTTCCCTTAAGTGCCTGCATACCATTGTGTGCAGCGTAGGAAATTAATAGGATGAGCTGTAGATCTGTGTACAGTCACAGAACCATCATCTCACTGCAACCACAGATACCTGGTGGGACAGCTCATGTGACTGGAATGCTGTCTATGGAGGATCATGTTCTTTTTTGGAAAGTCAGGCTAAGGAAGCAAGGTGGAGGACCTGCCCTCTATGTGAGAGACCAGCTAGAATGTAATGAGCTCCATCTGGGAGAAGGTGGGAAAAAGAAGGTTTATGAAATGTGGCAAAAGTTCCTTTCCTATTGGGAGGAGCATAGGGAATGTTGTCAGGGCACGCGGGGAAGTGAAAAGGAAGGCTAAAGCTCAGCTGGACCTGAAGCTGGAGAAGGAGAAAGGATAATAAGAAGGTTTTTTTAAATGTATGTTAATAGTAAAAGGAAGACTAGGGATATCATGGGTCCCCTACTGAATGAGGGAGGTGGCCTGGTAATGGAGGATGCTGAGAAAGTGGAGATGCTGAATGCATTCTTTGCTTTGGTCTTCGCTTCAAAGATTCCCCCTCAGGACACCTGAAGGGAAGACTCTCTGTCTGGGAAACAGAGAGCTTCCCTCTGGTTGAGGAGGGGGTGGTCCAGGAGCGTTTAGATGGGGTCACTGTGCACAAATGGGCCCTGGTGGGATGTATCCACATATGCTGGGGGAGCTGGCAGAGGTGACTGTTGAATCACTATCATCTTTGACAGGTCTTGGAGAACAGGAGAGGTGCCTGAAGACTGGGGCCACTAGTGTCACTCCAGTCTTCAAAAAGGGAAAGAAGGAGGATCCAGGAAACTCAAGGCCAGTCAGTCTCACCTCTGTCCCTTGAAAGGTAATGGAACAGCTTGTTCTAGATGTCATCTCCAAGCAATTGGAAGAGAAGAAATTCATCAGGAACTTCTGAAGTTCATCATCATCACGGATTCACCTAGGGAAAATCACGTTTGACAAAACCCGTAGCCTTCTCTGCTGGCATCACCAGCTAGGTAGATGGGGGGAGACCAGTGGATGTCATCTACCTTGACTTCAGCAAGGTTTTTGATACCATTTCACATGACATCCTGATCTTTAAGCTGAGAAAGAGTGGGATAGATGAGTGGAGTGTGAAGTGGGTTGGGAACTGGCTGACTGTCTGAGCTCAGAAGTTGTGATTGGTGTTGCAGTCTGGTTGTAGACCTGTGAGTAATAATGTTCCCCAAGGGCTGGTGCTAGGACCAGTCTTATTCAATGTCTTCATCGACAACCTTGATGAGGGGATAGTGCCCACCCTCAGCAAATAAGCCGATGATACAAAGTTGGGAGGAGTGCTGACACACCTGAAGGCCATGCTGCCATTCAGAGAGACCTGCACAGATTGGAGAGCTGGGTAACAATAAACCAGATGAGGTTTAATAAAAGCAAGAGAGGAGTCTTGTACCTGGGAACAGATTAGGGCATGAACTGCTGGAGAGGAACTCTGTGGAGAAGAACCTGGGGGTCCTGGTGGACAACAGGTTGGCCATGAGCCAGCAGTGTGCCCTAGTGGCCCAGAAGGCCAATGGGATTCCTGGAGTGCATTAAAAGGAATGTGGCCAGCAGGTCAAGGGAGGTGATCCTCCCCCTTTACTCTGCCCTGGTAAGTCCTCAGCTGGAGTATTGTATCCCGGTCTGGGCTCCCCAGTTCAAGACAGACAGGAATCTCCTGGAAAGAGTACAGTGGAGGGCCTCAAAGATGATAAAGGGTCTGGACTATTCCCCTGTGAGTAGAGGCTGGGTGACCTGGGTCTGTTCAGCCTTGAGAAATGAAGACTGAGAGGTGATCTTACTAATGCTCGTAAATATCTTACGTGCAGGAGTCAAGGAGACATGGCCAACCTCTTTTCTCATGGTCTGTGGGGACAAGACAAGGGGAAACAGCCATGACTGAAGTGTAGGAAGTTCCACACCAATATGCAAAAGAACTTCAGAGTGAGGGTGATGGAGCACTAGAACAGGATGCCCAGGTGGGTTGTGGATTCTCCTTCTCTGGAGATATTCAAGACCCACCTGTACACCTACCTGTGCAGCCTGCTGTAGGGGGTGCTTGCTTTGCAGGGGAGTTGGGCTTGATGATCTCTGGAGGTCCCTTCCAGCCTCCACAATTCTGTGGAGAATTCTCCTTGTGAATCATCTTTTCTTGTGTGAAAACACAACTTTCCTTACTGGATAAGGATTGAAGAATCAGATGTTCATATGGATGAAGGCAATTTGAGACATCACTTTGAACTGCTGCTACTGCACAAAAGAAAAGACAACATAAAATCAACATGCGAAGCTTGTAGAAGAGTCACCCTTCTGAACATAAAATCTGTCAGTCTTCACTGAGCAGACAAAAAACCTGATTTTAGAGGAAATTTTTTTTAACATTGGTCAGATGTAATTAAAGGTGCACAAAACAAGTGACAGAAGATAAAAGCATCAGAAATGTAAATTTCATGAAGTGAAGTCATATGAAGATACCAATTCATATGTTATCTAAGATTAATGGCAATATGTGGCCACCTGAACAAGACAATTCATGAAAAAGGGAGAATAAAGACTTTATAAAAAAAAGAGTGACTGGTCAAAAATCAGAATATCCCAGTTAATCTTGCTTAATAACAGTATTTTAAACCTTCTAGAATAATAAAAAAATCAATATTTTAAAGGCAGTGTACAATGACCTAAAATTCAGACCATCTAATGTCATCTGGGGCACGTGTAATACAATTACTGAAGCTGATCATCTAAAAATGAAAAAAATTGTGGAGGAACACAGTAGAAAATACCCATTATTCACACAACTGTGTGTAAGCAAAGCACAGAGGAGGTGAGTTTTAGACACTGTACTCAACTGAATTGCTTCTTTATAGAACTGCTTCCTCACTCAATTCAGTTTTTAAATTCTACATTCCAAGGATTTGCTATTATACATATAAATATCTTAGAGGAAAAAATGGTAGAAGATGTATAAAGAAGTGGTGGCAGCAGTATTAAAATCAGATATGAAAAAATTAAAATCCTGAGATTTCCTGTGAAGAATACAGTTATGCATATTCCAACTGAGTGGCAGAAACTGGGAAGTAGGTTCAAAAGCGTATAGGATTCAAACTCCAATTATCTTAAATTATTGGTTGAAAAAAAAAACCCAAAAAAACCAACCAACAATAAAAAGAAATAGTCTATTTAAGAAAGGAAGACAATGAGAAGTGAACAGAGTTATTTATATGTCCTGCTGAGCTTACGTTTTCATGGAGTTAAGCCAGTACATAACAACTAGAAGCTTCTCCTTTGGGATTCTTCCCAACATGTGGCCAGAAGGATATTCTTGGAGGAAAAAAAATCGATCTATTAAAACAATTCTTACGTACCTGTAAGCCAGGTTTAACATCTGCATTTGAAGATAATCAGGTAAACATATTTACATTCCTACCTGAATGCAAAGTAGGTAGCTACTCTGTTTTTAAGGGACTAATTCTCACTTCCATTTAGTATGTTGGTCACATGAGTAAATTGAGGACAGAATAAATAAATAATAATCAAACCTCTCAGATCAAGTAAAAGCAATGCAAGAGTTGGTTATGCATTCAGTGCGGCATAGAATTGGAGCTAATGAAACCCAGGAAACCCTGGGTGATTAATAAGTTCAAAACTAATTCTATGCTTGAACATTCTTAAAAGAAAACTGAACTGCAAGCTGAAATAGAAGTCACAAATTTGGCTTCATTTTGAGACTTTGCAGCATAGGCCTTTGTCTCTGCAGGCATAACATAGCTAAGTGTGTGCAAGAAAAATATCTTCCAACAGTTTCCTTGATGCAATACAAAAGATTTGCTGGATTTTACACTAGAGTATATCACTAGAAAGACTCAGTGAATATTTAGCACAAAAAGGGGCACTGAAAGATAACAAACTAACTCCTTATCTATAGCAGATTTTTTTTTTTTATTGTTGCTACATAGGCTGCAAAAAAAGGTAATCTTTCCTGTTTTGCTTTCATTGACAAACTATTAATATTATGTTGGAAAAGTCCTCTGTCAGCCACAAATGATGATACATTACCAAAGTTCAAACTGTTTAAACTTAGTTTTTGTCTTTTCATTTGGATTGCATTTTACATGCAGGTTCACAGAACTGTCAAGTAGACAAGGACTACTTCCTTTTCACTTGCCTACTAAAAACTTGCCAAGAAACATATTAGAAGTCAAAGCTTTTGGGCATCAGTGAAACACACAAAAACCATGTGTAATTCAATTTTCAAATTGCTCTCATTATTGAAAGAGATGATGATATATATTGACAAGCTTTGCTGTCACCAATATTATGCATTCAAAGGAGATCTTAGCAAAATGAGTATTGTTGCTTTCTATCATAGTCAATTAATGTAAACTAAGGTAAGTCACCCACTTAAGTACAAATAAAACCTTTTCTGATTTCTGTAAATTCCATCAAGAAAGGGAAAATTTTGAGAGCTTTATTAAAATAGTGTATTCTATGATTATTTCTGTGATCCACTTATTTCTGTAATTCCCCATAATGACAGAGAAGTTTCTCCTGCAGAGGTTACAACTAACTGCTATAAGGCTTTCTACATTTTTACTGGTGATGTTTTTTTACTTGGACTGAACATACTTTGATTGTTGAAATGTTGCCTTAGAGTCACCCTCAACATCATGGTCACACAGAGAAATATCTCAGCTGTCTAAAAATAGTAAATTGTAGTGCTAGTATTTCACCTGAGACTCTGATTATTTCATATGGCATGTACTCACTGTGCACTTGGCCAGTACACCCAGTGCCTAACACCTGATAAATTCCTCTTTAGATGACAACACTTTTGAGTGTATAGTGTAATCATAAATGTAGGTTTGGTTTTAGATATATTTCAGGAAATATATTTCAAAGTTATCTATTTGGGATTTTGGAGGTGATTGAATATATTTCTACAAAAACACAAAATAGGCCCTTTTTATTTTACAGTTACCTAAATGTCAGCTATTGCTGTTAGGTTTAAGTTACACAGGATGTCATTTCAACAGCAACATAACTTGGGGATAAAACTAAATATATCTCAGGGATAAAACTAAACATATCTGGAGTCCCTCCAGGAGAGCAAGTGGACTTCTCCCTTTTCTTCCAGTTTTTTTTGCCTTGCCTGGCCAGGCTCTTTGGCCTTCAAGATGAGGTCTCAAGGTGATGGCTGAAAGCATCTTTCACCTCACTTCTCCACTCATGCAGTGTTACAGACAATGCCTGCCTCATAACCCAAGTAATTTCAAAACTAGAAAGTGAACAGCTGGAAAACTACAGTGGTTGAGGAAGTAGCAGCCATAATTAAGATCTAAAAACCTTCAGACATCTGAAATGCAAATACGCTAAGTAAATGCTCTATAAGCACATAGTGCAATTTAGTTACAGGTGTAGATTTTTCATCAGAAATGTCTTTACCGATGATTGTCTTTGTTGTCTTGGGCAAATAATGCAGCAGTGCTCATGCTCTCTTTCTTGATTCTGTCCACACATGGAAACACTTCAGTGCGCATCAGATAGTCCCTGAAGTACGTACAACAACACAGGACCCAACTGTGGCCCTCTTAACTCGTAAAAAAAATGGCTATGCAGCAGATAAGCATATGACAAAAATTGGCCTCAATATTCCTTGAAAAAAAAAAATATCTATGGAAAACATACAGGTTGCTAGGGACATTTAACTTTAGGCAAACAAAACATTTTTATAGGTTGCTATAGTTGGAAATATCTAGCAAAGCCCCAGTGCCAGCTGTGCACTCGGTGCAAAGCACAGTAGAAATTATAGCAGTGTGCACAGGAAAATACACAAATGCTTTGTTGCTTGCTTTATCATTCAAGCGTTTTCAACTAGAAGATCTAATAAGTTTATTAGAAATATCAATATCCCGTTTCACAGCTGATTAAGTGATCTGAAAGATGTCTGCTTACTTTAGCAAACATCTAGGTAACATTTAGTACAGACTTTTTTTTTTAATGGTGGCTGGTTAGATATGGTGCAAGAATTAACACTGATGGAAAAGTTAACTCATGAACGAAAGAAGAATTAAATGAAAGCAGATCTGCTGCAGAGCAATGGTACAACCACCCAAGTAGGTATGGACTGTCGCAACCATGCTGTTATTGGTGGTCTGAGCATCAGAAATTCAGGAACTCCAAACCATGCTCCCACACAGGCCAAGCTCATCTTGTTATTCAAGGAGGAGATCTGTATATGTGTAATGGGATATGATGGGATGGAAAGCACCATGAAAACAGCAGGGTGGCAAAGTCTTTGGCTACAGCAAATGAAAACAAGCCCAAATACAGCAGATACAGAAATTAAGGAAAAAAAAGAAGCTGCTTATCTTTGGAAGGTCTTGGGTAAGCAGGGAACTTCAACAAGAGATACCCTCACCTCCATTGCCAGCCCGTAAGTGAGGTCTGGGAGGTGGATCCTGGCTGCATGCACCTGAGCTCCTCTGGGTTGGCCCTGCCTTCCCACCAGGTGCTCAATCGCTGCTTCAGGCTATGATTTAGCATTTCTGCTACAATATGTAGCAGAATGTGTACAAAATACATAGCTACAATGTGTACAAAAATGCAGAGATTTGTGTATAAGTCAGGTTTGGACATCACTGAAGCTCAAACTTTGAGACAGAGGAGCCTAAATAGCCAGATACATCCTTTAGTTACTGAACTACTTCAGAAATATATTTCTTCTTTAAAATATAACAAAAACAACACAAGGAATCCAAGATTGTGTTTGTATTTCGAAACTCCCCAGTTACTGATTTTTTAAAATCTCTAAGCTACAAATTATCCACGTACTTTAGAGCAAGGATTTATTGCCAGTTATTTTTTCTTAGGCTAAGTGTCAGTGTCCTCTTTTAAACTCATGCTTCTGCTCCAGCTGATCCCAGCAGAAATGCAAAGGCTTAAGTGACTTCATACACCCTAGACAGAGCTTCCAAACTCACAATGTGTAAAAGCTTGAAATAGCACCTCTGTGCCTATACTGGGAGTTGTGTAACGCACCTAAGATACATGGTTACTGGAAGTACTGGAAAATTCAAATCCTTTTTTTTTTTTTACTGATGCCAGTCAGTCTGATACCTCTTGAAGTGGTCTGTGCCATTTGGAAATCCTGCCTTCTATTCACTGTTCAAAGCTGAGTGAAAAGCAACAGACACACAATGTGCAGTATGTGTCCACAAGCTGTGAAAGACCTTGAAGTTTCAGGCCAAAATTGTACTTGTTTTGATAACATTTGCCCGAAATATAGTGTTAAGAAATGATCTTTCAATGCTCTGTGCCAACTATTTTGTATCTTATGCGAAACACTGGAACACATAAAATTAATAAATACCAAAATATTAGTATAAATGTTAACTACACTCCCCTCCAACAACAACAACAACAAAAGCAGTGAATAGTAAAAAAAAAGAAAAAAAAAAAAAGCTTTGTCAAGATGGGGGAATATTTCACAGGCATGTAACAATTATCTGCACTTTGTGCTAGATAATAAAATCTGTGTTGCTTCTCTTACAGGAAAAAGTATATTTGTAAAAAGACAAACAATAATATATCTTCCCAGGCTTGATCACAGAGAAGGGAAAGACCTTTCATAATTTCCTGGTATCTTCACTGGTGTTCTTTTTCACAACTTGTGTTTCAGTTCAGGGATATTTAAGCTGCTTTCTCACTGGCTATTTTTCCATAAACTACTGGAAGACTTTAAACTGCCAAGTGATTACATGGAAAAATTACACAGACATAGAGGAGCAACTTAGGTTTGCAGCTTAGATTGGGCAGGCTGTGCTGTGTCTGCAGACCCACAATTCAGACCAACTTGAAACAAGTATTGACACTCTAGGCTGAATTCAGAATGACCACGGTGACCTAAAGGGACTTATACCTGGCATTATTTGTATGGTTTTTTTTTCTTTGTTATGCATTTTACTATCTTTTATCACTCTCGCACATTTGTCAATATGAAAATAATGTCTCTGTTTTTAATTTGCTTCTAAACTTGATCAAGGTCCTTTCTTTTCAAAGATATGTTCGCAACTGTGCAATTGAGCTCCTGAATTGGAGCTCATTCTCAGCAGACCCACTGACATGCAAACTTTGTTTTTGCATCTGACATGTAACATGTTAGCATATGGTGAGTCTAATTGCACAGTTGCAGTTTGGCACTGCTTTGGTGCTGACAGGCTGATAACTTTTTAGCTGCTGCTCAGCTGCAGCTGAGAACATGACTGCTTTTAGTTGTTTTCATAGCAAAGAAGTTCATCTGAACTCCTGCTGCGTTTTCAGCAAAACTCTTTGACATGACCTAGAACCCAGTAGGAAGACTCACCAAGCAGTTAGCAACAGGTGAGAAGTACAAATGGATCTGATCCCTTCTCCTCATGAACACAGGCTAAGGATGGCAGGGTGAGTGTCTGTTGTAAGGAGTTTTCCCACTGAGGGGTATTGGCACACGCAGCAGCTAGACATATGACTGGCATAGCTCATCTAACTGAGGAAAAAAAAAAAAAAAAAGAGCAGTAGGAGGAGGAATGGAACAGCTCAAAAATGTGCCTCTTAAAATGTCACGACCATTTTAGCTCTCACCTTCTCCTAACATTACTATGACATTACTTGAGGCACAAGCTGAAGGGATTGGTGTGAACAAAGGGGAGTAGCTAGCGTCACCTCTAAATTAGGATCCTTGAGATTAGCAATGCTCAAGGAGAATGACTTTCATTTTTTAATGAAAACCAAGAGGGAATTTCTGCTAGAGTAGTGATGGTTGGGTATAATCCAAGTGTGCCTACAAAACTCTGTGCTGTAGTGAAACCACAGTTTTTGAAGACATAAAATTTTCCTTCATATTTAGATACCATATCTAAATAAAAAGGTTTTTGCATACATCTTTCTTGGCACATATTATATTTAATTTACAAACTAAATAGCCTTAGACTTATTGATAGATAATTCTAGACATACTTATTCAAAAATACCCCATTTTTCAGATTAAAAACAAAGCACACTAAGCATTTCTCAGATTATATGCCCATATCTCTCTTAACCACTCTAGATCCTTACATACACTTTTGGCACCGGTCAACTTGCCATCTGAGCCAGGCTACCACAGACAAAGTTAAGGTGGATGAATAGTCAATTACCTGCAAGAATGAAGTCTTAGACCATAACTGAACTAATCTGCTCAAGACTTTAAAAGGAAGAAAACTGGTTTTAGGTATGATGCTGTGTATCAGCAATGCAGTCACAATGTGTTTCGGTACTCTTACCATGCTGAAAGTATGCTGACTCAACAGTTAAAACATCGTACAGCACAGCAATGGCTCAAAGAATTTTATAGCACTCTGGCATTTATGCAGTAGCATATCTGTGAGTCTCCTTTCCTTCTTCTTGCTAGTAAGTCTTCCTCTAGTTCCAGGTTTCCGAACTAATGTAAAAAATCTGAGTTCAGAAAGTTCCCTGCTTTGGATAGAATGTCTTTTACCTTCAAAAGGGACTAGTTTGCCTTCATTTTTGTGTGTGACTGTACTAATAACAGCAATAAACAAGGCATGTGCAAGAGTGGAATATGGTTGACAAAGCTATGATGTATTACGTATATTTAAAGTTCTACATGCCATTTAGAAAGAAAAAAAGTAAAAATAATGCAGTATTACCTGTAAAACATTTGACAAAGGAGACCAGAACCAGGGCAGACTAGAAAAGACTCTATGTATCAGTGAGTCTTAGGCTGATCTAGACCTTTTGATTTAGAACAAGATTAATAACAGAAGGCACAAGCACACTCCTGTACATAGCATTATTTTTTCTGCAGAGATTTTCCAGTAGTCAAGAATATGTTCAGAATTGAGAAATTTTAGGATGTAGCATATGAAACGGCATCTTTTTTTCTGGATGAACAGATAATGAATCATCACTTTCCATCCTCTATCTATACCTACGATATGTTGCATAAAAAGGGACAGGCATGCTATTTCATTTTCTAGTATACCTGCAGGGTGTTCACAACCTGATTTTGGAGGTAACACCCCGGATGATAAGGTGTCTTTTTTAAGACAGAGACATTCCATTGACCAACACCCTATCCTGCTCTCAACATTGCATGCTATGACTAGCTTAGAAGTTTCTCCTTAAATACCTTCTTCATGGGATGTTCAAATGCAGACAGTGTGAATTAGTGCTATTATCTGGAGAAACCAAACATGCAGTGTATAATGGTAGTGATAAAATGAATATAGCATTTCTACTCTACCACTCTTATACAGAAATAGAATTTGTTTTCTCTCATACTCACCATGAAATAACCATGAGAAAAAAACTACAAATTGCATGATATTCCCTTTTCCTTGGGAACAGAGAGTTTTTAAAAGTTAGCACTGGATGGAAACAGACTTATTAAGCTTTACTGTTCAATATTTTACTTCCCATCTTTGCTCCTAAAGGACATAATCACAACTTCCTTACCTGTAACAGGTCAGTGTGGCTGGGCACTTGCTCATTCAGGGATAGCCTCTTCTTGTCTACTGCAGTGAAATACACGAAATATACAAGAACATGTGAAACTGCTAAGAGATGTAAGAATGGGTTTTCTATAGTCCAGGAGAATAACATGAGTGCTATGCCACCCACACTGTGTTTTATTCTGTATCCTCTCTCATTCTCTAAGAAAGGATCCTTGGTAGAACTCCTTGCTAAAGAGAGAGAGGATGTTTTTAACAAACTCATTAACAAAGAATGGCTAAAAGAACTTTCCAGAAGGGATGTGTGTGGGTTAGACTAGCATTCGAGCAACCATAAGTGGTATCAAGCAACGTTTGTTGGCATATGAGCAGCACGGTTCAGAAAGAGCTTCAGAGAGAAAAAATGAAATGTTGCCAGCCAGAATTTTTAAATGAGGTGAGGTAAAGTAGTACTGAAAATCTTAGTGGCTTCTTCTAAGCAAACAGGGCAGCAAGCCTTGGGTAAAAGTTTATGGGAGAGAAAGTGGAATGTGGTGAAACAATTCAATGAAGACTTGGAGTCATAAGGGCTGAGAAGAAGGTGAAATGTAAACTGAAAGCATTAGAAGCCACACAGCCAAAGGGATGCAGAAGAGATAGGAAGATGACAGTGAATCACGGGAAAATAAAAAATATAGTGCCAAAGCAAAAGCTTCTGAAGGGGTTTGAAGGGGGCCTATATCCATGACTGATGCAGCAAGCAAAGTAAATGGCTTGTGTATCAGAATTCAGAAGGGCTGAACAACAGTTTTATAGATAGGTGTGTATGGGTGTCATTTGGAAATGGTGGCAGACATTAAATCAAAAATCATGAAAGCCTGAGAGAAAATTGCAAGTCTACTTCCATTGCCTCTTCCACCCTTTCTACTGATGACTGAGATCATGTACAAAAGAAGGATTTTCAGAGGTCTCTCAAAGCACAAATAAAATGTAACTTATTGTATGCCAAAATACAGATAACTGCTGTTTCCAAAACAAACCAAAGTGCCCTGAAGAAATTACAGAAATATTAATGTACCAAATTTCAGATTTAGAGTCTGCCACAGCAAACAAAGCTTTGCCTTTGTTCTGCTGAGAGAACACCATTAATTTTATTTAGAATCCTGAAATGAATGCTAAGCGAAGTGATTACCCCCCTTCACTGGGTACTTCTGAAATTGCTTCTGCAGTACTGAGTCCAATTTTGTTCCCTCAGTAAAAGAGCCTCATGGATTAACAAGGAGGGGTGAAACCAGTGGAGGGTCACCAAGAGGGTTAGGGGACTAGAACATGCTACAGGCAGCAGGACTGCCCTGCTGTAGGAAACTGCTGTGGGAGCAGTTTCTTTGTTTTGCAGAGGAAAAGGCTGAGTAATGATGAATCCGAGCATAGCCTTCACCTACTGAAAGACAGACAGTGGAGAAAATGGAGCCTGACCTTTCCCCAGGAAGAAAAAAGGCAAGTCAGATATTGCTGCAAAAACATTCCAGTTATAAATGGAAAAATATTACAAGAGTGGTTAAGCACTAGTAGAAGTTGTCTAGAGAAGCTGTGGACTCTGTATCCTTGCAGATCAGTTGGATAAACAACCTGAGCTCAGCTGGACAAGCAACGTAGGCAGCCAGATCTAACTTTGAAGCTAGCCTTGTTTTGAAGACAAGACTGGAACAGATGACCTCCGGAAATCCCTGCCTGTCCCAGTCATTCTATGAATGTAGTTCTCCAGGGAAATATGCAAGATTTTTCTCACTGATTAAATACATTTTAAAGACTGCAAAATATACTATAAGCATTACTGCATATGTGGAGCAAGCACATTTTGACAGCAAACTCACTGTGTTCTGGGAAGCAGTATCCAAGAATAACCCAAGGAAACTAATTTACTGCAAATATGTTATTTAGCCTGTAGATCTTTCTACACTCAGAGGCCCAGTGTCCCAACCAGTTGTGGGATGAAACAAGACTGATGCTGTTACAGTCTTTGGATTTGAGAGGCTTCATTCTTTCCAGTAAATCTAAAGATGAAACTAATCTCTGCATGAAGTTTGATCCCTGTGAAACTGAACAAATATTTGTATATGTGTGTTTATATCATGCTCCAGAAAGAATGCTGAAATAACTAGGTCAGATCCTAGGAAACTCCTATTTTAAGGCTGAAGTGATTAGAAGTCAGATTAAACCTTGAAGAAAAAAGGTTCATTCATCCCTCAGACCTGTGCCATAGGGGAGCTTTTTCCCCCAACAGAGCAAATCCAAGAAAAACTCAACATAGAATTTCACTGTATTAATTTTCAAGCACTGCTCTTCCCTTGTGATACACAAGACAAAAGGGACCTTATAAGAGAACCTAAAATGTAGAAACAGATCATTTCTCTTCAGTGGCAGAATAAGAAAAGAAGCATTATTCAAAGACTTCCAAACACTATATGAACATATTGCAGATGTCAGCTGGACTGCTATTAAATGCAGCAATGCTTACTCAGGATGAGGGTTTTCATAAAATTGTTCAACATAATTCTTACAAAACTGGAAATCATACTGAAAAATCACGTGTCTCGTGCAAGATTGTAAGGGATTTTTCACACCTGGATAAAGAGGTCACCTATTTGCTTGAAAGACTTTGAAGAACAAAAGTCTTGCCACGTAACTGCCAAAAAGTGTCTATTCAATCAGTGTTCACTTGGTCACACAGAGTCACACAAAAACCAAATTGCACAAAGCATAACTTCAGTTGCTGGGTTATTTTTTGCAAAAGATTGATATTCACTCCACCTGGCTCATTGAAAAAAGAATAAATTCTGACTACCTATACACAGCAATGTGATTTATATGTATGAAATGTCTGATAACAGAATCTCACAGAATCTTTTTGGATGTGTGGATTTGATTACAGATCAAAAGAAATTTGGTTTCCAAATATACTGAAATACTAATAAGGGAATATTGTATTTCTTTCAGACATCTAGGACAATCTTTATGTTCTCAAAAACTTCTAAGCCAGATAATATGTATTTTAATTTGTACATATCTATACAATATATGAAAGTTTTCTTTCAGATACACCTTACCACATGCAAACAAAGCAATTACACTTTCAAAAGACAACATAATTATAAATGCTATGTAAGGAAATCTTGCTTGAAATATCCTGAATTTAACATAATCACATTACACAAACTTTCAGTTAGTTTATGATGTTCCCTTGCCTTTCTGTGACAGTTGTTTCAGATAACAATGCATTTCTGTAGAGTGATTCATTTGTGGACAGTGGAGTACTTTTTCTAGACTTTCTGTGATTCATGCCATGAGATATGGGGTAATAAAGACTACAAAAAGATAAAAACTCAATTATTCCTTTTGCAGACTGTGCCAGCAGCACTAAAGAAATTCCTAAAACAATGGAGTTTCCCAGGAATAGTTTTCTTGGTTCACATTTGTAACCATAAACCATTCTCAAAGTTCACTAAAAGGCTTTGAGAAGTAAGTAAAGAAAATAAGATTCTGCTAAGGTTAAACCAAGCTTTTAACTGTATTTCATTTGATAAATCACTGATTTTACGTTTTCAAAGGTCCACAAGCTCAACTTAATTTGGACTTCCCTAGCCTTGATGCATACCTGAATAATTACTTGCATCACAACCATGGTCATAGAAACTGGCTGCCCAACTTCATAGATAATAGCCATTTACAAAGATTATTCTTGGTCAGAGAGTTGATATTGAACATAAGAGCTCAATTTAATAAATGGCCAGTGGAAGCTTTGTGTGACTGCAGTGTCCCCCAGGCTGATGGGCCATGACTATGCTACCACAGATTCTCTTTTATTAAAGCCTTTCTTTATTAATGTGTGTTGAGTAATGCTGTGGGAACCAAGTATGTGCCAGCTAAAATCTGATGAGTATTTTCTATTTTCTAGCAACCACAGTATTGTGTCTTGGATTAGCAATTGATTTTAGCCTCAAGCCTAAAATCTAATCAAGAACGTCCCTGTTAAATTGTATAGTATTACTGTACTGAGCTAGCATTACTCTCTGACCCTGCAAACAGCAGCAATTTTTCAAGGGATATGTTGTTATGCAAGTAGATGGAGATGTACAATTTTTCCTCTCTGAGGTTTATTCCACAAATGCAGTTATGACCAAACCATGCTCTCAGGAAATGCTTTCTTACCTTTGCTTACAAAGGCTTCAATTAAAAGCCCATCCAACTTCTTTCATACTCACAACTGCAATGCATCTCCTTCCTTCCCTCCTGAAGCTCTGCAGGAGGATGACAATGTAGCAACCTAAAGTAATAAAGACAAATGGTAAACCACTGAAACTTGCTTAATTACTTGGTTTTGAAAAATGGTTTGAGAGAAGCAGCTTTTTCATTCTGCTCTGCCATGAAACGACCAGAGCCAACAAACGAATGACCAAGCTGTTGGATAGCTGACAGAGACTGAATCACTTTTTACCTACTCTAAAAGCCACTCATTGAAAAAGGATCTGGCTGGTTTAGGCAGGTGAAGAACAAACAGCAGACCTGCAGCACTGCCTGCATAAACAAGCATTCACAGGAGAGCTAACGCTCTTGGTCTTTGAGCAGAACACCTTGACCTGCCTGCCTGCCTGCCACACAGTGACCTCCATGGGCCCACCGGGGAGCCAGCCCGCGTGCTACCTAGTCTAGGAATAATGGGAATAATGTTGACTGCAAACTATTTTGAAAAAGCATACATTTAATGTTTCTGAAACTATGATGACAATTTACTACAGTTCATTTATCGCAATTAGGCTTCTATACTTAAAATGCAGCATTTTCAGAAAAAGAGCCTGAAGTAGTACAAGAGGTCAGTTTCGGTTTACTTGCTCTAGAGTCATTGGGGTACAGCTGCCTGTTATGCGACCCCCCTGACTCTCACAGCAGTGCTTTTCTTCTGTGTGTTCCTACAAGTGTCAGGAAAGTGGCTACGACACAAACTGCTGTCAAACATACAGTGAGACAACGATTATTTTCCTCTGGAGCTGCTCCTATTTTAGCAGCCCTGTTTGAAATGGGAGACAGGCAGACAAATCTACATTTTTAAGCTTCCGATGACAGGGGAGCTGCTGAACCAAAATAACCAGAAACCTGAGTCCTCTATAAAAAGTGCAGATAGAAGACCATCACCAACAGTGCAAACTGTTCTACTACCTCAGGTAACCCCAACAGTGTGCCTCAGTGCAGGGACATCTCTTCAGGTGAGGAAAGAGCAGTTCTGGCTCTGCACAGCCCTCTCTGCTTGCAATCAGAAACTGGAGCAGCACGCTGTGGCCATGAACGGGGCTTCAGGTCACCGAGTAGCCACTCGGTGCTGTGTGTGCAGTCCATATTTACTAACTTGGGCAACAGCATGTCCATGAAAAGCTCTGCATCTCACTACTGTTGGGTTGGCTGATCTCTCCTCTCCTCTCCTCTCCTCTCCTCTCCTCTCCTCTCCTCTCCTCTCCTCTCCAATAATCTTTGAAAAAGTTTTCTAAGCCAGGAAAAAAAATGAGTATTTAAACCCATCAGGAACAAAACATTTTGTAGTGGCAAAAAATACAGAAAGCACTAGAAATATATGCAGCAAAGGGTACTTGGTGCAACCACCTGTGTGCAGGCTTCAAGCATGAATCAGCCTGGAATAAAACAGCTGCCCAGGTCCTATCTATGGCCTGCACATGGAAAGTGCAGCTTAGCTGTGGGCTGTGCAGGTGGATGTGGTCCCACATGGCCTAGTGGTTCTATGGGACAACAACTTCAGTAGCACAGGCTCATTACGCCTCTCTTGAGTTGCTCACTCATGCTTTAAAATGTGTAAATACAGAACATTTAGTAAGTGCCAGCCATTTATGCCCTTGGGGGTCTTGGGCCTCAATTTCAACCCCTGGCAAAAGCATTTGTAGCACAGAAGACAAAAAAAAACCCAGACACTCTGCAACCAGTAGGGATTGAAGAGCAGTTTTCTGGCACATTCCCTAAGCAAACAATGAGGAAATATCTGCCATTGAGAGGGAGCCAGCAGTCATCAGGAGATAAAGAAATGGAGAGGAGGGATGTGATATGGGGAGCAGAGGATCAGGGAAGGTCATCCTAAGTAGATGGCACCAGGGAATAGGCCAGAACCTTCCCAATCCTTGTCTGCACTGCCAGGTAGTGTTTCAGGCTCCATCTGGGTGACACCTAGTGTCACGTACTGGCACAAAGGGCAGGAACTTCAGTCACCAAGAGTCCTGCTAAGGAACTGAAGCCTTTCTGTCCTATGAATGCCCTCATTGTACACACAGAGGCAGTGTACAGGTCTGCGTGCCATGCTTCAGTCACAAGAAGAGACTTCTCCCTCCAGCACTTTCAAAACTGTTTCTCTGCTTCTATGCAGCCTGAATCCAAAATGAAGGCATCGTTGTCATCTGCCATGCCTTGGCCTGTGCTGATGTGCTGTCTCCTAACGACCTCACACACAGCATTAGAGCCTTTCATTCACAAACCATGTAAAGAAAGGTAATTTGGATGAGCCAAAAAAATCTTATCTTCTATTCTTTATTGTAAGCCCGCTTTGCTTCATGTAGAGCGTAGTGCTTCCTGCTATTCATTGTGCACAGACTCATCTACTGATTAAAGCTCAGAATAGCTCACAGACTCATTATCACATTGGACAGCATGAGTGCAGGGCTGCCCTTGGGAGAGAGGAGTGCAGGAAGGTGACAGTGAAACCATGCAGCCACACCAGGCTCACACAGCCGTGGGGGCAGGCAGTGATGGTGTGGCTGTGGTCATGCTGCAGAGGCCGCGTGCTACTTTTTTCTGTTCCTTTGCTCTTGAAATAGCTAACAGCTACAACGTGGGAAGTACAGCAGGACCTCCAGCACCCTCACACTGCTGTGTGCGGGAGATGAACAGCCAATAGCACCATGCAAATGAAACCTCTGGTTTTGTCACTTTAGACAAAGACAGGTGTAGCCCAAGATGACAGACTTCAGACCTTGACAACATAGGTCTCCAGCTCCTTTTCATCAAATCTGGCAGTTTGCAGTTTCAAGCTGATGTTACTCTTGTTCTGCTAGGTAGCATCCTGCTAAAGCAGCAACAGGAAGAAGCCCCACATTGACATGTTAAACAATATTCACTTGGAAGTCCCATGCAGCAAAC
This sequence comes from Perdix hodgsoniae, assembly GCA_035772895.1. Lineage (NCBI taxonomy): Eukaryota > Metazoa > Chordata > Aves > Galliformes > Phasianidae > Perdix > Perdix hodgsoniae. The sequence goes on from JAPSGF010000013.1 coordinate 15,356,513, forward strand.
CCATTTGCCTTCCTAGCTCTGGGAAAGGCCTGCTACCAGCGAGTGCAATCTGAAGCTCCAGCCGCCCCTGAGCCGTGCTGAGGCCACGTCACCCCCTCTCCTTTCAAGGGATGCAAGGGGTGCTTACAGTCCGAGTGGGATAAAGAGATCCCCATTCCAAACACTGCTGTGAGACACGCATCCTTCAATGCAGCCAGCACCCTCGACTGCACAGAGCCAATACAGCAGCGCTCGGGCACTTATGGGCAAGAATATCGAAGTTATTTCAACCACAGTTTTGGAAACGACTCTGTGGGATGTGAGCGGGGGTGGGGAGAGGAGAGCCCTGGATGCAGCAGGAAGCAACGGCACGCCAAGACCTGGCGGCTCGCATCACACCACGCAAACAATAACAATCGCCGAAGCCCCAGGGGGCGGCTCTTGGCGCCTCCTCCCCGCAGCCGCGGCCACGTGGAGCGACTGCGGCCAACCCCCCCCCCTCCCATGCCCCCCCCGTGGGGCCCCAGCACGCGCAGCCCCGCCGCGCTGCGCCGCGCCCCGGGGCCGGGCCGAGCCGAGCCCGGCGCATAAAAGCGGCGGCGCTTAGGGAGCCCCGGAGGATCTGCAGCGCGCTGCCGCAGGTGAGCGCCGCCGGCTCCGCTGCCCCGCTCTTACTCCGTTCAGTTCTAGCGTGCGCTTCCAGCCCCGCAGAAGGAAGTAAGTAAAGGGGAGGGGGGAGTAAAATCGACCTTCATCCTTTTGGAGAATGAAACCTCAAAACTTGCACTGTGCTCCTCTGATTTTTATCAGGCTTGCAGAAGTACTTAACGCTTGCCTTCTGAATGCCGCTGAACCCCATCATCTCTTGCTGGCAGATTTTTGCCTCTCCTAGCAGTGTAGCTGCTCCGTTGTGCTTTTTTTTGTTGTTTTGTTTTTAATGTTGTATAACCTTGGGAGCAGCACCCTATGGAACTGGTCATGGAAACTGGAAAGAATGCAATCCTGTTTCTGCTAAAAGCCAAACAAAACTTGACAAATCTGATGCTGGTACTCCACTACCTATTATGGTAAATGCTGCCACGGTTTAAGACAGGAGAGAGGAAAAAAAAAAAAAAAAAGGGAGAAGAATGAAGAGGTCAATGCAGATTCTGCTTTTTTGGCAGTGCTCTGGAATACCAGTGAGAACACTGGGAAGGAGAATGCCATTTATTTAAGTGACAAAGCAAGTGCTCTTGCTTCCCATGACTCAACAGAAATCCATATTGCCAGCAAGGATTGGAGCTTTACCAGAAGAGATGCACTGCAGTAGGAGCCCCTTCTGCAATTTATCTTCTACTCCTACTAACTGACCATGGTTTTAGAGTCATAGAATCACAGAATATCCCAAGTTGGAAGTGAGCTGCAAGGACCATAGAGTCCAACTGCTGGCTCCATGTAGGACCATCCAAAACCCAAATCATATTTCTGAGAGCATTTTGTAAAATAATTGTGGTTTTTATCACCTGAGAGATAGGTTTAGGAATAAATCTTAACAAAGAAGGCCGTAGCGTTCTTATTAAATGCTTGCAGTAGGCGTTAGGCATGGACTTTAGGGGATATAAGGGCTGTTTTTAATACATCACTCAAAACATAAGTGAAGAAAAAGTTCTCCTTCAGCTCCTTTATTCTTTCCCCCATTTACTCTGCAATGTCCACAGTGCAAACCAGCTTTCTTAACTAGACCTAGGTTGATAGCTCATACCTGATTTAACCAAAGCCAAATTGCCTAACTAATGCACTTCTGATTCTTCAGAGTTCTAGGGTGATGTGGTACATAGCATCCCAGCTGTTGCTCTGATGGGATAGGTAACTTGATTAATGTAGTGCTGTCTCCTCAAATGCAGCAGCTGATCCAGTCTGTTAGAATTTGAAGACTCAGCTCAGAGTCTCTGAAAGAAATTGAAGTGTATGAGCACTTTCACTGTAACTCAATCTCTTTGTACTGGTACACTAGAATGTTCTTTTGTGCACTTTCAGGAAGATGTTTTTAATTAGCTGTTACTAAAATCCGTGTTTCAGAGATTTAGAAAAAGCAAATGAGATTACATTTGTACTGAAAGATTGCAGAATTATAAAGAAATGACAATATGTTCATTCTGTTTCCTATCTTGAATTGTCAATTTTAATTTAGGCTGCATTATTTAAAGCTGTGCAAAGAGCAGGTCATGAATAATTAAGACAGCAGATGAAGCAAATATGCATTCTCAACAAGCTTTTCCCTGATGGAACAGGTAATAACACACTGTCTTTCTGCTCATTTCAGAATGATTCAGATCTTAGATCCGAGACCCTTGCCAAACTCCATCATGCCTGTGGACATGGCCATGAGAATCTGCCTAGCCCATTCACCACCACTGAAGAGCTTCCTCAGCCCCCTTGAGAGCTGCCAGAGAAATAACTTTGTGAACAGATTCAAACCTCTCAGACCATGTCTCCATGTGAGACGTGATTCTGAGGCACAGAACAGTGACTGGAACCACTCAGCAGCCCGAGCCAAGAAGCGAGTTGTGTTTGCAGACTCAAAGGGGCTCTCCCTGACAGCAATACACACCTTCTCAGACATCCAGGAGCACCCTGGCTGGGACCTCCAGTTTGATCTTATAGGTCTTGAAAGCATAACATCTAACCTGAAGCTTCACGAGGAGAAAAACTTGATTCTGGATTTCCCACGTCCCTCAGCCGACTATCTGGACTTCAGGAACCGCCTGCAGAAGAACTTGGTCTGTCTGGAGAACTGCAGCCTTCAAGAAAAGGTGCTGTCAGGCACTGTGAAAGTAAAAAATGTGAGCTTTGAGAAGAAGGTTCATGTTCGAATCACCTTTGATACGTGGAAGACTTACACAGACACTGAGTGCGTATACATGAACAATGTTTATGGTGATTCCGAAAATGATACCTTCTCATTTACTATTGACTTGCCTCCTGCCATTCCTTCTCAAGAGAAAATAGAGTTCTGCATTTTTTACCAAAGTGGAGAGCGTACCTTCTGGGACAATAATGAGGGGCAAAATTACAAGATTCTCCATGCAGAGTGGAAATCTGATGGTGTTCGGATACCATCTTCCACGAAAGACTGTTTTGCTGTTCCAACTCCAAGGAGAGGGCAGGAGAGAGAGCCTGATCATCTCGGCAGCCCAAGGCTGTCCAGTGGCCTCTTCCCTCAGTGGCAGAGCTCAGGTGGGATTGAAAATTCATCACCATATTGGTGACAGACACTAGCTTGGAAGTGCTCTTCCACTTGGCAACAAACCAGTGTTTGCTTTCTGGTTCACTTAACTGTATAACAAAACCACCGGCAGGTGTGGCTGCCTTTGCAACTCCAAACTCAGCAGTCTGTGGGACTCGTGAAGCCATATTATGTTATTGAAGTTCTTAGCCAAAACTCAACCTTGAAAAGAAAGACAAACAAGATAAAACCCATGTGTGTACCACCTACTAGAAGTAGCATGCCTGCATCTTAAGTATATGCTACTTGCTTTCTGCTGTTATCTCTCCTGAGTCATTAGGCAGGAGACTCAGTTAGGAGCTATGGAAGGTGACAGTATCTTAGCAAGCTGTAGCAGCTGTGTGTGCGCACACAGGTTTCACATAAGCAGAACATCACAGTTCATTTTGTGCCTGTTAGTGCAGCAGAGCTGAGGCAGTGCTCTCAGGACTGAGGCTTGCAATGACCTACCTGCTTGTAGCAGTGGCAGGTAGGACTGCATGGCTAGGATTTGTGGCTTCAGTAAATGTTAGGAAACTTGGAGTGGATAATGGAAAAGTGGGAGAAGGGGAAGAGGTAAGATGTGCTGCCTAACTTGGAGATGGACAGTGTGTTGATGTCTTCAAAGCTGGCTTTCTAAATAAAGGAAAAGTTTATGAACTTAAAAAGGAGAACACAGAAAATGATGCAAAGTGAGTGGTGGAAGTGACTTTGGGAAGACATCTCTGACCTCACTGGTCTTGGGGAATAATGGATATCTTGCATTTAAGATCAAATCTAACCTTGATTTCTACCTTCATCATTCTACTCGCTTGTCAGGCTGATCGTTACTTTCTAATGTAAAAAGAAAAATGTGCCTTTATAAAAACAATCTCTGTACATGCCAAAAGTAAAGGCTGAAGCCAAGGTTAGTGCATAGATGTAGACTGAGTGATTTGTAAGTGTCTTAGCCTGTGGCAGCATTAGGTGATTTCACTCATTTCCTCATCTAGTCTTACAGCACCTAATGGTTGAGTATCCTGCTCCCTACTGCAGAGTCAGAGAGAACTTTTGAAAAGTGTGTAATGTAGGAAAGGTCCTTCATATTGAAGACAGTGAATTAGCTACAGCTGGTGAAAGCTAATTTGTTTTGAAGAGCAGAATTGCTGCTAGTTTTTTCTAGAATGAATAGGCTTACACATAAATAGAAAACTGCTCAGTTTTATTGTACCTCATTTTAGAAGTTTTTTTTTTTTTTAAACAAGCATGTATTTTATATCATATGCTTGTAATCTAGCTTCATGAGCTGTCAAACTGTAAACATGGTCTGTGTTTCATGCAAGATTTGTGTGGGAAATTGTCCAGCACATACTAGGCAGTTGTAAATACTGGCACACCTTTTAACTGTACAGAAGTGATGTTAACATCAAAATACATGTGACTTGTAAAATAGTCTGAGTCTGAAGCTACTTGCCGTGTAATGAGAAGATAAATGCTAAGATGAAGTAAGTCTCTTCCTCTTATTGCACTTTTTTTTTTAATGTAACCTATGCTGTTAAGTGTCAACTAGCTATTTTAAGAATAAATTGTATTTTGATACATCTGGTTCTTATTGAGTCAGCTCAGTCTGCTAATTCTATTCCTTCTTTAAACAATTGCTGCTCCAACAGGAGCATGAGGTATAGCTGGTTTGCTCTGTGCCACCAGCTGTTGGTAAAGCTGAATATGGTATGTTATCTCAGCACAACATCTGATGTTATCCTGAAGATGAAATCCAAACTCTTCACTGAATAAGAAGTTATCAAGAGTGTTAGCCTTACCAGTTGTCATTTGAAACAAACAAACAAAAACCTTCTATCTCACCCATATTTTGATTTTGACACATTTCTCTAGGGCTTTTCCTGTTACAGGGGTATTTCTGTTCCAGTCCAAGGGCCTGAGTTTTCTGCTGAACTGTAGCATATGTGATGCATGCCTGGGTGCACCTAGACAACAGTACTTAATGTCTTCTGGCTCACTTTCACCTGGTACTTAGCTTGTTACGCAGTCTTTGTAGCAATTGCTGCTATTCAGGGGAGGGGGAGGTTTTGTTTCTCCTTATGCTTAGGAGCCAGTTCAACTGCCATCAGTACCACACAACTCACCAAAGAAAAGTGTCTCTCTTTGAGCCAGTCTTTCACCTTTGACACTGTTCTGTGGACCCACCCTTTCAATTATTTAGGGTGGAGAAAACACTAAATACCTGTGCGGTGTCCTAAGTCTGCAGAGAACAGAGGGGTCTGACACATCCCTGCTTCTGCTAGGTGCCAATTTAGACCAGCACAGAGCAGGAACAGCCTAGCCAGCACCAGTTGTTCACCAGATACACAGGATTTCCCAACTCATTAAGAAAATTCAGTGACAAGATGCAATCTAGTTCAATCTGTTGCACATGAAGTCAGCAAGAGAGATGACTAATTCTGAAAAAGCAATTCCAAAAAGAGAAGACACAGCATGGATTTAATAGCAAGTTTCTGAACTGGGGAGTGAACATAGGGTTTCCACTTTACAAAGCCTGCAGTGGATGCAGAACTCTGTCCATCTACCAACCTCAAGCTTGACTAAAACAAAATTGTAAATAACTCAGTGTCTTTTCCCTGCGAGAGCTCTTGGGCCATGACACATACTGCACCACCCTGCTCTAGGAAGAAAACTGAACTGAAGAGAGATTTGTAACAAGTGGCTGGAAGGCTCCTCTGTCTCAATGTGGGACTTCACTTAAGCAAAACAAAAGCAAAGCTACTGGGTAGAGCGGAAGCCTTTCGCAATGAGCAATTTTGCAGTACTTCTTGTCCTCCAGCCAAGTTCTGGGACTAGCCATCATAACTCAGAATGCTTACTTGTTCTTCTCTTGACTGAGACATAAATCACTTAAAATACCAGAAAACAGCTTATTTTAAACAAGTCTTAGCTTTAAGACAACTTCTGTGCAAAGATGCCTTGCAAGATCACATTTGTTGCCCAATAAACAGGCAGTGCTTTTGCTGTGTCTCAACATTTGCTGAGAACATAATTAGAATTCACACAGGCAATTAATGAATGTCAGCTTCTTTAATTATACATAAATGAATTACCATAATTTATATGGTATATTTGGTAAATTAATGGTTATATGGTACATTTTGAGGTAATTATATATATACAAAGCATAAGCTTTTATCCCTTTCAGATAGTCATGAGCTTTAAAATGAAACATAGTAAAGAGCAAAAGATTTCAGTGAGGCCAAAATAAAAATAAGGTGAGGCTGCCCTCAATCTTCTCTTGAGATCTCTTCCCTCTCCTCCTATTTCAAGAATCAGCTGTACTGTAGCCATTCCTGACTGGCATTTGCTTAATCTGCTCATACAGCCCTCCAATGATGGAGGCTTCACATCTTTCCAATTACTCTTTTCTCTTCTTACCTTAAAAGAAGCTCCTGAGGCCATAGCCTAAATAGAATTAAGCTCCTGATTACCCGTATTCTGCACACACAGGAAGAGGAAACTATTGCTGACTTTTTGCAGTAGCCTGTAAGTTCTTGAGAAGGAGTAACAGCTTTCTTGCCTCTCCCTACATCCCTTCTCTAGAATCTGTAATGCTTAATTTCATGAAAAAAATGAATATTTCAGCTTATAATCCATGTTTGGATAGGAGCCTGTCTGACCTTTGGAACTTCCTTGAGGCAGAAAAATCTTTTTCATCCAGCTCTGGTGAAAGTCTGGCTGTGTAGTCCTCAGTTTCAGCAGTGAAAACATTGTGCTGCCTGGAACCCATCTATTCATTGCTCAGCTGACTTCACTAATCCTGTACAATAAGGCTTGGGAACATACATCACTTCTGAGGTGCTTGCAGACCGTCCCTGAAGCCTATGACATCTGAGTAGATTGAATCAATGATACAGTTCATTGGGCATTTAATTTAAGGATGTCATCATCTCCATTAAGAACATTCATTCTTTTTTTAAGAACATTCATCTGTGTAACAGACTACTTCTAACTCTCCAGCCTTTGCTTATCTCCCTTCTGGATCAGTCACCAAGATGGTAAGCCTTCATGTTTTCTGTGCCAAGAATGGAGATGTCTGCTTTAGGGATAAAGTTCATGCAAAAATAGGTAGACTGACTTCTGTTTATGCAGTGTTTGTTGCAAGTGGCCCAATGCTAATCTCAGTGAGTGCATCTTTTCAAGAGTAAGGTAGAAAATACCATGGTTAATTATGCCAAGGCAAAGCAAGAATGCAGCACTGGGGTCCAACTCAGTTCCGGATAACTTTGCAACGTGCTGTGCATTAAATCCTCAGCTTACTTTGATCATGGGGAACACATGAGGCTCAGGACTGGGCTTTCTAACAGCACTGTCAGGAAGGTTACAGTTACAAGAAGTTAGAAACGAGGGGTGATTCAAGGGAAAGTAACGGGTACTTAAACAAAAACCAGAAAGCAGATGTCTGCAACAGAAAAAGTTGGTCTACAATTTACTATACTATGAAAGAAATAAATGAGGAAGAGTAAAAACCCCTTGAGAAGCTAAATTATTTGCTTCAAAAGGGTTCCTGGAGAAATGCTTTTGCTTTCTCTTCATGGTTTGCCATCATAGCATTTCAGATGCCATCAGCCCTGAAGCATTTTGCACCTTGCACTGGAACATGATAGTGGTACTTCTACACTCTCAGTGGCAATAGGACCGACACAGCAATTCCCCTCTCCTGCTGCTGCACATTGCACAACTCCTGCCATAGGCAAGCTCCTCTTCCCCCAGTTACAGCTACAGTTAACCAGGAGGTCAAGTCTGGGAAGTAGTGACATCAAGAGCAAATAGCTGCATTTTTTTTTAAATAACATATCTTACTGGTCCTCCTTTGAGAAAATATCTTTTTAAAAGAGAGGAAGAATTCATTATGCACAAATATTTAAAAATAAAAAGAAAAAAATTAAAAATTAGAATTCTAATTAGAATAAGGGAAAATTCAAGAGTGAGGGCTTTTCATTTTTAAATTATAGTTTTAGAGGCTTTTCTTTGCAAGATCCTTTTGTCTCCTGCCTTCCCATTGTCAATCTCCTTACAGTTTCCTTGGCCTCAGAAGAGCAAGCCAGTGTGCCTGGAACTAATTCAGTGTATAAGGCTCTGAAGTCATCCAGCTGCTTCGGTTAGAAAAAAAATATTTATGTAGATTTACCAAAACAACAAAACCGAAGCAAACAAAAAAAACCACCAGCTCTATTCCTCAACTAATTACACACCTCATTACAGTTGGGTCAGCTGGGGTCAAGATACATTACACAGACCTCTTTGACTTTGCTCTGACCCCTGAAGTGAACCACTGACCTCAGGAAAGCATCTCAGCCCATCACTGCTCTGCACATCCATAGCCAGTGATTGGTCCATCCCATGAAATGTTGAGGCCACACACTGCAGGAACAGGCAGGAGCTGCAGAGTTCAGTGGTTACAACTAAAGGTAATTCTGCATTCAGATGACAATCAGATATTGAATATCAGTACCTTTCAAAAACTCCATTTAGCACAGCAAAGGTGAGAGACACAAAAGCTTGTCAAATATTCTGCCCAACTTCATTCTTCCCTTGGAAGAATTCCAGCCTCCTTTTGTCCTCAAAGATGAATAATCAAGACCAGCAAATGATCTCCCTGTCTCTAGCTACTACCTCTGCAACCACAGCAGTAAAACCATTTATGTTTTGCTCTGCATAGATCAGTCAGGAACCACTAACTTCCAAGCCATTTTCCCTAGCCCTTGAGTTTCAGGCTGTAGCCTTTCTTACCTGGTGTTGTCTTCTGGAAGAGCATCCAAATTGCTGGACAGTGTCACTTTCAGAGGTCTGTCACATCTTCCTCAGGAAGAATAGCAAGGCAGATGTGTAATACCATAACTGAGGAACCATCCGCTGGTGGAAAGGAGAGCCAAAAATTGAGATTACACAAGTTAGGACTCCCCATAAGTCTTTAGAACAAGAGCCAAGAACTACTTCCACCAATAGATAAAAAGGACGCAGAAGGGATAGGTGTTACTGCTGAAGTTAGTCTTCTGTGGGCCTTCTGTTAGCCTGAGAATGATAGGTTAGTGCTGAGTGCTGCATTAGCAGCAGCTGAGAATATGGGAGTAGCAAATGCTGATTGTATGGCACACATGGTAATTATTTGCTGAATAACTGAATGACACTTGTCCTCCAAATCAAACCTCTCCTCTGCATTGAAAAACAACAGGGAGGTTTCATATGCCTTTATCTCAGCACCCTAGCTGTACTGGGACCATTGAAAGGCACCGGTGGATAAACCAGCAGAGAAAATGCTGGGTATTTTTATTTATGGATATCTTAGAGATGTCCCAGGAGCACTTGCTACCCTTGCTTGTAGAAAATGAACAAGGTAGATAAAAGTTCACCCATCCTCTAAAAAAAAATTCTTAATTTGCGTCTGTGCTTGCAGAAGTCAGGAGACTAGCAGAGCAATATTCACTTCCCACTCATGGCAGCTTGGATGTTAATGGGCAAGAGCTTGTAGGAAATCCCTGGGGCAACACTGAGAGCAGCACAGATCTTGTTTGAGGAAGCCAGAGTCAGTGCAGGTGTGAGGTGTTTCTGACTGCCCATAGAGCCCGCTCTGTTGGAGGAGAGAGCGATGGGGCACCATGCACGGCAATAAAGATTCCATTCCAAGTTCCACATGCAGCTTGACCAAAGAGCCTAACTTGGTCGATTTGTAGCTAGAGCTACTAACTAGAATGAAAAATTCTCACTGCCTTGTTTTATCTGGCACAGAAGCCTGCTGGAGCATTTCATGAGAAAAGGAGAAAGTGCTTTTATCTGTAGCCCTTTTGGCCAGAAAAAGGACTGGATTATAGATTAACTGCAGTTGTTAGCAGTCAAAACAGTTTGACAAAAGAAAGTAAAATAAGAGGTATTCACAGGATCATTCTGATGCACAAAGCTGAGTTTCTTAAAAACTTTGGAGAGAATGGGAAGTGAATTTTCTCTGCTCCTAAAGCAACATCATTAACAGCTCCTGCTGTCACTTTCTGAACGGCCAATGGATGCTTTCCAGACACCATTCTACCCCTTTTCCATTTCCTCCTTTTTTACTGAGGGTTTTTCAAATCCTCCAGGCAAAGCTGTACTTACAGAAATGCTCTCCCATCCCACTTTTGGAGCTGTGCTCAGACAGCAGGGTTACCACCTGTCCTGCAAAACTGAAAACCAGATTAAATTCCTAATATTTTACCTTTATTTTTATAGTGTTCTCTTGGTAAATAGAGCAGTGTAATTCACAGGCACAGAACCCATGGGTTAGGTACCACAAAGACATTTGCCACGGGTTTAAAATAATTTTGAGACAGCAGTGGCAGTACTTTCATTGATGGTTTCAGTTTTTGTCAGAGCTGCTTCTCGCTTTTCCTCCTCTGAGTCACATGGTTGTGCATGACAGCAAGGGATCCTCTGCAGCATTTTGTGTATTTGTGCTCCTTTATAGAGACAACTCTGTGCAGTCGTTTGCAATATATTCTTTTGAATTGTTGTTGGTTTTTTTTTCTTTCTTTTTTTTTTTTTTTTTTTTTTAAATCACAGCCTCCTGCAGCTCATCGTTGATGTTGCTGTGAGTCTGCCTGTTCTGGGACTACACAGGAGGCTTGGTCTGACGCTGCTGCTGGAGAGCTCTCTGCAGGGTGGTTCCTCTTGAACCACTGCCAGTCCTGCAGGAGGGATTCCAGCCATTCTGTTGAAGCATCTTCCCTAAGCTGTTGTTCTCCAAAGGGCACTCCTTTTCAACACTGTAAGCCCACATGGTTTCCCTGGACAGCGTAGAACCCTTCACATAATGGTTCAAATTAAGTGTCTCCATCCTTCAGTAAATTGGGGATATGTGTGACTGCCTCCCAAAGTGGCAGGCAGTGCAACTGGGAAAAAGAATGTAGACTGGAGTCCCTGGATGTTTTCCACCATCCGGTCCTTAATGCTTGCCATGAGTTCCTTGTTTCCCACGCTGGCTGCCAAGCACCAGACAAGAATTAGGGGATGGCTGGGTCAGCAAGGGCTGTGCTGCAGCCCCGTCTGCTAAAGGAAATGCTCCTCTGCTCTAAGGAGACACTGAAATAGTTGTGCTGACAGCATCTGCTTCCTCTTAAACAGCTATTTTACTCCTACATTTGACAGATGGACCAGTTACAGGGAGATGAGCACTGAAAGCCTCCGGCTAATTTTACTGATTTGGAAACATAACTGAGAAATACATGTATTTTTATCCCTCCCTATTTTCACAGAGATTTTACTCTTTTCATTCAGCAAATGCCATAGCTACAAATGATATTTAAATTTAATTTAGCAAGAAATGGAGTAGAAGGTGGAAATGTGAAGGTTTGGCTGATCTAAAACAACTGTTTGGCCAACCTAAACCATTTCACCCATCTTCATGCTTTTGCAGGCCAAGTGAATATTTCAAACATAATTAGCAAATGTATTTTCAGTACAGAGACTGCTTCTGGAGCAGGAGGACCCACTTTTGATTTTCATGCCTGAACTAACCAGCTGGATTGCCTCCCCTACTTCAAATGTGCTCCAAATACAGAGGCTGCTCTGAAAGTAATGCTTCCTATTTTATTGTGTTGGCCCATGATTTCAGAGGTGGATGTTGGTGTTATGACAGTAGAGGTGAACCTTCCTAGCGTTATTTCATTACATGTTGTTGCCACGTGACAGATGGCAGCAGATGAGGAGTCTGGTGCAATAGCAGATGACATGGAAGTGTGTGTGAAACAAAGGAGTATCATTGAATTCCTCCATGAGGAAAAAATGGCACCCACTGACATTCATCGATGCTTGTTGAATGTTTCTGGATCCCAAACAGTGGATGTGAGCACAGTGAGGCTGTGGATGGTGTATTTCAGCAGAGGTGATGGAGACAGTGGGTCACCTCTGCTGGTGCAGCATGCAGGCTCTTGTTCATCACTGGTGAAAATGCATAGCTAAAGGTTACAATTTTGAAAAAGGGTTTTGTAACTGAGTTACTGAGTTAACTGTTGTAGCTTTGTGAAAATTAATAGGAGGCATTACTTTCAGAGCAACGTACATTGTACATTTCTCTCGGGTAGTTCCATTCTTTTATGACCAGATCAGATAATAGCAGTTCTGCCACATTGCTTGCTTCCATTCTTGAGCACTGTGCAATATTTCCCTCACACTTCCTGAATTCTCAAACTTGCAATGGAGCTGTTCTCACCTTAAATCCTGCCTGAAATGCATAGGCTGTATGTGCTGCTGTGAGTCACCAGTGATTATACTCCATCTGTTGGAAAGACACTGGGGATGGAGTTGAAGGTGATTCAGCAAAACATTTCATTAACAATATCATACTGGCAGTCATCATGCCTGAGTCATCGGCTCCAGGCTGCACAATCACAGGCCATCGTGTAACAGAACTGTCCCTAAAGGCTTTCTGTAGAAGCCTGAAATATGCTGTGCCATTATACTTACAGACTGCAAATCAAAGCACTAAAAAAGGGCAGAGTTGGTGCCTAAATGCTGTGAGCAATTTCACATTTGCCTATCTTGTCAACCATTTTCCTCTCAGTTCTCAAAAAACAGCACTGACGTCAGAAATCAGTTTATTCTGATGAGTCACTGCTCATAGTATTATCTTGGCACACTGAAACACTAGCAATTAAACCTTATTTTCCAGTTGTTCTGCATTTCTAATCACTGCCAGTTCTCATGTGTTTCTGGATTATTACTTACTGTGAAGGAGATGGAGGCAGATGGCCAAGAAGGTATCAGAGTCATGCCGTGCTCATGTCAGTCTAACTGCAGTTAAAATTTGCCATCTGAACAAAACAGCCTGAACGTATATAGCGAGTCCATTGTGAGGTTAAGCTGCCACATCTATTAAAACAAGAGCAAAACAGCACTGGATACCAATATTGTAAAAGGAACCAGCATAGTTAATTGTGTGGCTGGCTTAGTTTATATTTGTTATAAATTACAGTAATTAGCAATGTAAACTGAAGTCAAAGACATTTATTCCAAGACTAAACTGCTTTTAATTTCTTTTTAAACTGGTATGGAGCTATTTACGAGCCTGAGGGTAGAACACTGCTGTGTGCACAGGGAGGCCATTCTGCTGTACGTGAGCATACTGACCTGCTCTGCCCATGACTCCCCTTGGCTCACCTTCCACAACAAAGCCTACTAATTGTGCAATGTTTTATATGGGCAAATCAGTTAAGGGCCAACATGAAACCAGGAAACCCATTCCAGTTTGTGGTCTGTTAAGAATGAGATGCTCAATATCTTTTGCCTATCAAGCATTTTACAGCAATGATATGCTGTCCTCTCAATGCTTTATAAGGTCAAGTGGATAATCTGTCCTTATCTCCTAAATATGTTTGATGTAACACCCCGAACAGCACTTGCAGCAGCTAACAAGGACAGTATTTTTTATGGGTGTTCTAATTTTTCAGAATTACAATTTATTATTTGTTTAGTTAGTATAAAGATGATACATTCTGCAAATATTTTCTTTAAAGCTGACAATTTTATGAAGGCATGTCAGAAAGGAAGTGTATTTTTTAGTGTAAACTGAAGAGGCCATCTGAATGCTTAGCAGGGAAAGAATAGAGCACAATGACTGCAGTAACTGTGCTAAGGAAGTTGAATGTGACAGCAGATCTGATGCCTCCTAAGCTTGTTTCTGCATCTCAGTCATACAATTTTTTCCTAAATTCAAAATAGAGTCAGCTCGTGCTTTTTTAAGGCATTTCAAATCTGTCTCTGTAAAATCTACATGGTTATGGAAACCATTTAAGTTATCCAGTGTGAAAATGTGTCAAACTTTGCTCCTCTCAATAACTTACTTAGCACTTTACTTAATTGTACTTTAAAAAAAAATCACTCAATGCAACACTGCCAAATGCCTCTACACTTTTGTTTAAGTATTCACCTTGCTGGCCTCATCCTATGAACACATATATTTCTATCTTAAATTGTTACTGGATAAGATGCACAAGCAATTCCTGAAGCAGTCCGAAGCTAATGTATTCCTCTATTCAACTGGAACGGAATTGAGTTTGAAGTAGGTACGTGGTTGCTAGAGTTTTTCACAACTGATGTACTTATGGATACTTATAGTCCCATAATTCTAAACAATTGGGAAATATCAACAATGAAACTGCAGCTGCTGTAGATTATGCCTGCCTGCAGGACTAAGCAGCAGCTAAATGAAGTTAGGAGCAGAGAGATTTTGATGCTAAAACTTCTTTCTGGAGCTGGAACTCAGTGCAGTGAAGCTCCCACTAGATTTCAACAAGGGATCTGTCATTTGACCTGTGGTTGAACCTCTTCATTTTCAAATGAAAGATGAATTCATAATAAGATTAGTGTACACCTCTGATAATACTTGATAAAGAGATAAAGGTGATTCACAGAGAAATTGTATGTACTTGAAGGATATTGATTTCTCTGAAATGCAAGCAGCATTCGCGATTTCCAGAAGAAAATACAGCTAATTTCTTTAAACAGTTCTACAGAGATCTTAAATAGCTGTTCAATGTAAAATGATGTTTTGTTCAAGTATATATAGTTTCAGTGACTATTTAACAGTGACCAGAAATAGAATCCACAGTGTAACAATTATTCAAAGTCAAATATCTTGTTATAAATATAGTCAAGATACCACAAAAGTATCTTCCCTAATAAGAAGCAAAATATAGCCATATATTATCCTGATTTTGGTGATTCTAATGTAGCAAAATACTTATTCATAAATTCACTTCCTTGAGCAGTACCACAAGGACTCACCTATCAAGCTTCCAGGAGGATCCCACAGGAGCCCTACACTTCATTATGAAGCAATGTTCCGGCTTCATTTTCAATGAATGGTGTCTGCTTTTTAATTTAAAAATGGGGCATCATCTGAAAGCTACATACACTCACCCAGTTCTGGGGTTGCTTTCATCTAATGTCTATATTAGAGAGTTCACAATAGAAAATGTTTTATGCTCACCTCAGACAGCTCTACTTACCTTGATTTAAAGCTCTTTCTCTTCTCTTTATGGAGCTGATAGCAAAGGTGAACACGCTCAGAATCTTCTTATAGACTAATGGAAGTGTTTTCTATTATGGTTCTTTTACTTTCTCTATGTTATCCCCACCTCATCCTTATCCTGAATAATTGAGCAGCAAAATTACAAGAACATGACATAATGAGGAAGAAACATCTCTGTCAGATGACTGTACCCCACAGAGCTTCCCAGGAATTTTCAGGGAAGCTGAAGAGAGACAGATACAGACTGTATCAGCTTTGTGCCTTCCAGTTTTGTCCCCAGTATAAGAACTCAGGTAGGTGAGGAGCTGCTTTGAGCAGCAGAGTAGGCTGCTCTGAAGTTACAGGGCAGCTGGTGTATAGAACACTCTGGGGATTTTTCTGACCATCTAGCTTGTCCTCTAGCCTTTTCCTGAGCTCAGCTGGAGCCCCAGCCTTACTCAGGCCTACACAGTAGAGCACATAAAGCGAAACCATGAGGCACCATTGTCGTGTGCCCAGAGTTCACAAAGAGAAAAGGAAGTGGGGTGCCAGCCTTTTGCCAGGTCCCTTTATGGCACAAAAACCACGAGTGCCCAAAATATGTCGGGTCAGTTTGTGGGTTTGAAAGTAGTTATGAAGAGCATGAGAAGCAAATACAATTTGCAGAGTTAGAAGGCAAATGCATTTCTAGCCTTAAATTTTGGAAAAATGGTGGGCCTGAGGCTTTGCCAGCCTGCCCTTTGTGCTCTGGGTGCTTCTGGAATCTGGCAGTCACATCTAATCTCTCAGAACTACTGAAAAGGGTTTTCCACAACCCAAACCCAAAACCACCACCAACACAGTTTAAGAGCTGAGATGAATTATCAGAGGTGTCAGACACCTTGCCTACCTCCAGCCCAGGAGCTGTGTTCAAATGAGAGTTTTCCTTGCTGGAGCTGCATTAGAAACACTCTGTCTTCAGCTTCACTTCCACGAGGAAAAGGATTCCATGTTACCCATGTCAGAGGTCAACTTCACAACCCCATTTCTAGTGCTAGAAGGTACGGTCTTTTTCAGTTAACAGATGACTTGATTTCTACCTGCAAAGCATCTGCCTTCGGATATGCTACTATGACCACAGAGGGCAGAACCTGCACTAAATGGGCTAGGTTGCCATCTTTCCTGACCACATCAAACCCAGCTGCATACAGACTACCCACCCCAGGTAACAATCTCATCATGAGTTAGCGTTGCACAGTTCAGATGAAAAGGCTGTCAATTAAGCAGACGCAGTCTAGGAATAAGTTGTCAGTGAAAGTCCCAGACCAAAAGCTTGCCAAAGCTTTTTTGCAGAAGACTGCAACACATATAAGTCATTAGTAAATTTCTGTGGGAAGGCAGAATTTTGGAATCCACCATAGACTGTGTGTGAGCTCTGGTTCTCCTTTATGCTCCTCTTCTGAAAAATTGCCCTGAGTATCCCTAACATCACTACACAAAACTCCAATCTCTGCATTCACTGAATACCAGATGCACTGTTTTGTTGTTCTGCTTTTTTGCTTTTATTAAGGGAGTGAATTCCTGTGAATTCTACTAATAGAAATACTTATATGCTACTACACTAGAAACATTTATTCTCTGGAGAGAAACTCAAGAAATATCCTGTGAGACAGCAGCATTCAGTGAATAGGTTTGATATGACTTGTTTCTTGAGAAACATTACTCTGGATAGTTCCCTTAAGAATTCATTATTGTCATGTCCCACTTGTAGGCGGAAGGAAGGGATGAGCAGGTTCCACCGCTGGCTTGAATTTATCCCGTATAGACCAGATATATTTAGAAAAAGTCACAGTAAGGAAGATACAATACCATCACTGATTTATGTGCAGAGCAGTAGCAAATGAGCAATGAAGTTAAAAAGTATTAAGAGTAGTCTAGCAGATGGGAAAAGTACCAAAATAAACATTCTGATAAAAACACAGATTCAGCAAACCAGCAAACCCGACACGTTCTCAGGAATTTGGGTTTATTTGGGCTGAGTAAATTTGCTAAGACTGTTGTTAAACTGTTATTATAGAGGCACAGAACATGACCAAGGACAGTTCAGCTTAATTTGGATGTCAGAATATCAGGAAGAAAACTTCAGTCACTGCCCTCATGACAAAATTGTGAAAGTCCTAAAAGAGCTGCCCTTTCCCACAGTCTGTGTCACTAAAACTAGATGCAGTAATGGTATTTGGGTACCCAGAGCCCAAATACCATTTACCATCAGCTGCTATACCCAAATACCATCAGCTGCTACTCCTCACACTCTGCTTTGTCATTCTCTATGAAATTGCTTCAAATATCAGGAAATTTTTTTTTGAAAAAAAAAAAAGTAGAGTAATGCAAGCATATAATATGTTCTGCCATCTTAACATGATATGGCAAGTAACTTCTCATTAACAAGGTTTTTGGTCAACTTGATTCCCATGTTCTGCTACAAGACAGGAAATGTTAGATAAATAATACTGGTTTTGGGGGAACTTACAAGCAGATTTAGTTAGGAACAAATGATGCATGCTGTACAAATGGGGTGAGTTTGGAGACTGTACAGCAGTTCTCTCAAATATATATTTATTACTTAGGGCTGTCTCAGTCTATCAAATTAATATTTTCTAAGTTAAGATGTGTTTAAATAAAGTGAACCTAGCCTCTAAGGTACTTTTAATGTTCTATCTAGTATAAATACTTATTGTAATTGTAGAATTAGTGATTTATATAAACTGCACAATTATTTAATATAGCTCCCAAGAGCTTCGAAGATAAATATTGAGGTTTGTTTTTTTAATAGAGAAACAGATGCAACACTGAAACCGATTGTAAACAGTGCTACAATGCTGGCTAATCAACAGAAAGCAAAATGTTCTCATTTAATACTGAATCTGCTTCTTAAACATTGCCTATTTGCATTCAGATGCAAGACGACATCACCGTGAATATGGTAAATGTTCCAAAACATTTGGAGAAACAGTAAACTTCCACAGAACATATTATAGTTAAAGAGCATCTGTTATGGCATAGCTGTCTCTGAAAATACAGACAAATAACTAAATAATATACTTAGGTGTAAACAATTTTTCCTGCACAGAGCCCTCTAAGCTCAGTGATCAGCTCTAAAACTGGCTGGGTTTTTTTGTTTGTTTTTAATTTAAAATCTTACAATTCATCATTCTGTAATTTTTAGAGCAGAGCTGTCCTGAGACAGATCATAACATCACTTAGGACTAGGCTTGCTTAACATTGGCTGTGATTCTGCAGCTGAACTTGCTGGCACTTTTGCATGAGCATGATCTGGAGCTGGGAAAGGAGATAACACCTTCTGTTCTGCCAGTCCAGGGTTCTTGCATCAACACTGCAGGTATATAAAAAAGCAGATGCTTCATTTTCCTTGGAATTAAAAAGTTTCCATGTCATACATCTCCTGAGTATACTCTAACAAACATCACCTTGATACAGGCTCTTTGCTTCTGGTGGTATGTACCATACCATCCTTCTAAAGTTTTAATGTGCGTAAGGCAAAAGGAACACTAGCAGACCTCTAACAGGGAAAAGAGGGACATGGGTTTTCTCTGGAGGATTTTGAAATACCGAGTTCATTTTGCATTTCCCTCTGCTTCAAAATATTGTTGTTTCTGGATCTTTCTGAATTTTGTGACAGTAGACTGCACTGTGCAGGAATTGGTAGCCTGCCTGAAATTGTCTGTACTTAGTGAATGCTCACGTCAGAATGTATGAAAGCACTGTAGTTTGTTTTTCTCTCTAGTATGTTTTCAAATGCCTTGTTAAGAACACACTCCAAATACTCAGCAATAGCTTGTATGCCCTTATGGACATGATTACACGTACGCATGAATAAGTCAAAACAGAGAAATATGGAATTGCTGCCGTATGCGTGCGGCACTTGCAAACTACTCAGTTCAGTGCTTGTGTGGTAAAATTATGTAGAAATGTCACCTGTCCCTCCTGCTTAATAACATCATCTATGTGTAAACAGAGTTTGTAAACATGTAAGTTTCACTATATGGGAAACACACCCTTCTTTATTTTCAGTTTATTAACTATACATTCATAAAGTGCCCTGTAATTATCTGAAATTACGTACATTAAGCCACGATGGGTAGGGCACCTCCAGGTAACAAATATAAGGACTGTCATTTCTACAGCCAAAAAGTTGAAATTTGCCTAGTGGTGGCTGTGACCATTAACTGGATGGGAGAAGGTGAGGGTTTCACAGAGCTGCCACAAAGAATGCCTTGCTCAGCCATGCCCAGAGTGCCTAGCTCTTAATAAGTAATCCAGTATTGCTAAAATTAGCCTGGCAAATCTTTTCTCGTCTTTCTGCCTGGTGGATTTTTTTTTTTTTTTTCAAAAGTAAATTACTTTTGGCATTTTAATTCTTACTGTCATCATATTAGTAATGAGAAAGTGACTGCAGCAGATCCTAGCTTACTTCAAATGTTACTGGTGACATGCACAGCTATTTTTCGCAGGTCCATTTCTCAGTATATTGCTCATTATTTCTGAAGAAAGTTTGTTCCAGGATGTTTGGAAAAGCTCTGAACAGTTTGCCTAATTGCCTTTAACAAAATGACTGAGAAATGAGTTGTGTGTTTTGCTGGAGTTGTGCAAAAGGTGCGTCTTTAATTACAGTTCAAACACTGTAAATCAAATGATTGGACTATAAATAAAAGACCCTGCAGCCATCAAGATTCCGGTCTGCTATCATTTACCAACCATTTTCTCAAAGTCAAATGAATCCCACGTGCTTCAGGTTCCTGAGATTCACTTTGTGCCATTTTCTGCAGATGGCAGTTACGCTGCACAGAGAATGTTGCTGAGCCTCTTGAGTCGCAGCAATAAAATGAATTCCTGCTCATCACGCAGTATTCTCTTTGCAGCCACTGGATCTAGTCCAAATTTCTTTATCTATGCGTGCTGCTGCAATACTATTCTAGACTGAATCTGATCAGAAAGAACACTGCATTCTGCTCTTCCTCCTCTGGCAGAGGCTTTGTGTACACAGCTAATTTGGCACACACTTCGCTAACTTGCTGGTTATTTGGGCTGCCTTTTCCCCTTCTTGCCTCCCTTTTTAGATTTTTCTCCTTTTAATAACATTCTTACAGTTTCCATGTATTTCTGACTACATTAAACTTGTGCTTTTCTTCCCTCTGATTCCTTGCAGCTTCTTTCACTACAAGCTGCATGTTTCTTTCTCTTTGCTTGGTAGTTGACCCTGCCAAGAATTGCTGGTGTCAGTGTGCTGCTGCACAGCTCTCTGTGAGGCTGCTTGTTATTAAGTGGATATTAGTCAGCCCTGGAGAGAAGGGCTGCACTGTGCTGCAGGTGAAGCTGAACCTTGACCAAATAAATAAAGCTCAATTTTGCCTTCTTTTACAGATCAATTTATTTTTCTGCAGCCCGCAGCAGAACTAAATGAATTGAGTCTCAAAGCTGCCAGAAGACATGGAGATTTCTGGATACTTTTTTGTACATGGACTGGTTCAGATTATTTACTTAAGGTGGGACAAATATCAGCAAATCTCTTATGAACAGCAGCAGAAAATTGTGCAACTACAGAGAAAACACAACTAAGAAGCAGCTGTTACTGAGCTGCCAATGTCTCAGTGTACCCAAATGTCTCTGGGTGCAGGGCATTTTCTTTTTGCTCTTCTTTCATTTTATCCCTGTTACCGAATGTCACCAAAGACATTACATAGAGGAATTGACTGTCTCAGTGGTCCTGCAGGCTTTGAGGAAATAAATCAGTGAGATAGGACGCAGACACTGAGCACCTCCTAACAACACTGGGACTTTGTTCAGTGACAGTGAATACACCATGAGTCTGCTGCCCTTCTCCCAGGCCAGACCCATAAAAGCTCTCAGAAATGTTCTTTGCTGTTTTCTTACTACTTTTATTACCTTCTGAGTTACCACCCTTCCAGTAATTATTGCAAAGTAAAATTTATGTTATTTCTTGTATGCCTGGTTAAAACATAGCAACAAGAGTTGCCCCTTAGGTTGTGAGAACCAGCCCTGTACTCTGAAGAACACTTCTTTTGCTGAGATGGCTTCTAATAGAAGTACATCACAGCTGATGATAAGGGCTTCCCTGACAGCTGGCTAAATGAGTACTCTTGCAGCACGTTGTATGAGGCCGTTATACTGACTTCCAAGAAGGTTTCAGTTCCCTCGTTTGCTCAACAGATAGTTGCCAGCACAGAAATAAGCCACTCGCTGCTGCTTTCTGGACAGGAAAAAGAATTGCCCTGTTCCTTTCCATCAAATTCTATTAGGGAATAAAAGCACACAACAAAGCACCAACTACAGAACTGCAATATCAGCCAGCCAGCCCCAAACCCCAGTGAGCAGGCTTCAAGTTGCCAATGGATCCTCCTTGGCACAAAGGAAGCACCAAGGAAGCCAACCCTTGATTCTGTAGAACTGTGATCAAACTCAATCAGGCACTCAGAATGGCTGGAAGCAATATCAGCCCATTATTTGTGTCTGAATGAGATTCCTATTTGTAAAGTCTATCTTCTGTTTATGTCTGAATCAAAATACTTCATATTTTTGAGATCTGTATACTGCAATTCACGTATAAAATTCCACATACAACTCATTCAATTTTTTCAGACTTGCAAGCTTTGCTGAACTGTGAATCTGCGTGGACTGTCTACTCTCTGGAAGTAATTCACCTCTAAGCACTTATTCTCAAGTGACATGATCCTTTCCTCACATGACCACTATGGCCTTTGCAAGGATGTTATCCATGCCATGCAGTGATATATATAGGAACAGACAGATATACTGAGAGGAAGTGCTGAAGTCTACGTCTGCCTCCTGCAATAGAAGCAATGTGATCACATGGAGCGCATCTACTTACTCAGATCCAGTGTCAGAAGGATAATTCATGTCATCTCTGCAGAAATAAAAATAAATAAGGTTCAGGTGGAGTTCAATGACCTAAGGTTGCATATTAGCAGCTCACAGTGTAGATGAGAGATACCTAAACTTTTCCTGGGATACCAGGCCCTTTAAAGTTGGCAATGATAGAAAATCACAGTCAGGTAAAGGTGCAGTGCATGGATGAAGAGCGTGGTGCTCACACTTCAGTGACTCATGCTTTGGTCGTGACTTTAGTGGGCTTTTGTGAGCCACAACTACAGCTTCTGTCTTCTAGCAGGATTGCCTTGAGTCACTGGCCTGACTATTCAAGGTCTACAGAGTGATGGAGCCTGAACAAGTTTATAGAATAAACTATTCCTGTACGTGCACTACATTATGAACTGCAAAGTGCAACTGTGGGTAGACTGTCAATTTATTTCTATCTTAATCTCTCATTTGAATAAGGAGCTCTATTAACAAGCAGTAACCAACCCTTTGCCAGATCTTGCAATTAAAATCTACCCTTACCTCAGTATTAGATAAAGAAGTAAAAAAAAAGAATAGTAATCAACTGCAAATTGCTATGAACTTCCAAATCTGACCCAATTAGGACATTCAAACAGTACACCTTCCTGTCTACCTCTTCCATGTCCTTTGTTCTCCCTTGTTATACTGTGTGGAAATACTTTCTTCAGAGCAAAAGCCCTCTACATACACAAGTGATCTAAAGTTACTCAGAAAATTTACAGTGAAGGCTGAGAACTGATATACTGTAAAGTGTCCAATCTACTGATACAAATTAACTTGCATGAACTGGCAAGTTGAATGATTAATGTAATGCACATTTGCAAATGAAATAATTTTTCCAAAATGGAAGCAGTCTGTAGCCACGTAGGAGGGAAGAAATGGGTTCTATAAATAACATGAGACCATGAGGAGCAACGAACATGAATGTTTAAAGATACCTGGTGGTGGTCAGGGGGAGCAGAAGAGAATGAGCCAGACTCCTCTCTGTGGTGACACAGAGACAGGACAAGACAGCAGTGGGCAAAACCTGGAACACATAAAATTCCCTTTAAACATTAAAAATAAAAAGTAAAAAACATCCAAGATACAAGTTTTTCACCATATGGTAATCGAACACTGGCCCTGAGAATTTTGGAGTCTCCCATCCTTGGAGACATTCAAACCCAGACTGGACACAGCCCTGGGCAACCTGCTTGGGGTGGCCTTGCTTTGAGCACAGGACTCGGGTGAGCTCCCACTGTTCCCATCTGTCTGTGATCCCATGGTACAGTGACTGCAGCCTGTCAGTACCCACATGGACATCATAAATATGAGAACAGGAGGACCATAAGCTTATCTGTGTGGCAAGATCTTTGACAGTTTGAGTTGCTGGGACAATTTGCTAGAGCAAACTCTCCATCAGCGTCAATTTTAGAATGAAATTAGGTGATATTCTAAACAACACCGTGTCACTGAAGTAGGAACTAATTCAGGAAAGCAACTAGTCTCAGCTGCAATATTTTTAGGTTAGGTTTCTTTTAACAAATGGTCTCTATTTCATATTGCTGAACAAGGGCTATCTTCTGGTGAATTGAAGTACCTTGGTGCATCTTTTAGCTGCACTTTTCATTACATCATTTTAGCCTCAGAAAATTGGAAAAAAAAATAATAGCATTGTCACCATGTGGGAGAACCCATAGTGAGAAGACCAGCTGATATAATAACTCCACAAATTTGCTTTTTAAGAAATAAAATTAGTTTTGAAAATGAAAATGCATCACAGGAGAGCCCAGTGCATCCCATACTTCTTCCTGGAGTGCCCTGCAGTTAGCTCTTCATAGGGAAAAGATCTCAGCTGATGCAATATTTAGGCTGTGGCTTTAACAACTTTTTAAGAATGAATAAATTATTTCATCTCATAAAGTTTAACTATAACAGTTTTGCCAAACTTCAATAATATTTGTAAGTTTATGGAGAATATGCATGATCTCCCACCCCTTCTGACTGCAGAGGATGACCAGTTATCGTGGACAGGTTACCAAAACCTTCAGAATGTTGAGCCAGCTGAGAACACAAAGGCATGTACATCTGAACAACATATTTTTCTTGTTCACTGTGTCACTGGGACAGCAGTCAGAGCATGTAGCACGCTACACATGAACAGAGTCCCTTGAGAAACCTGCTTTGGCTCAAATATTTGTTTTGTAGATTGTACAAAGATAGGCTGCTTAAGGTCTGTGCGGCCTTTTTTTTCCCAGCTGGCAGAAGCCACTCACGTGATAGTGCTCAGGAATACCATGTTCTAGGTTTTTGGGTTTTTTATTTTTTTTTTTGAAAAGTTGAATATTCCATCCATTCCTCCCTTTGAGACTGGTAGTTTTAAGGAATGAGGGCACTGCATCTCCTGTGATGCACCTGGGCAGTGGCAGCCACATGGCACATCAAAGGCAGGGGCCACCAGTCACATCCAGGCCAAATCCCTTCTGACACAAAGAGGACACGTTTAGAATAACTAACCTTCCCCTAGCAACAGAGTGGTATGTTTCAGAAAATTACTGCTAAGGAAGAAAGACTGGAGATGTGAGGGAAAGAAGATTCTCAGCTTTAGAGAGTCACCTCTTCCCTTCCTGGAAGTATTCAAGGCCGGGCTGGATGAGGCTCTGAGAAACCTGGTCTAGAGGGAGGTGTCCCTGCCTATAGCATGGGAGTTGGAACTAGATGATCTCAAAGGTCCCTTTTGACCCAAAGCATACTGTGATTCTATGAAATATATGCCATATTATTCTAAAAAGAAGGAAAATTGGCTCAACACACCAAGAACTTTTGACCCTTTTTTTCCTATCAGCAGAATTTTAGACCTGAGTTGAAGTGTCTTTCATGACAATAATATATTTTTGTTTTAATATATTTTTAATATATTATATAATATGTTCCTTTTAAGGAACATGGAATGTGACACCTGTATTGTACCCAATACTGCCCTTCCACTTGATCATCCTGTCCAGAAACCCGCACCCAGACAGATTGCAGACTTTCAGGGCAGATCCATCTCCCCAGAAGGGCAGATGGCCATGGGAACAACCCCTGCATTGCTAATTTATGGACTAAAAGAAGAAAAAACTTATTTCAAAAGTTGATTTGCTGAATCACCTTGTGCCGATTTGCTAAAATTCAACTGAAAAATTCAGCGGCACAAAACCTCTTACAGTCCAAGGATTAAATAATTCCAGTTTATTTAGTTAGTTAGTCATTCTATAAAAAAAGTGCACTCAAAACCCAAAGCACTGGGACTTTCTTGATCAACCTCAATCAATTTACTACCATGCAAATGGATAAATATATGTATTTACCTATCATGGGTAATCTGAGTTTAATGTAGCAGAAAGAAACTTAAATGCTAGTTAAAATGTAATAGCTGCCTTTCTCCTTGTGTTACTACAAACCCTGAAGCCACTCCAAAATAAAGTAGGAGTTCTCTGTGGAAGTAACCTGATTTGAGCATCAGCAGAAGGTACCTCTTGAAGGACTGCCAAGACAAATGATCCTGTTTGATAATGTCTGCCTTGAGCATGATGAAATGTGCCTCTTGAATCCGAGTCGCTACACGTTTCTGTCCTTCTGTTCTAAAAAAATTCACAGAATTTCAGCCAGTTTACCCTAATGATAAGTCCAGAGTGTTGACACACAGCAGGGATTGCCTAATCCCTTTTTATGTTTTACTAAATAAAGATGTTTACTCTAGCATGATGTTAATGAATAACTGTCTGATGGGCTAAATTGGAGACCTCAGGATGGAAGGGAGATATCAAAAGCAGAATCTTTTCTCATTAGTCTGTACTTCATGCCAAAATCAGACTTTTATTATTATCACTGCTCCAGCATTCCTATGATAAACTTAGGGCTATGAAGATTGTTTGCAAAAAATGATCAGATGTGCTCCCTGGAGCTCAGGCCCATGCCCTCCTCAATAAATAGTACAGTTGCTCGCATATGCATCTTATACTGAAAGCACTGCATAGCCCAGATGTAGGCAGACATAGTACCCTGCAGCACAGAGCATTAGTCCATGCTGAGCTGCAGATATCTGCTTTAGACCTGGCTATGCGCTGTACACTCTTTTCTTTATAGCTGGCAAGGTGAAAACCAACACCAGGTAAATCTGTTCTATCCAGTCAGTTTAGCTTGTCCCAGCACACAGATTAGGGAAGGATTTGTCTGGAAGCCCAGGACAACCACTTCTCCTTGGCCGTAGCAGGGCTTCCTAAATTGTGAAGGCTGCTCCTTCTGCTTAAGGAAATGAGCAGTTCATGCTGCATGCATGTCCCGCACGTTTCCTCACCATTTCTGGCCATCTTGGTTAACTCTGAGACATATCAACTGCTGTTTTGTACTTCACTTTTGGAAGATACTGCCTCAGACTGGCTTTCTGGAAATGGAAGACCCTGACAGTTTTTTTTCAGTGCCAAAACTGTAAAAGGTTACTGATTGCTGGTGCTAATATCAGGCTTGTCCTGATCCACATATACTGTACATGACACACATTTCTCCTGCTATCCTATTAGCGAAGTATTACTACATTTAAATCCAATTATCATTAAATTCAGAGGACAGCCAACAGCAGATAGCTGTGCTATTTATTTTTTTAATGCAGTATAAGGATTTGCAGGTTCAACAATGTGCGTCTCCTTAGGATAAATAAGTACCCACTTCATTTCCAGAACAAATCCTTTCCTCCAGCTCGGGAACTTGCACAGGTTGCTGCACATCACTGAAATGTTTTGGGGCTCTCTGAAGTGCTGCAATGATTTCAGCCTCTGCTCCTGGTCTGGAGATTGGCACCACTTTCCTACTACGTACACAAAGTACTTGCTTGTTCTGCTCTCCAAAATAAAACAGGGCATAAACAGGAATAAAACAGGTAGAGCTTACCATGAAAGGAAGTTCTCTCAATCCAGAGAATTTTGATTATTTTCTTTGGCCAGTAAATTATTTTCTTTGTCTTCCCGACTAATTTATCTTGAATTTAAAAAATGATTGTGAACTATGGGAATGCGTCCAGGTTTTCAATGGAATTCAGCTTACATAATATGATCTGAAACATACGTGAAAAAGGAAAATAACAACAAAATTTTTTCTAAAATAACTAAGATAGGTCAATGAGATTTGGAGATTAAAATCTCTGTAGTCTTTAGAGCTGTCAAAACAGAGAATCCAACAAATGTCAGAGAGATACATATATACATCTTTCTCATCTTATCGTGGCTTGGATTCATTCTGGGCAGGGACTACACTGATATGGTCAGGGGAAAGTAACTGAGCCAATTACTGCCAGCAGAATCTGCTGGTGATAACCACTAGCACTGCTCACATTATGCTAATATTCCCTGATGCTTTCTTACCTGGCTTTGTTCCCTTTTCTCCATGACTGTTTCCCCTTCCCTCTATTGCACTGGCCAAAGACAGAATAAACGCTGAGCTTCTGACAGTCCTAGCCCTGGAGAAAAAACAGTAATGTTGAGTGGTAAAAGGGGAAATCCAGGTCATTAGAAGTCATTGTATAGTTTAATAATCACTCACCATCCTGAACATTCTTTGGTCCTGGGTAAAGAGAAGTCTGCAAAGCAGAGATGCCCATGGAGCAGCTTCCCCAGCTGTGATGCTAATGCAGTGCTAATAGAGCACAACCTGGAGAAACCCCTTTTCTTTTGGGAATATGAACACCTCCTGCTTAAGTAGGATGTGGATTTGGATGAAGATTTATCCCAAATCAAAGAAAACTGCTGCTCATTTAAGTACAAGGTTTTTGAAAGCTGTGTTTGCATCAGCCTTAGGGAACACAACGAGCAAGAATAACATTTCTCAGGGTGAAAGGGTGGCTGCTTTAATCCTATTTCAGAGTCGTTCTTTGCTGATGCTGTCAGGTTTCAGCAATTGACAAAAAGCTGTGGGCTTTGTATCCTTTAAGCATTTAGAAGTACCACGCTATTTTTAAAAAATCACAAAGAGTCCCTGGAGACACAAAACTTGTTTCTAAATTTGCAAAGAGATTGTTAGGAATAAGTTGAGCTAGATGCAGAGAAACGTGGAACAATCATATAAAGACAAAGAAAATCTATTGTAATCTCTGTCTGAATTCTATCTGCATTTGTAAGGAGCACGTGAATGCAGCTAACAGAAATTCGCAGTTGTGTGTGTGCAGCCAGTTTTTCAAAGAAATGCTGAAGGAAAACAAGAGTATTTTTATTCTGGCACCAAAACACTCTCACTCTAGCTGAAAGCTCAGCTGTATTTGCTCTAAATCCAGAATTCAGTTCGTTTAGCTGAAACTATAATCATTCCTTTCAGATGCATAGGCTTCCTAAAATCAATTGTAATCTACATCCAGAAAGTTAGGTTAATTCCAGCGAGGTTACCTGCTTGCTCCACAAGCAACAGAGCCCCTCTACAGCTCTCTTCTCGCTGGAGCCCTCCAGTGTTCAGACCTTGTGTATAGCTCCCACTGCCTCGTATTGGGAAACTGAAGCCCTGAAGAGGCAACCTAATTTACTTTAGGATCGATAACTTCTGATCTTGTTGCAGTCAGGCATCATTTGAGGGAAACAAATGACAACGTACCATTATTCTCAGGAAAAGCTATTGGCTTTCAAAGCAGATCTGTAAATATCAGTTTGTTGCTTTACAGGAGGAACGCCACACGCAAGTGATATAGCTCAGGGAATTGACTGGTGATGCCAAACACAGAAGCAGTGGAGAGGAACCATGGAGACCTACACAAAGGCACTTCTCAGGAACTCTGCTGCCCATGCCCTCAGGTCTGCACATGGCTGCAGAATTCAACAGAAATTAATGCCAAAGAAATTATAGCTAAAAGTCTATGGTTTTTCCAAGAATTTAATTTCTTATTTTCATCTGAACATATATATTCCTGGTATAGAATTCTGCAGAAAGCTTAAGAAAACATTTGGATCCTACATAAAGATTACTGGGGAAATTGCTGCTTTCTGCAAATTAGGAGTTTCATACTCAAATGAGAGAGAGTTCACCTTAAACAGAATTCATTGCTATCTTTATAATTGAATATTTTTAGTTCACCCTTTTTAGTGAAGTACTGCAAGGTGGCAAAGGCATTTCTGTGTCTTTAGATGTATGTCTATTAATAATGCCTTAAATCAATTCATTTCCAGGATACGCAACAGCTGTATATGACATGGATACACTATGTCACACTGTTAAAGCTCCCACAAACATGTTTTTTACTCATAGTGAGGAAGGTCTTAAATTCAAAGCTAGATTTGTATCTCTGTTCCTGTAGATGCTAGCTGCTACTGGAAGTATTAGAGACATCAGTAACCAGTTGTCAGTGCCAAAATACCGGGGGACTTAATAGCCTGCTAGGTCAGTTTTAAATAAGATGCTTTAGCAGCATTAGTTGACATACCTACATCCAGCATGTGGTTGCTGGAAAGAAGGACTTGGCAGCAGCCCGAGAGCTCTCCACACCCAGAACAGCAAAGGGTATCAAATCCTGAGTCTGAAGCGGGGTATCATTTTGCAAATCATTTTATCCTGACTTATCATACATATGTCAATTCTGAATTTAGTCTTGCATGAACTTATTTTCCCTCAGAGAAGATGGGAGCAGTTGTCAGAAAGATGGATTTTCATTACTCCACTATGTGATTTTTCTAACATTAATCCTGAAGAAAGCCTGAAAATTAGAAGAGAGATTAGATCTCTGCCTGGGCTATACAGGACATTTGCAAAGCTTAGAAAAGGTCTAAGGAAACAGAAATTCAGCTTCAGGCATACAGCTGTCAGACCAGCTGGATTAGCAAGCCTGGTGCAATGGGTGGCCTTAGGGAAATAGGACAGGTCTTGCTGATGAAATCTTGCACACTTAATGCTATACCTGAGACCTTACAGTTCGCATGAAATGCTGCCTCAGCTCAAGGGGCTGACACATCACTTATCCATAAACCAGCAAATGAGCGATGAGCAGGCATTTACCATGTGCTGGTGCTGATGTGGCAGACGGGCTAGTTGGTGTTGGTGAATTTTTTCATTTGTTGTTTCCCTCAGCACCTGATAGATGATGTGACTTTTTCATTCTGCTGAGTCCTGTCATCATGTCTTGCAGAACCAGGAATGATGCAGGACTTGGGAACAGACAGAGAGAGAAAAGGCTGTTTCACAATGTCTGCCTTCCTCTTTGGCTTATACTAGATGCTTGAATCTGATTATCTGAGTAGTCTTTTTGAGCCTCCATGATTCAGTGGGATTACAAAGCCCAGTGCCTGCAAGAGCAAGACGTGAATGCTGCTGAGCAGTCTTGGAGAAGTGTGCTTTTCACATGGGATGCTCAGGGCTGTCACTGTCAGTCAGGCCTAACACAAATCTAAACTCACAGAGCTAGATATTTTAAGAAAAAGGAACCTAAAAACTGACCTGCTTCACTTAATTTTCCATTTCTGTAAGCCACCACACAAGCCTTTAAGATAAACTTCTACAATAAGCCATGACAGTGGGAATATTATCCCTGGAAACATGTTCAAGTGAAGTCCAAAATAGCCCTTTGACTTGCAGCACACTCTGTGACTGCCAAGCAGCCCTGGCCCACTGCTCTGGAGTCATCCAGCCCGAAGGGCAGGTTGACATGCCCAGCACAGGAGGTTCTTCTTCCAGTTGCTAATCCCACACAGAGCATGAGCCAGCTTCTGCCTGGTCAAAACATGACGGAAAGGTGCTGAGGGATGTGGCAGAGCTGCCAAAGGAGCGACCCATGGGGCGGTGACTGGAGGCATGGCCATCTGCTGGGAAAAAGTCCCTGTGATGGACGTGGAGGGCACAGGGTATAAATCCATCTGTATGTGGGGTGTCAAGGGTACAGGTGCACTCTGGGGACATTTTATCAGCAGCTCGGTGTCTGTCACACACAAATCTCAGAGTTAAGCAAAATTTCTACAGGGCTTCAAAAATTCAGGAATTGCAGTTCAGAGGCGAAATAATTAGGTGGTGATTTGGTCTTAGATAATAGAAAACATTCAACAGTGCTCAAGGAATTTACAAGATAAGACTTATACCGTGAGACATCAAAGTGAAGATAAAAGCATAGAACAGATTCTTACCTAGTGTGAACGGGCACCTTTGGGAGGGAGGACGGCTCTGCTCGTTTAAATAGCTGCAAGTGCTGTGAGATTTTTATCAGCGCTGACAAAGTACATGACCTGAGCAAGCTTCCCAGATGAACTACATGTCAACTGAAGAATACCAGTTTTTGGCTTGGACAGCATCAACGTTCTTCAATAAGTCTAGAGGACAACTGGCAAACACCTTCTCTCCTGTATGAAATAAATAAATAGAACCAGAGGGAGTGACTAAGCGATCAGTGCGCAACAGAATAAGCATTCTGAAACAAATACCAAAAGAATCCAAACCAACCAACAACTCCAGAGTGGAATTTTTTTTTTATTTTTTTTTTTTTAATATTAAAAGTATTCACAAAACATGACCTCGATGAAGCTACAGGTGATTAGCTGTTACGTTGAGATCCAAGTGCAAACACATACCTGCAGAAACTGCAAGGAACACTGACTTACTTCATTAATTAAGTCCGTCTGTTAAATCAACAACAACAACAAATTTAAAGATTCAGAGGCAGTCAACACTTTTGGAAGATGGTATTCCTATGGAAGTTTTTGCCTCCAGGGTAGGTTTCTACAATCTGCAGTAGCTTAATTGTCAGAATAATTATACTGAAGACAGTGATGGAAGGTGTTATAAATGGACAAACTCAGCTCAGAGAGAATCTCACCAGGAACTAGCAGAATCAGAAAGTGATTAGGCACAGCTGATTCCAAACATAGAATTATAGCAGGGATATAATGGGACAATTAATTATTAATGGTTAGCACAGATTAAATAAATACATGTTGTAAAAATACCAGGGGGAAATGGACATACAGTTACTCATAGTATTTTTTTAATTCCTGTTTTGATGATTTTTCTCCTTGATGAATTCAGAGCCACTGTGTACCCCAAGCTATTATCTCTCCCCTCAGATGGGAGAGTTACAAGAGCATTTCAATCTGTTTACCTCTGTTTACAAAATAATTTCATTAAAGAACAAGAGATCCCTTGAAAAAAAACCCCATAATACTAATAGTACTTAAAGGCAAGGGGAAAAACCTACAGAACACTATTTATCTTCTGGCATTTGAAAACAAACAGCTCCTCAATTTAAACTCTGTTCTTGTGCTTTAAGGGTATTCTAAAAAGTAACTTACAAAACAATTTAGGAATATTCAGACAAAATTGCTTTTTTGTTTCTGGCGTGCTCCCAGCTTTGGGTATAATGCTTGCAAAATATTCAAGTTAGCTACAGGGAAAAATACTGGGAATTACAGCCTTGAAAACACCTTCTCATTATTCAGACTACAGTTGTATACAAAAAGTTAGGATTTTCCTAAATAAGTAACGAATGATCAAATTGTTGAGTTTGGGGAACACATTTTGTAAATTAGCAAGTGCATAGACAGTTGTATTGAAGACTTTGCCAATCGAGTTGTCAAAATGAAATTTCTTCAGTCAAAACTTAAATTCTACATTGACAGTATTTTTACAAGTTGGCAAATATGGGACTCATCCAGAGGCTGCTGCAATGAATGGCAGTTTCTCTTTGGCTTTAATAAGGACTCTATGTTTCAAAATGCAGGCAACACAGTGTTCTCAACATCTATCTCTGCAGAGCTGCTTTATAATCAAAATGGATTACTTTCAGCTAACGAAACATGTTAAAAATACTACATTTCACAGAAACTCCAAATGTTTTTTCTTTCCTTCCAACCCAGTATTTTTCTAAGCCGTCTCTATTTCATTTATATGCATGAGAAAAGCAGCTAATAATTAGAACAGTGAACATGAGTCAGGAAATTCAGTTTGGCTTTTATATTGTATACAATTTCAAGCAAAATTCTCTGTTCTGGTGATGAAAATAATTCCAGAATTCCATAAGCATGCCCTCCTCTAGCACTTGAAGGACAAAGGTTTTTCTTCTAAGAAGCAATAAATACATACCAAAGATAATTAAGCTTCTTTCTGTAATTAGATGCAATCCAGAACAGGGTTTTTCAAAAGAAATGGCCCAGAAAACATTCATAAGCATCAACTGGTTTATGCAGCTTCTGCAAACACCCACTAAAAAAATTACATTTATAAATCTCTCCATATGTTATGGAAGCAGAAATTTTTGAATGCCTTAAATTGCACCTCTTCACACAAAATTGCTATCTGATGGATGGGATGCTGATCGAAATACTGAAAAGAAGAAGTAAATTATTGATGATAAAGTCTCTTGTTCTCACACAAGAAATCATTTGCAAATAAATTGGGCATCAAGAAATAAACTCCACACCTGATGGGAAAGGCAGTTGTGTCTGGGATATTGAAAGTTCTCATCTTGTTCTGCATAGGGTCTGTCCAAATTGTGGTTCATCCCCTGACCTCAACAGAGAAGACAGTTTCCCTGTAGAAAATCATCTCTTTAATGGTTCAGAGTTGACAAGCCCTTGTCTGGGGGCTTAGAATGCTATATAAGCAGCTAAACACAGCTGGAAGAATATTGCATTGACAGTACAACAAAACACATGTCATTTTCTGAGTCCAGTAATAAAAAAGAAATTGGTGCTAGGTAATATCTGGAACAATTTACCATGATGACTTCTACAGCATTCTCTGTAATTTCAGCCAGCAATAACTTTCTGGCTTATTGCTTTTCTTGTTTTTTTCACATTGCTCAGTAGGATTTCACATTGAGATATGAAGAATTATGGTACTTTAATTATTAGAGTTATCACAATTTGCTTAATGATTTCCCATTTCCAGCCTCCTCCTGCCCTCTGCTTAGGTTACACCTCTCTTGCAAGCAAAGGAGAAGACTTCAGGCAGGACCCCTTAGCAGGGTAAATACTTTGGTTTAGCCAATTAGACAATTTACTTTGTTTATAAAACAAAGATAGAAATAAAGTCAGGCTAAAAGCGCAGCATACGTTGCTTTATTTCCCTGAGGTGAGGGGAGAGAAGGCTTTGATTCACTCTGAAGCAGAAAGAAAGCTTGTGTTTCATTTGAACACATTTAACCCACAGCAATTAAGAGCCAGACCGCAAACACCATTCATAACAGTGAGGATTCATAACCGGAACTGAGCTGGCTTTGACTGCTTCATTTTTCTCACCTCCAATGTGAGAAGCCCAGGCTTCCTTTGCCCAATGCAAACCCTAGACTTAGGAGCTCAAGGTCCATGGGCAATTCAAGTTCTGTCCTCAGGAAACTTGAATGTCAGTTGTCCCACCAGCAA
Organism: Perdix hodgsoniae; assembly: GCA_035772895.1. Taxonomy (NCBI): domain Eukaryota; kingdom Metazoa; phylum Chordata; class Aves; order Galliformes; family Phasianidae; genus Perdix; species Perdix hodgsoniae. The sequence goes on from JAPSGF010000013.1 coordinate 15,391,026, forward strand.
ATGCCACAGCCACTTCAGTGTTGAATGGACAGGCATGGCACCACTCTCACTTTGCAAATCACACCGTGGAAGGATATTATTAGTTGAAATTAACCATTCTATTCTATCAGCAACTTTGTTACATGTCTTGACAATCTCTGGCAGATTCTGAAGGTATCAGGGATAACTGGCATAGTTTTGAATAGCTGTAAGTATACAAAACACAGATAAAACCTATGAATAATATCTTTATCAATTGTATTTTCTAATGTACATTTGTATATCTTGCAGAAAAAAATAGACATTTGCTGTAAAACTAAGTTGTGAGTGAAATAAGCATTATGCCGCTGGCTAGATCTAATACTGAAGGTAAGGACTGTTTACAAACTAGAACATTGTCCTTTAGTTCTTGTTTTCTAATTTGCTTCAGCTAAAGCCATTCCGTGCTTGGGAACATGGCCAACCAATAAATCAACCAACCCAAATAAACCCAATACATGCATACACACACCACCAAAAAAACAAAACAAAATAAAACAAAAAAGCAACCAACACCAAAATGAAATCAACTTTTTTTCATTGTATTCAAGTTTCCAACATATATTTTTGTTTTCTTTACAAGCCACCTATTCAAAAAAGCAGTAGATGGAGAAAAGAAAGCCTGTTCTTCAGTGTTACTAGGTATAATGGACATTCTATACAATGCTCAGCATGTATCAGCATACAATAATACAAGATATCGTGATTTGTATACTTCGCTCAAGTGATATTCAATAACTGCAAAGAAGCTCTGATCTAAGTAATACTTTTCCAGTACTTTTATAACACTACTTTTAGGTTTGATAAGCTATAGGAAAAAATCTCTGCTAGCTACTACTGACAAAAAGCTCTAAGGCAGCATTTGTGGGATAGCAACATGTTCATATACTAAAGAGCATGAGCAGTGAAACCTAAAAAAGAAAAATAATAGGGGGGGAAAAATGACTCACAGTTGACCAATTTCACCATCACTTTGGTAATAAATGTGCATTTTATGCTTTTTCTTCACCTCCACTTACCAATTTCTAGCAAACCTTATTAAACAAGGACAGGAAATCAAACACAGAATACAGAGGCACCACATTCAGAGCACTGCAGCTGGTGTATAACCTTCACTGTCTGGCTGATGTAAGTGCCAGTGATTCCAGAACAAAAAGCTAAGAAGCACTTGAAAAGCACAAGGGAAGAGCTGCAGCCTCTTGGGATTGGCAGCCTGCTCAATTCATCCTTGGCATGGTGTTCCTGCCAGCTCTCATGGCAGCCTTAGTAGTGTCTGGTACAGCAGCAGGCCGTGCCATGGCTGAACAGACACCAAGCCGCACTGAAATCAGCCTCAGTTTAGAAAACAAAACAAAACACAATCAATGTAGACAGACTTGAGGCATACTGTTAAGTCTTCAGCTTTCTAAATGTCAAATGTTATTGGGGTGGGATTCCATGTGGTTCAAACAAGCCAAGTTTTCTTTCTCATAATGGAGTTTAACTCTTCCATTTTAATCTGGATTCTGAAAATCCAAAAGCATGTGAAACCCATTACCACAAGATGATAGATAAGTATGGGATTTGAGAAGATGAATAGGAGAACAAGCAAACATCTGCAAGTAATTCAATTAATAAGATAATCACAAGAAAAAGGAAGAAGAAGTTAAATAATAATGACTTAATGACTGGTCTGGAATTCAAGGAATTACCCCCATGTGGATTTTATTCAAACAGATCTCAGAAACAAGAGGTGAAGAACAGTGCCGCTACTCATTCTTTTGAATTCCCTGACCCATTGTTCTTTAATAAAAATAAAAAGTAATAAGTAAAAACAACCTCCCAAAACAAGGCAAAGACATTTACAAGACTGAATGTTTCTCATTAATATGAGAATCACTCTGAATTATGATGTACTCCAAATAGAGGATTGACATTGTAGGTAGTGAGGATAAGGACTGACAGGAGAACAGCCACGCAACTCATGTACACAAATGACAACTCTGTTCTAAAAAGTCTGTTAAATTACCCTATGTCATAAAAAAGTACCAAGTAAAACCTGACTTCTAGACAAAAACTTAAAAAAAAGAAAAAAAAGGAGAGAATCGAAATATGTCACAAATAGACTAAAGGGATTGATTCTGTAACTAGGAAAGTTCAAAGTGAAAGCTTCAATTTCTTTATCATTCAACAATTACATCTTTGTTGTATTATGAAAGACAGTAGATCTTGAAGACAGTGACGGCAGCAGCAGTGTGAAAAGAACATGGGTTGTTGCTCTAAGTGATGACAGAAGGGATTAGCCAGGGATTAGTTCTTCTGTATGAAAGTAGTAATTTCTCCTTCATGGTACACCTACAAGTAGGAAAATTTCTGCTGAATGCATGATTAAGTATAGAACCTGTGCTTATGGCATATAATTAATAACCTCTGCTAATAAAGTCAATAATAAATAAATTGAGAGAAGAGAAAGAAGAAATTAAGAATACCTTTGTACTGTAAGAAATAGATCTGATGCATGAGATGGTGCCTCAGAGATGGGGAAGGGAAAAGCATTAAGTCAGTTTCTTCTTTCGAAAGAAAGACAAGCAAAACGACACAAGCAATTTCACAGTGTATTCGAAGTCATGCATTGCAAACTGCTACAAATGAAATGAACCCCCAAATACAGCTAGCATGTGGTGAAGGAAAAATCAGGCAAAGCTCAGAAAAATCCAGTAATATTAGGTTAATTTAAAACATTACTCCTATTGCATCCTTCATAATCGGTTACTGCCAATGCCAAATCCATGGAATGAGGAAGAGAGTACACCCACCACTTAAAGCTGAATTGATGCTGTCCAGCAGCTTCGATCACATGATGATGTTTAACTTTTAAAAGTAGCACAGGAAAATAAAGCCTTGTCTTCTAAACATTTTATTCAGACTTTGGTCCTGTGCCTGAGATGTTGACCAAGAGTATAGATGACAAAAAAGAATTCACATTCTGAAGAATTTATGGATATTAAATATTTCAGTGTAAGAAATACCTTTTAAAACTCTGCAGGTGTATGAAGGCCATTGCCAGTGGAAATCAGGTGAGCATGGATTATGAGATGATCAATAGAACAAAAGCAAACAACCTCTCAGAAATTCAAACATAGCTTTATCATAATACCCTGGGAGATTGCAGCCCCTATCTGGCAACTACTGGAACAAAGTAATTATTAACGTGGAATCCTTTCCACAGATGTACAGTAATCTCCAGCAGCACACGCTACTCTAAACAGAATTTTTACCTTCTAGAATGCTCGATTTAAGATAACAGCTTAATGCATTCAAATCAATACACAGAGATACGCTACTGAATAGATTCTGAGTCCTGAAACAAAACCAGCCAAACCAAAACGCAATTAGGTTGTTCATAAGCAACACGCCCAAACTCACATTATTACCTTAAAAGCTTCAGTTTGCATGAATATAAAATGCTTCCAGTGCTTGGGAAAGCTTTTCTTTCTCTGCAAAACAATTACCACACAAGTTAGAGTTCTGAGGGAACAGTGAAGCAGAACATTGTACTGATGTCAGTGTAAGCAGACAGTTCTGTAAAGCACTATGCATTTGCACACACAGAAAAACCCTCCCTCTTCTGGCTTTTACTTTATTATTTATTTCAAAATCACCTCTTCCAAAGAATTTCTCTGCAGTTCTCTCAAAGCCAGTAAATGGCTACAAAGAAAAGAGCCTCAAAATGTGTGAAAGGACTTTCTGGGAAAAATCCCAGCAGCATTAAGAGATAAAGTACCCTGTCTGAAATTTAACATGCTAAACAGCATACTGAAAAAGCAAAAAGATGAAATGTACTCTTATTTTTATGATGCCTTGATAGAAATACAGATCATTTAGAAAGAAGAGAGGGTCACTGCTCATTTAAAATTGGAAAATAACTGGCTTCACTCAACTATTTCTATTTCCTGTTGTGAGAATCCTAGAGGAATCTGAGACTCTGTGCTTGCTTTCTTATGCAAGAATCTCTAATTTGCAGAGGTAGCGTTTACCTCCTGTAATCAGTTCTTTTCTGCTCTTTTCTTGCATGAGTTTATCCCACCCTTCCAGATTTATTGGACAACTACTCCACCATCTCTTCAGACACACAATCTCTCCATCTTCCTTGATCTCAAAGTTCTTTCCTATGTAAGCTGGTCCAAAAGTAATGACTCATTTTTTTTTCCAAAAAAGCTACAGTGGGTAGATACAAAGACCACAATAACGCCATTTGACAGAGCAAATTCTTAGCTACAAAGGACTCTTTTTCAACAGTTACCACCATTAGTTCTGCATTTTTGCCAGTGATGAATCAGATCTGCATGCCACACCCATGAACATCTGCACCAGCAGAGGTGATCCACTGTCTCTGTCACCAATGCTGAAGTCTATCACCCACTGACTCACTGTACTCACATCCACTGTTCGGGCTTCATATTCAGCAAGCACCAATGAGTGCCTTTTTCTGAATGGAAGAATTCAATGACACATCTTTGTTTCACACATGCTTCCACATCATCTGCCATTGTGTCGGATTGCCTCTCTGCTGTCATCGGTCACATGGTAACAATATGTGATGGAACAGCATCAAGAAGGTTCATCTCTACTGCCATACCACCAGCATCCACCTCTGACATCGTGGACCAACATAATACGTTAGGAGGCATTACTTTCAGAGCAGCCCTCAAGTCTAGTTTGTAGAACAAATTTCTTTTGAACCAAATATTTATTGTACAGTTATGAATGCAAGTATTCTGGGAAAATAAAAATTAAAGAATCACACTATAATAACCCTTTGCTATTCCTGTTCCCTTGTTATGTTTCAAATAAAGCCATTCAGGCTTAAAGGTCCTAATAAGAATTTAATTAAAAACTTGAAACATGCACATCTCCAAGGACCTATTTTTCCCTCATTAATTTAACAACAAAATGCACCTGAATATGAATTCAAACATTTTTAACACACGCAAGTGAGGCATCTGCAGCAGTCCAAGCAATCCCACTATTATTGTTCTGAATGCTATGAAACTTTAGAAGTAGAAAGAATTTGAGCATACACATCATCACTGATTCTGAAGGAAAAAAAATAAAATCAAAATAGAATGGAAAATTAATTTATTTTTCCCAGCGATCAACTATCTTGGAAGGAATATGGGTGCTCTAGTAGGAAAAACAAACTCTTTTACAGTCTTGCTCCTTATAACATTAAAGTGACCTTTAAGAGAGATCTTTCAGTGTTTTCAGGGGAGGATTCTGAAAGAATATTCAATACATCTATGAAAAACAACAAGAAATACAAGATTTGCTTTTGGATCAAGCCAGCCAATATCACCACCAATTACAATTACCAAGAAAAAAACTCATTATTTTTGGCCAAAAAAAGAGGGAAACAAACAAACAAACACCACCACAAAGGGAAATATACCATTATGGTTCTAAGCTACAGCACCATCCATCTGATACCTATTTGGAACAAGACAAAGCAAGCTAGACTTTTTAACCTCTTTCTAAATACCAGCCTTGAGGCTATCTGTTTCTGTTGAGGCTTAGTAAAAGTCTCTTATTTATCCCAGTGCACATCAGAGATTTTTCAAAGAAGGAGAAGTTATTTTCAAGAGCCAGTGCTGGGACAGAAGCAGTTTCTTTTCTCTCCACCATTTTCATTTACTAATTTATATCTGCTGATTTTGTTAATCTGAAAAGATTACTGACAAACATATATGAAGTTACATTTAAAAAATGATTTTCTTAAGAATATTTGTATTTCTTATCTACAATGTCTAATCTTAGTTAAGAGGAAAGTCTGACATCTCCTTAAGTGATTTTGATCTTCCTCTTTGCTGCCATCTGTAGGTAACTCAAAGGAGACAAGTAGCAAGTTTAAATCTGGTCAGATGTCAGCCCTATAATAGGGACATGTAGCAATGGGAAAGCACTCTGCCCTTGTTCCCCATCCTTCCTGATTTAAACATTTCCAAAGAAAGATGAAAAGAAAAAAGCAGAGATGTAGATCATGCTTTCAATCCCATTATGATACATTCTAGAAATCTGAAATGAAACTAATAAGACCAGGAATTGAAATATTTGATTTAATGACTGCACAATTTGAATACATAAAAATAGATACTCAGGAATGAACAAGTTTATACAAACCAGATTTCTTTTGTATGTTACAAAACAATAATGGAGAATAAAAAAAAAAGTTGCTGCATTACAGGCAAGACAAAAGAAAGAAAAAACCATCATCGAGGAAAAGTTTTAAAATGATCAGAGGCTTGTTTCATAAATACAGTGCAATGCTTTCTTTTAACAAATACAAAAATTTACTATTTATCAACATCAGGAAATATATAAAATGTTATTGAATGACCATCTTATTTAAAAACCAATGCAAATACAATAGATTTTTTAGAATTCTGAGGTAATATTACACAGTAAAATCAAAAAAGCATTAATAAATAAAACTAAACCCAAGGCAAAGTGCAATTCAGTGAAAATAAAATAAAACTTTTATTTAACAATAATAGATAAATAGTTATTAAAATTGGGCTTCAGCCATAAAAAAATATTTTGGCTAATTCACCACATTTTCAGATAAACTGTATAGATATTTATTCACAAACCAACATTCTGTAAGCCCAGTTCTATAAAGAAGGGAAAGGGAAGAGGTGTTTGTATATCCACGTTCAGCTTTTAGCAATTTTAAATTTCTGTCCTGATCATTCAGTGCAGCAGTGAATGTTTCATTTTTTTCTTAACGTGAAATACTGTAAATTCAAATTTCTTTTAAATCTCCATTTGAGATCAATAATGCAAAATGCATGAGTTTGAAATGCTGCTTTTATATTTTTTTGTGCTAACCTAGCTTTGTCCCAGGCTGCAGTCAATAGAAATTTTAATATCAATTTTGAGTAAAGCATAATGAATAGTGCCAAGTATCATAAAATACTATTTATCTCTCCTTCAATAAAACTGTAAAATCATCAGTAACTTCTCTAGGAAAGAGAATAAAATAAAATTCACACTTAGCTGCTGAAGAAACTGCACAACAGCTCTGAAACTACAAATTAGGAAGATTAATTTGTTGATCATGTGAAACTGTTGATTGTAGAAGAATAACGTACTCTCATTACAAATAAATAATTGAGCACAGACATTACAAGCTATTTAAGCACCCAAATTCCAGCAGAAGTCAGCTGGAAAGACTGACAAATTGGACGCCTAAATATTTTGAAAGATCTGGGCCTTGTTCAAATGAAAGATCCATAGAATACACAGTAACTATTCATATTATAAAGGTTTCTATACTGCATACTCATAAATTCTCTCAATTTAATGAATAAAACCTAGACTTACAATTACACTTGCATTTTGGAAGCAGTATCTTCTCCAGCTCCTAACTTACTAATTCAGAACACTCACACCAAGAATTGTTTTCCTGTAGCTGTGAAGTGAAAACCACAGAAAATTGTCTTTAAATGCTGGCCTTCAGACTAGAGATCTTCCACATTCTTCTGTTATTGTATTCACTCTTGCCACAGCTCACTTAACACTTCCATAAAAGTTCCTGACAAAATGATTGGCAAGTAGACTATGTATCAGTTTTCTGTGTGTTGCACATTTCGTTATTTTCCTGAAATTTTTCAGTGTACGTGGAATTTACTTCAAATATCTGACTTTGCTTACTAGGACACTAGAGTAGATCTGATTAGTCGCCATCAGTTTCAAAGAATGAAATGGAGAAGTTGCTCAGTACCTGGAGTTTGGCCTCAATTCCCTCATGGTGAATAAAGTACATCTAATATTCTCTGTACAGTCGATGTGGTTGATTTGTAAAAGCCAAATATAGAACATCTAAAACCTCTTATTAATAAAAAATATTTTTAGCAGTAAATGGAACTATCAAAACTCTATTCGTTCACAGGCACTTATTTACATGCTTCTTACACAGCCTGTTTAACTGAGAGGGAAACCAGAATATATTAAAACTGCATACATTTTATAAAGACTAAAATTCCTATTTGCTGAATTTGAAAAAATATGGCTACATGCTGTAAGTTATATCTTTTCTACTATTTATGTTAATGGAAAACATACCATCACTGGGACTAGCTAATGAAGAAATATTCTTTGTACTATTTCCCAGACGAATACACATGATGTAAAGTAATTACAATTAAAGATAAAGTGCCATTAAGAAAAAAAATGGAAACAACATACAACTTAGAAATTTCCTTCATCAAGTTTCTTTTATCAAATAGGCTAGTTTTTAGTATGAAGAAAATTACTTTCTGTGACAAAGCAAGCAGTGAATGTATTGCCGTTAAGGAGAGAACCACTCACTTAATACTGAATTAAAAAATACGTATGTTGGATAAGACTTGCACAGTACCAAGACAACAAAAAGCTTAAAGGCACAATTAGAGGAGAGTGAGTGCTACATAACAATGCTGTTTTTTAAGTATTTTGTTTTATTCTAGGCCAAAACCTTCTGCATTTGAAATTCCAATGATCAACTTTTGCTTTAACTCTTTCTTGTTCTTGTAAGGAGGGAGACAAAGCTGGTTGAAACAAGTATGGGCCACAGGCAACCTAAAAGAAAAACAAAATCCATCTCTTATTTAGTAACACAACAGAATCAGGGCACTGTCATCTGCCAGTGTATTTTCATTTAAACAATGTTTAAGTAAGAAACTGAGTAAAAGAAAAATCACAAATAGCACTACTCATAGGCACCTTGAGTATTTGGATGAAATTTGCCTGCCTCTTCCTCCCCAACTTTCTTTCTCTGCCTCTTTAAAAAAGAAATTGTAAACATATGTATCCAGGTTTTTCAAAGTCCAAGTAGCCATATGACTTAAAAATTAGTTCTCTATACAAAATTTGGGTACAATCTGAATTCACAACATGAGGGAGGAAGCTTGGACACGGAGTTGGTATAAATAAGCTAGATGAACCACAGTTATTCTAAGGACAGAAATCAGAAAGTTTTGTCAGGTAAAAGGCATCCTCATAGACATACGTCTCCAGGAAGAGCACTGAGGTGCTGAGGGAAGCCCTGGAAAAAGAACAGTTCACAAGCTCTGGTATTAACAGCAGCATTCTAAGTTGCAAGTGTCTTCTGAAAGTTGAGATCTGAATGTTGTCAGTTAGGAATAATTGAATAGTTTCTTTGAATTCCAGGTCTCAAATGTAATCACTGACTGAAAAATGGAATCTAACATAATAGATTTATGCAATCAATAAATTCAGTAACAGTTGGAAGATAAATTAATGAACATTGTGCATTAGTTTGCTCCTCTTTAAGAAGACATCCAAAAGCAATAAGGACTCACAGGATGTAATTAAGAAGAAAAAATTGAAAAAAAATACCAACACCAGAAGACTACTTACCAATTAGTAGATGTTTCACTCTTGGAAATCTTGAAATTCAAATCAGCCATACCACCCACAGGTACTCTATCACTCCCTGTAGCAAAATGCAGTAACTTCTTTTGAAGGTCAAGAGAAAATCCAAGTACAACATCCCAGAAGTATCTGTGTTCAGGGGCAGGAGAAGAACATGGTTTATGTTGCAACATCCTGACAAAGACACATGAGGATATAATACAACAAAAAGTATATGATAAATTGACACTCATTAGAAATTATTTAATGTAATATACAGGATATTAGTATTACCCTAGTATTCAAGGTTAAAAAATTTCCCAAGGACTTGAAAGGCACCAACTTTCATTAATTTTATAATCATGTATTGGCAAATGATGCTCAAATCTGTCCTATTAAAGAAATAAATAAAACTGCTTAGTATGAAGTAGAACTGATGGATAATTAAATTGAATGAGAATTTTTTTATAGGACTGAATAACAAAATTAAAGACTCAGGTTTCACTTTCAGGGATTTTAAGCTTAAAGAAACAAAAACAAAAAGCCTCATATCTTCATTTTAAACTAATTACATCATTTTAAAAGTTTATTTCTAGCAACTTCATGATCCACTTTCAGATTACACAAGAAGATTATTCTGACAGCCCACCATGCTATGCTGATTTCAAAGTTTAGAAAGAAAAAAACATTAAGCTTACCGTATAGTAACATCAGTTTTCTGGTAGCCCTCATATTGGGTACTTCGCTGTAAAGCAGACATATCCAGCTCAGGACTACCACAGACAAGAATTTCAACTTCTTCGGGACGAAGCAGCTGCCAGAATTTAAGTATAAAATGCTTTATTTCCATTAAAGATGAGAAATAATGCTACTAGAATCAGATTAACATTTTTGCATGATTGAAAAATTAAAAATATTATTATTCAATACAATTTATAAGTTAAATGTATACATATTATTTTTATAGAAAAAATGCTTCAATTGAAATTGGAGGATTCTTTTATTATTGTATATAGTACAAAATGAAATTAACGGATAACAAATTTTAGTATATTCCTTTTTGTTCTTCACTTCCTTTTCATTCTTACATTTATTGTAGTAATTTGCCTTATGATTCAATTTCAATGAGATATTGAATAAAATAAAGTTTTACATCTGGAATTCAGAAAGAGTATCTAGATTTATTATTATTTTTTTAAAAACAATCTCCATCACACTTGCATTGAATATCCTGATGTTATCAGCAGCATAAATCATGCTTTGCAATCACTAATCCTACCACAGTAGAACCTGCTTCTCATTCATTTACTACATCATCTTTTAAATGCCTGAAAATAATTCATTGCACTTCAGTGGATTATCATTCTTCCTGAAACTTTCCTGCAGTAAGTTACATTTCACTTTACTGAAAGTCTGCCATACTTGTTTAACTTCCTAGGAATGTGGAAATTCTCATGAAAATTGTAAATGTCTCTTCTTTCTCCTTACTGCAGAAGGAACAACATAAAATACAAAAGCAAATTTCAAAAGCCAAATACGACTGAATAAACAAGAATATTTCATCTCAATCTCATTGAAAGTTCTTTCTGCAAGAAGTAATGTGATTTTCAGAGAAGTCACTCAAGACAAACAGACATACTTGCCCTATTGCTCACAACTGTAGTAAGTTCAGACAAGTTCTGTAAACACACATGACAGCCTTTGAATTGTCTGTGAATATGTACTGATCAACAAAACATGGAGCTTTATTTACCTGTAGTATTCTATTAAAAACAGTTATCAGCTAATTGCCAACTTAATTCTCCTTTTCAGCTACACCCATTGAGTAAGATTCTTTTTGAATCCTCAAGCCATCCAGTTGAGCTACTAAGAATAATTATTATAATTTAGGTCATGATCACATATTTGAAACAGAAGTGATATTTTCTTTCATTCTTACCAGTAATGCATATGAAGCACAGACGCTATGAAATCCATAATAGAAAGCTGCAAATTGTTTGTAGATTGATTTGTTCAGAAGAAAATCAACATAAAGTTGCACATACTCTAAAAAAGAGAAAAAAATAATGTATTTTGTTAGATTGTAATAATTTAAATAGCCATTTGCAGTGCTCTTCAACATTGTACTGAATTTTAAAAAAATGAAGGTCTTTTGTTTTATATACTATTAAATTGTTAGGCATACCAGAAAGAACTACAAGAATTTAGTTTTCATACTTTGTTACGCAAAACTAATGTTTACAAAAAGTGAAAAATTGATTAACTTAATACTGTCAAATGCATGTAGCTAACATGTATTGAAGTACCTTTTCTATTTTGATTTGTGACAGGAATTTTATCTCCATTTGGCTTTAGGTTGTAAGATTTTATAACACCAAACTCTTCCTGAAAAACCTGGAGAAAGAGAACTGAAGCTCAGTACTTTAAGCATTCAAATACGTGTAAATTACAAAGCTTGTATTCATAACTCTAGTCTTTCTTCTCTCTCTTAAGAACGTTTTAATCCTGTCGACTTTTTTTTTCAGTTAAATAATACAGTTTTCAACAAAGTGCTTAAGAAATCCCATTTACAAAGAAGAAAAATTGTCGCCATTAAACAGTGACCTACCAAACTGCAAGCTGTGGATTCAAAATCAGAAGTTAAAAGAATACATTTCTAAGAACAATTTAGGAATATCAAATATAATTAAGAAGGTGTTTCTTCCACTGTAGCTCTCTAGGAACTCAAAAACAGTTACTTTACTCACATAGTTTCATAACAATGAAATAGAAAGCTGGGGCAAAAAAAGTCAATACAAGTCCAACATAAGTTCCTCAACCAGCATGAAATTTTGCTAAATAACATGCATCCTAAAACAATGAATAACTGAAAAAGCCTCTCTTGACTGAATAGAAATACACTCATTTCTTTGATACACAGGTCTGGCAAAACTTGAACAAGCAAGTATAAGCTATGTGAGATTTCCTGGAAAAAGCATATAAATTAACAGGAGTAAGCTCTGTCTAGCACTACAGTTAGACAGAAAAGTGATTGTTTTGCAGACAGATAATTCCAAAAGCAGATCACTGTCTGCAAAGTCAATGTCAGAGGAAGCAAAGAGCTGTAACGGTACCAGTAGTTGGGCATGGATGCCTCACAGTCAGGTCCACTTACGCTGTCAAGGAACAACAACTTAAAGCCCCATAATGAAGCCAGCCACTACGTGCCCCAAGCACTAAACTGGTTCTTGAAGCAAACTGTAATGCTCATGTAGGTATACTACAAAGAAAAACCAATCATACAGTAGTAGACCACTCCACTGCAGAAACATTGGTGAAATTACTGAACTAGTTTGAGAATCACTTATAGTTGAGTACTTAATGACCTGAAAGGTGGAGTAAAAATCCTCTTCAACATTGCCTTCATAGGACAGAAGTTCACTCAGTCCATGGGCTAATTCCTACAATGCAAGTACAAGCTCTTTAGCAAACCCACAGAGCAAATTGATGTACTTTGTAAGCACATGCCAAAATTACTCTTTATAAACTACCTCGGAAAAAGCTGTATATTCAAAATGAGAATTTAGAAAAACAACAAAAACAAAAATGCCACAGTGCTTAATCAGAGTACTTAAGTACTTAGAAGAGTTTGTTTGTTTGCTTTTTTGTCACTGAATTTCATATGAACTCAAAATTTGCCTTTTATCATGGAAAAGATGTCAAAAATAACACATCAAATTTTATTATTCTAACTTAAGCAAACCTACAGAAGTTCTGCTGTGCAAAAAAACATGGAGAAGTTACACTTTCAACAGAAAAAGAGAGACTATATAAGTCGGTGATGAAAATAAGAGTCATTTTGAAACAGTTTATAATTCAAGCATTTATTAAAAATAGAACAAATACTAAACAGGTAATTTATCCTCTAAGGCTTAATACTTACAGGCATTATCTGAAATAGGTCATCTAATGTGATGTCACAGATGCCCACAAGTGTGTTATGATCACAGGGAACAATAGGAGGACTCAACAATTTCTTGTAACAGCAAGGTGGGAAACGAATATCCAAGGTGATGCTATTATAGACAGCAAGGCCCATAAGCTACACGTGTCAAATATTAAGGGCAAAATCCGCATATATTTATCATGGTTAACATTTTAAAAAAACTTGGATAAATATTTACAATTTTTACTGAGATACTCTAAAACATGGTAAAGAAACTGAAGGAATGGAAGTTATTACAATTTTGTTGGGTCAGTACTGCTGTTATTTTAAACACTATTACAAAACTGTGTTTAAGTAACAGTTAAAATGGTCAAATGAGGCACATTGCCAAAACACTTGAAAAATCGTCATCACGTTCTCTACAAGCATTTCCTGAAGAAATTGTTCCAACATACTGTTATGAAAAAGCTTTTTGTTCTGCTTTTTAAAAGAGTACTATAGATGTGTTCATCTTTAATCCAAAAACATCCAGAGTGCTGTCAATATAGACATTTTTATTTGAAAAACGTTTAAAAGCATAATGGCAAACCTTCACTGGCACAATAGCTCATCAGCTAGCACACTGAAACATACCTGGTAAGACACTGTAATTCCAGAATTTGGGAAGTGAGGACAGGAAGAGAGTTAGGCTATCACTCTCATTTAGAAAGATCTGCATATAGTAGGAGCAGATCCTTCCTCTTAGACTTGTATTTGTTAGTATCAGGTTTGCTGTTACAGTCTTCTGTACTCATATTAATTAGTACTGAATAGCTGCACTTTGTTAATTTTTTATTTCATAACAAAGATTCTATCCTCAGCAAGTCATTGCATACAGCCATCAAGGACTAGTCATAATAAATGAGAAAATGTCATACATGTCCTTATGATATTTAAAGAAGGCTTAAACATAAAAAACAATTACCTGAATTAACAGAACATAGTAAAAACCTGAAATTATAATAAAAAAATAGAAGAATCTGGTTCATGATTCAACTTCCTACTAGTAAAACGGAGGCGTAACACACCACCTCATCTTAGTGGTTTTTATATTATTATAATAATATAACTCCATAACTTCATATAATAATATATTATTGTAGGACTATATCAGCATTAATCACTTGTCTGAGGACTCCATAAATAAGAACAACAGAAGATCTAGGAAACAATTTTATATACTCATGTGGAAAACACCCAGTTTAAAACAAAACCAAACCAACAGAAGGTCACATATGTCCCAACAGGAACTTAAAGAATTTAAAGATTAACGAACCCAGGGACAATTATATTTACTGAATGAAAGCCAGAAGTGAAGTACATAAAAAAATTACAACTTATACACAATAAAGTTGCATATGTAATCTTAATTCCACTATTTTCTAACTGTAAAATGTACCATGTACCCATAACAACCATTTTCTTCCTATTTTTTCTTTAGTCTACTTGCTTAAATGTCATTTTTTATACATTTAAAATGGAACATACTTGTACATATGTCAGAATGAGTTCTGATCAGACCTTCATGTCTTACTTTATCCCCATAATTAAATCACTGCTTCTTTAGCACTGTCATAAGGACAAAAGGATACAGCTCCAACTAGTCGGAATTCAGAATAGTTATCGCACTTAAAGCTGCTGAACCAATGGCAGTGAGAGTCCTTGTGGTATGTGAACATGCCTGCAGAAGAGGAAAGCTGCACTTCAAAAAGCCTTCTTCACATGCCTCATAATCTGCGCAGTCAGAAATGTAACTGACCAACTAACATTTATCCTGCTGCAATGCGAGTCAGCCTCCTCCCCCCTTGCTGTTGCAATAGCAGATGACAACATAAAAAGTGTTGGCATGAATCCCATGATACAGACACCACAAAAACTTTACCATCTTAGAACTGAAAGCCATAAAATTTCATCTTGTGAATATATGAGCATCAAAGAGTATGCTTTGTACTTATCTATCCAAAAAGTATACTAGAGTGATTTAAAAAAAGCCACACCACAAATACCCTAAAAGCACCACCCACTGGTCTAAATTACAAGCTAGGTCCCATCAAAATCAAAACTGCAAACTAGCTTTACTGATATTTACTTTAAGTACAGGTTGTTCTGTTTTAAAGAAAGCAAAAAACTACACAATGAACCCACATAAAAGCTTTAAGATACCCATGGAAGAAGCAGCTCTCAGACAAAAAAGACAGTGCACTCTAGGTTGAGAGCGCACTAACAGCTCCTGACAAGCATCATTTATAACTTAAAAAATAACAACAGTAGACTATATAGTCCCTTCCCAGGGGATGAGAACATTTCTGAACTCTTCCCACACTTGGCTGATAGCCATATCAATGAAAGAATTTACATTTTAAAAAGAGGAAGCCTGCCAAAGCTGATGCAAACTCTTGAATGTTTTCAAACTCATCAGTTACCAAGTTCTGCTGACAAGATATTTTTATTAACAGAATTGTCAAACCTACAGAATTATTATTTCTCCACAAAGACCCTTTTCACTAGAGTAAGAACTTTAAGCAAATAATGATTCCAGCAGACCTGAGCAGATAGTTCTGAACCTTTAGAAGGAGGCCAATAAACAAACACCACGCATTTGAGGGACACAAACTTTCAAAGACACACCATCTCTCAGATTCTAGCAAGGACTATTAGAGGTGTTATGCTTAAGTCCCTGGAAATCAATGTTTCTTAATTTAAGTCAACTTGGGAACACTTTAACACATTATAACATTAGTAACGTATCCACACAGAGCCGAGGAAAGCTGACTCATTTGTAAAAAATTAGTGTGGGAAAAAAACACCCAGTTCCACCTACAGTAATATATAAGTACGTTAAACTGCTGCTTTAAGAACGTCCATTCATGTCTTTTGGCTTTCTATTTACTCAAAAACTCTTTTCCCCCTCCCCATCTTTCTCCCCCCCGCCTTGGGTCTGCAAATACTTGTCCTACTCTGTAAAACAGCTGATGGTCTTCTCCCATTTGACCAGACATAAAACAAGACCCTGTCTCTGGATACAGCTAGAAACACTAACACAACGTATACCACGAGAAAAGACTTCAAGAGAATATGAACTGCTAGTCTCGAATCCACTCTCCTTAGCACCCAGTATGCTCACTAGCCTAGGGATACTAACAAACCAAAACCAACGAGTCTCTGATAACTGAGATATTTGGCATGATTAAAGTCTTAAAAAGTTGAATCTCAATTCTACAACTCTAAATTGATTAGAGCTTTGTTCACCCTCTAATTTTGTTCTACAAGCAAAATGAAATTTCATTTTTTCAGCCATATTTGAATCTCCTTGTCAAAAACCAAGATCTTGCAAGCTTTTAAGTACTTTTCACACTCTTTTGCTCTCTCCTATTCCAAAAGCTCTTCCCATACTCATCACGTAAATTCTAACTTGCCTTCTTTCATTTTTTACATCAAATAGTAAATGATCAGTCTAGTACTGGAATAATGAATAATCCCTATCCATCACTGTTTTGGCAATTTAAAATCAATGAATTTTCAAGTTGTACTTAACATACAGACTCACCATAGTCTGGGTGAAAAATCTGGCGAATGAGAAGAAGAAACCATTCTTTTGTCAGGCCTCCCATATCAAGACCAGCTTCTCCTACAAAAGTGACTTTCAACTTCTTTTTCAAATCTGCCCTCTTCCTTGTTAACTATCAGTTAGGGGAAAAAATATAGAAAAGATTTAACATACTACCAGTATTTCTATCCATAGAGAACATGCCTCTCTTTCTCTATCACTCTTGCTTTGTTTAAACTAGTAATTTGCATCACAAACTCTAGATGACCAGTCCGCTATTTACGCTCCTACCAAGGATCTGGATCCTTCACAGTTTGATACTAATGCACTGTATTAATAAGACAAAAATTGCAAACATAGACACACACCCTGCACATGCCATGTAGTATTCAAACATATTTTCACTATGGGCTTAGTTATGGAACAGTCTAAGGACAGAAAATAAAGTTCGGATTTTTTGAATCTATTTTAGCAGCATTCCTACTGTGATGTGGTAATTCAGTTTCTTTTGCTTTCAATTACATAGCTGTATTTCCTGTCTTAGCACAGGAAGATTTAAACATGACTTACCAAACTGAATTCTAAGTGCAATAACAATTTTACAGCAACACAGCATTTAATTTCATTTTTGATACCTCATCAAGTGAATCACTAACGAGGTGTGTCCTCCTCACTTTCACATTTAGGAACAACATATTCATGTCAGGTTTCTGCCTGCGAGAGACTTTATCCACAAGGCTTTGCTATTTGAATGAAAAAGAAACATGTATGTAACAACTTCATTTAAAAAAAAAAAGTGCCACTCTTGTTAAACGTAAGAAGTCCTTATCATCTTGCATTATAGAAATTATCTTAATGTGACAGCTGCTTCAATACATTCTGAGAGATAGAAAGCGATGCAATCTCTTTTCTAGTGCAAACAACATTCACATAATGTAAAACTATCAGGATACATAAGTAGAGGGTAATTGTATGGTAAACTTTTAAACTCTCTAAATTGTTAAAAACACCCATAGGATTTTGGAGACATTGTATTGCTATTCACAAGAAACATCTAGCAAGCCAGGAAGGGAGATGTGGTGTTTCCACATACCAAGTAAACCAGTAATTGCTAGTACCTGATGAAAGTTACCACCTAGGCAAGCAGACAAAACCTCTTTCAATATGCAAGAGGTTGGAGTACCTCTTCTGCAAGCTGTGTCTTGGTCTTCCATAACAACATATATTCACAGAATAAAATAGGAAACAGACCAAAATACTCAGGGTATTTTTCTTCATTAGATTCTGAATTAGATCATTCACTTAGCATCATGGTTTCTTACCAAACCCAGAGTATTATGTTAGTTCCTCCAAAAGAAAAATGAACCAAAAGAAAACCAACAACACATTAACTGCAACCCCTTTCCCCAGCAGTGGTATTTAAAAGCACCTTAAAACTGAGCCTATTAAAATGAAAATTACTGAGATGATCTAGCGGGGACCTTTGTAGACTATTAGTAGTAAAGTGGCTCATTTTTTTTTTTTTTTCCAGATTGAAAGTTGTGATGAAAAGCTATATGGAATATTTAGCTAAGAAAAATTTATAAAATGTCAATTGATTAGACAAACCCATTTATCACTAAATGACTTACCCGTGCAATACTTATCATTTGTTGCTCTGAATCTCTTTGAATAATAACTTTTTTTGCTGCTATGGAGATAATAAATGGGTGTTGACAGAAAGAAAACCTGAATGATGAGAAAAAAAGATAAAACATTCCCTTTTTAGCACCTATTTGCTTTTTAAGAAAATATGAATGAATTTTTATATTATCATTCAGTATCGTGGATTCATAGAATGGCCTGGGTTGAAAAGGACCACAATGACAACTGAGTTTCAACTCCCCTGCTGTGTGCAGGGTTGCCAACCACCAGACCAGGCTGTCCAGAGCCACATTCAGCCTGGCCTTGAATGCCTCCAGGGATGGGGCATCCATAACCTCCTTGGGCAACCTGTTCCAGCGCATCACTGCCCTCTACGTGAAAAACTTTCTCCTAATATTTAACCTAAACCTCTCCTGTCTCAGTTTAAGACCATTCCCCCTTGCCCTATCACTATCCACCCTCATAAACAATCATTCTCCTTCCTGCTTATATGCTTCTTTCAAGTGCTTGAAGACCACAATGAGGTCTCCTCAGAGCCTTCTCTTCTCCAAGCTAAACAAGCTCAGTTCTCTCATCCTTTCCTCATAGGAGAGTGTTCCAGCCCTCTGATCATCTTAATGGCCCTCCTATGGACCCATTCCAAGAATTCCACATCCTTCCTATACTTGAAGCTGAGCAGAGGGGAACAATCACTTCTAATTTAGAAATAGTTGTGGTTTTTTTGTTTGTTTGCTTGCTTTTATTTTTTATTTTTTAATTGCATGCATAGATAATAATTTAGAACTCAAACTGTTTAGTTAGAAATGCTACTATGAATTCTACTTATTGTGATAACATTCTGAATAAAATTCTAAAATTGTTTATCAGCAGATCTAACAAATTTGAATTTCTTCAATTACAAATGTCAAGAAGTAATTTCTGCTTTAAATATTAATTTCTAATTGCTACAATGAATTGAAAAAAGTGAAAATATTTTATTAAATACAAGCTGGATAGTTATCTCAGCATAGTAGTCATAGGTATACAGGAAATGTATTTTTGGCTTGGCTTATTTGTCTCTCTGGTTTCCAAGGGCACAGATTTTCTTCAGGTCCTTCTGATTTAACTTAGGGCTACAAGTGCTTAGGACTTCCAGGTCACATGACAGCTATATTCCACTGCAGTCAAAGAATTTTTAAAGTTTTCTGAAATCATCAGGATAAAAGACTTTTTTTGTCACTTGTTACTCTATTAAGTATTTTGCTGATTAGCTCACACATTGCCTAACAAGTTCACATTGAGATATTCGGAGCTTGAGAGTCTGTGTGCACCTTGACTTCAGAATGTGTGGGCACTGAACACTGCCAGTGAGAAGCTCTGTATTCTAATGTCTTTAGGAAACAAAGGAAAATGAAAAAAAGATTCTCAGTTAGTCTGCTGAAAATCCAAACACAGAATGTTTTATCAAGAAGTGTTAGTTGGAAGAACTACGTGTTCCAAAATATTTCATATGCAAGGTAAACCAGAACTTCTCCATACTCATCCTTCTTAATTCTAAACATTCAGTCTTGATTGTGATTCATTTTTTTTAATAGAACAACATAGATTTAGATGTAAAATTGGAAAAAAAAAGTAGTTGCAACACAGTAAAAGAATTTTCTTTAAGTGTAATACAGCTTGTCTGCACTACTTCCAAAATCATGCATCATAAAAAATTTGTTTTGATATATACTGATTTTCCATCATCCCAGCTAACTGAAAAGAAGCAGGTGGAAATCTCACAGCTCTCTTGTAAGCTTGGATGTGGATGCCAAAGCAGCCAGACGGCGCTCATGTAATAAATAAATAAATAAATCTGAAGCTCAGCAGTATAAGGCAATATACAAATTCCAGCACTCTGACTGAGACTACACAAAGCCTGCTGTGCATTTACTGCTGCCATTTCCCTTCCTTTCAAAGTAGATCTTAAAACTCAGCAGAAAGATTTACTGCCTATTTCCACATTTCTAAATCATACTTCTGGCTGCCCTGAACTGGTAAAGTCTTAAGTTTCATGCAACAGAAATAAGCATAACTGATATCACTGGAACAAATGGTCAGGCCCACATACACATAGGATATTTATCTACCATCCTTAAATGTTAAGTATGCATACAACACTTTCTATGAATGTGTCAGAAGTTAAAATACGTTTGTAACAACATGCAATTAATAAACAGGCTCTGTAGAACCTATGCTAATAAACAATAAACTCATGTTATTATGAACATTTTTACATCTTTTCTCCAGTTTGCAAAGATAGAATTAAATTTATTACAGTCAACCCCACATCCATGCAGTAGATGTTACATCTTTCTAATAAAATACAGCATTTAATATGGCTATATATATACGGATATGGCATGTACACCATGTATACAAGTACGTATGTGTATGTGGTGCTTTGACATACTACACACATGAAAAGAAAAACCAAGTTTTCCTCACCTGTGAGAATTTCCATAACATTGCCAGTTATGATATTCTTCCATAAGATCAATATGATCAAGAGTAGAATTATAGAAATCTGTATATGAAATAATAGGAGGGCTGACCAGACTATTTGCAGCATCTACAAAGAAAATACAAGAGTCTTTCAAAGTGCTCCTTGGATTGAGTACACACATGCTTTCTAAGCATCAGGAGCAACACTGAAAGAAAAGAAACTAAGACAAACGGGCTACTAGTAACTTGGTTTCAGTCTTAAATACAGCACTACAAATATGATTTTGCACTTCATGACAACATACTGATAGCTGTAAAAGCAGTAATTGCTAAGATCAGTCTGATTATGATAAGAGAAATGTAATACAGTATATTATTTCTAACCTCAAGATCAATTTTTTTATGGCATTTGAATCTAGCCCACCTAATGATATGCACAAAGTTAAGAAAAAGAATGACGTATTCTGCTGAAATCAATGAAAAATGACAGATTTCTTAAACATTTTCACTTAATATCAAACATACCAATGGATATATTATATCTGCATGGTTTCCACTTAATATCTGTTTGAATTTGATGTCTATTTGCAAAGAGGATGGAAACAGAGAAGCTCAACAAATGATGATCTTCCTCATCCAACTACTATACCACACGTACAAAAATTTAGTACTCAACAAATGAAGAAAAACTAATTCACACTTAAATAGCCTCACTATGTAAAATTCACATAACACGTAACGAGTAAGTTTTCTCTAAGTAATTTAATTTTGATCATTCAGGCAGGAAGCAGTGTATTTTGAATTACTAAATACCTTTATCACAGTTTTATATGCACAGAAAGAAATAAGCAACTCTTTTACATATGGCTACAGACACAAAAGTCTTGGTTTTGGATACTATTGAGCTTGCATGTTCAAGCTGCCCCTGGGGATAGGTAGGACTGTATAGAATTCTTGTACAGAAAAGTTGGGTGGTTTGTTTTGTTTTTTTTTTTGTTTGTTTGTTTGTTAAGAAGCCAGGGATATGAAAACACTCTTGCCCCAATCAATTTTCTTGATGCTTTCCTTTTCTCCTAGAAAGCATGAAGTAAATAAGGGTTTTCTACCTCTCAAGAAAAGGGTACTGACCTCAGGCCTTCCATTTCCATGGTAAAAGCTCTGAGCAGTGAATTACTGAGGTCTGGACAAAGAGAAAGTTCGCATCTGCAGTGGCCACATTTGCTGTGTTCTACAGTGAACTGGACATAGAATTATTTTTTCCAGACTGTAATTTTGAACTTAGGAGGCATAAACATTGTTTAACTCACCTAGATGTTAAAAATGTCCAGGAGGCTAAGCTCATTACAGAAGAAATTCTAGCAATTGCACATTCAAAACCATTTCTTTTATAAATCTATGGGAAACTTTTTCCATTGCTTACCTCTGTGGATTTTTCTTTGAACGATCTCCTGTTGTTATTACAGGAAAATGATGCCAGAGCAATTATTGTTTACAAAAAAAGTGAGTATGAGGGCTTGCTAATAGATGCCTTTGCCTTTTAAATTCTGGCACTCTTTTCTATTGCAGTTCATACTGTGCCACTGCCAACACCCAACTTTCACCCTTGAAAAGGAGAGGTATAAAACACAGATCGTAGCCAGAGAGTGGTGGTCAATGGCTCAATGTCCAGATGGAAATCAGTGCCCTCCAGGGGTCAGTACTGAGACCAGTGCTCTTTAACATCTTCATCAACATCAGCAGTGGGAATGGATGCACCCTTAGCAGGTTTGCAGATGACCAAGCTGAGTGGTGCAGCTGACACATCCAAAAGACAGGATGCCACCCAGAAAGACCTAGACAGGCTGAACAGTGGGCACAGGTGAACTTTGCAAGGTTCAACAAATTCAAGCGCAAGGTCTTCCACCTCAGCTGTGGCAAACTCCATTAAGAGTACAAGCAGAGGAATGTAAGGAGAGCACAGCCCTGCTGAAAAAGACCTGAGGGTACTGGTGGATGGTAAGATGGACATCAATCAGCAATGTGCCCTCATAGCCCAGAAAGGCAACTGTATCTCAGGCTGCATAAAAAAAAAAAAGTGTGGCCAGCAGGGTGAGGGAGATGATCAAGCCTCTCTGGTGAGACCTCGCCTGGAGTACTACATCAAAAAAAATACACACATATACATACACATATATATTCATAAACATGCAAATAAATACACAATTTAAGGAAGAAACCTACTAAATAAAGCCAGGACTTTGGTTGCTGATGGAATCCACCAGGTACATTTCACCATTGGTGGAAACTCTTCAGGTTTTGCAGGAAACAGGCGTAAAGAAATAAATTGCAGCAACCTGTCCACTACCTGCTTGAATCTTCTCTGTGTGATCCTAAAACAAACATGCTGCAATTACTCTCTTGTGATCACTGCCCACAGTGAAGCCTATATTATTATATTTCAATGTTATGTTCTGAAGAACATGCTTTATCAAAATAAAATTCCAAATAGAAGTTTGCAGAAGCATATTTTGAAATACTGGCATGCAGCAATACTCTTCAGTGCATCATTTAAACATTTTCTAAAATTTTTGTAATTTTAAAAAACTTTACAAAATAATTGATACTTATTCTTCTCTTTTGCTGAACAAAAGTGAATAAAAAATCATTCCTTCACAATGCATTCTTGCTAATAAAAGACTCTTAATTTTTTGTGTTGAGAAGCTTAGTCCTATTGAATCAACAGCGAAAAATACTTCATGCACTTGTGACAAAAGCACATGTAAAGTTACGTGTTGCACAACTTCCAGAATACAGCAAAAACTTTACATATATGCATAGATATAAGCAGATGTATCAAAGAATCATTTTATAAACAAAAGCTGTTCTCTTCAATTGCTTCAGATTTCTAATAGATTTTTCTAAGAATATCAATATACCTTTTGCATCCTTAACCTAGAGGGTTCATCTGGTTCATGAACATTGATCCAATTAAATAATAAAACACCAAAACTTTAAGCAAATCTGGACATATTTCAGGGGGAATGATAGAAATATATGCATACCATTTTCAACCTTGCAGAGAATAAAATTTGTAATTAGCAGGTTCTCCAGAAGGTAAGGGAAATGTAAATACAATTTTTTATTTTTATTTTTTTTAAAAAACTCTAGACTGAAACTTTTGCACAGTCATTATAAGGAAGGTAACATATATACAAACTTAAAAGCCACTCTTTGGGCAGTTACCTCCAAAAGGCTGATGGTTGGGTGCTATCATTTAACTCTGACACCTTAATTGTACTTTGTAACCAGATGGTTATCTGTATTACACTGTGAGCAAGGACTTGATTTAATTTGGTTTTCACATAATACAGGAAAGCTATGGTATCTTTTGGAAATAATACAAGAGAAAACTTTATATAAAGGAAGTCATAAAGATGTTTGTATTAATAATACAATCCTAAGCATGTATCTAGAACATGTACATTCATATTTTTTTTTGCATAAGTTACATAAAAATAATTTATACAAGTTATTTTGCGATCAAAGCTTTTTGCATAAAGATGATAACTTTCATACATTTTATATATAGTTTGCATCTATAAATCAGTATCACTTAGTGGACTATGTCCAAATGTACTTTGAAAACAACAAAAACAATCTCTGTAGTCGATTAAGTTAAAACTTTCATTTAATTTTTATATAATATAAAACAGTCAACATCAACGGAATTACAGTAACAATTGTAATCCTAAAAATTGAATTTTTAATTTTTTAAAACTTTTTAATTTTTTTTTTTTTTTTTACTTTTTAGACCAGTGCACTAGGAAATGATGGTCAGCTTCTGTTAAGGCTGCTATCTGTCTTAGCAAGTGAGCATAGATGACATAAGTAGAAGTGTTACTAAATTGAGGATTCTGAAAAAGATTAAAAAAATGTGTTAGGTTAATAAACTGTATAAAAGGAAAGAAGTCATTAGGACTGATTCTTATTTTTGTTTTTGCCAATACAGTTATGTAGGACAATTATACTGTGACAGTGGTAAAACTACAAAAAAATTATTTGCAACTTCTATTCAGGTGAAAAATACATAACATAACTTCTATATTGTAAAAGTATGCATTTTTTTTAATTTTTTTTTTTGTGTGTGTGTTTTGGAAGAAAGTCCAAAGGTAACAGAGGCAGTATTCAACATATTATTTCTGAATTATCAGTTACTGTAAAGCACAATTAGCTCCTCTGCACGATGAGCTTTCAACTTCAGTAATAAAGATTCTCCTTTCTTTCCACACAATCCAAACTTATCTTCCCTCTTACATATGAGTTCAAATTCCCACTTTTCAGAAGTATTTATTTCACATAATTCACAACTAACACACCCACCCCAAAGACGACGACTACCATCTCCAGAAATTATATAACTATCTGATTCTTTTCAAGTAGCAACAGACAAATCTCTCATGTGAAGTGGTGTTATCTACAAATGCATATCTTGAAGGGGAAATTTGCTATGATTGCAGCTCAATTTTAGTAGGAAATTTCACTGATTAACACAAACAAATCTGCCGGATAGATTGCAACACTGAAGAAAGTTACAGTAATACCAAAAAGTGCACATACTGAAACTTTCTGGGAAGATCAGCATTGCAGCACCTCAACAAAGGAAATCTGACAATAAATTGGAAATATGAACTCATGGAGATATTAGCCCTTTCAACATAGTGCTAGGAAACAATTGCATGTCTAATGCTTCTTAGTTCATACACTTCTAACATACACGGCCATTACCCATTAGCTATCTGTCATGAAGTCATACATACCCTATGCTTCTTCCAAATGTTAATATATTCTTATAACAGGAAATTACATGTGATTTTTTTCAGATATACTATCTTGTTTGCATAGTATACTGGTTTATAGATTAGGAATTGTGCAGACATATACTTAAATAAAAATACTGCATTTTTCTTACCTGTAGAAGTATACAGTATGCTCTAAGATCATCTTTTGTCCGTGGTCTATGAATGAAATAGTAAATGGAATATATACACACACACATATATATATATATGATATAGACATGATATAAAATATATACAGACTAATAGTCATGAAATCACACCAGGATTTAACTTCATTTTTTTAGTATGTGTTGAATACCATATTCAGAAGCTTCACTGTTCTCAGGAATTGAAAAGGACACTTGAAGACCCAGTCTTCTGAAGCCTGACTACTCGGCAGCTATCTGTTTTAGCACCTGTCTTTCACAGTACAACAGAAGAAGGAAAAAAAAAATTGAAAAGCTAATGTTCCAAAAGGGTACTCCATGCCATTATCACTGGTAACACTCCAGAAGAGTTTGTTTGCCCCATCTATGATATTTCTTGCTAAAATTCTCCACACATTTATATCACTGCAGTCCCTCTCTGTTTCCTCCTGTTTATCTGCCTCAAGGACTTAACGTACCCACAAACACACATGTAGCAACAGCACAAAAACAGTAGGCAGTGTGGAGAAAGGAATAACTAAGGGCTGGGTCACTGATGAGTCACTACAAAGACCTGTCTCCTCCTATATCCATCTTGAATCAAACTAAGCATTTCCACTTCTCTTACTTCTTGTTAAAATCTTGCCCTCTCCATGCTTTCTGGCTAAACCTTTCTCCATTCTACTGCCCTTCCAGTGCTGCTGCCACACATAAATGATGTTGTAAAATGAACTTCAGGTCAAGGCATTATCTAGGTTAAAACCTGTTAGCTAGGGGCAGGGAGAACATGTTTTACTCTAGATAAACTACTTAATTCATCTTACAGCAGGGATGCCTGAAAGACAGCCCTAGCAAAAAGCAGCTGAGATTTTGTAGGGGTTTATGTGGCAAAGTCTGCCTCTCAGAGGTTCAGCATCAGCTTACAGAGCTTGGGTATATTTTGGCAGATTTGCCTGCCAAAAGGAGACAAGCTCTTACAAGTCAAGTAAGGTATTTCAAAACAATTTCCTTCTTTGTGTAGAACAATAAAGTAAAAAACAAGAAGTATACCAATTGTAAATAAGTGTTGAAACAGTACTAATGCAAACACTGGTTACATTTACCCTTTCCATTCTTGTAGCAGACCATTAATTATTCCCTTTAGGACTGACTTCTGAACATCTTGAGGCTGTGGAAAAAGGAGCAAGGAAAAAAAAAAAAAATCACACTTGATCAAACTGTATATATTCTATAAAAGATACTGTATAAAAAAAGCAAGTTTGTTTTTCTTGTAATTCAAACCAGATACAAAGTCTTTGACTATGGCGCTGAGCTCCTCTGTACCTTCCCTCCCAAGGCCATTAGGTGAGGCCTAGAGTTGTGTCAGCTGTGACTTTCAAAACTTTAAAAATCAATCCACTACAGTTCCTGCTCTGAGTTAATTAGGCACAGTATTTACTTTTTGCAACCTCAGACCTCACATTTTCCTTATTTCCCATCATGCAATGTCACATCAGTCACGTCATATCTTTTCAAACAGTCTTTGAGATCTACCACAGTATGAACTGCATAACTACTATATCTTTTACTAGAGTGATTTTCATGACTCTATGGCAATTCTCAAGGGATCATTTTAAGTAAGTTTTGAGAGATTCTTCAGAAATTGTACCTATATCAAAAATTTCTTAGATAAATTGCTTCCTTGAAAATTTCTTTGCTGAAGAGATTGTTACAATGTTATCAAACATGAACTCTACTTCTACTCTCTTCTACTTACAGTATTTAATAAGGCATCATAGACAATATTCACAAATTTTGCATTGATTCCAGAGTCTTCAGTTGTATTAAATGGAGAATTGGCATCTTTCTGCAAGTTAGATAATACACGAAACATTTAGGTTTTGAAATATTTTGAATATGTCTTTAAAAATTAAATATCCAACAGTAGGTTAAAATGAAACACATACAACTATTTGTTTTCCTTATCAAAACATGAGAATCTAAGTAACTTTCATTAATATGTGAAAGATGAAACTAAAGCATACTAATATTGCACATTGGCAGCTGTTATATTTTAAAACCTAGGAGGGTCTCAAATAATGAACAGAAAGCATAGAATGTTCATCTCATCTTTGCTGCAGATCTCTCATGAGACAAGAACAAAGTTGTAAGTATTCAATATCCATTAAGTAACTAAGAGTTCATGGGTTATTTTACTTAGGTTTTTGTTTGTTTTTAAAAGGGCCAGAGAAGAACTTTATTTCTTGATTTACCTGGACCTCTCTATTAGCTACATAAGCTTGAATCTTTTTAAACTGTAGTTTCTGTAGGAAGTACTTTATGCAGCCACAGTGTCAGAAAGCAAACTAAACACAGGAATTTTAAAGCTTCACGTTTGCTTGAAATATACTTACATAAACTGGAATGAATAAATCAATGCCATAACAGATCATCTACTAAAGATGGTTAAGATGATGAGAAGATGATCTTAGTGCGTTTGAGTAACCAGCTGCAAGCCTTTAACTGAAGTTTAACTGCTCTGCAAATCCAAATCACTGTAACTACTGAATAATATTATGAGTTTTCCACCTTAAACGCAGCATTTATCTCCAGGAAAGAATCAAATGTTGTAGAATAAAACTCATGTACGGCCTTCCAATCTCCTGATGATTTTGCCTTTTCCATATCATCCCTAGAAAGAATGCATTAAAATATTAGTAATACAAGAGTTGAATCTTCCCAGTCCCTCAGACTTTGGACTGTGCTATAACTCTGTGGTTTCCTCACTCAGCACGCTTTCAGGCAGATAAGTATAATATCAGTAACTTCCCAACATCTTTCTTGTCATTGTACAATCATGGTATTGCAAGAGAACAAAAGCACAGTTTGTGTTTGATATATCTGAGCAATGTCTCTTATTCAAAATGTGAATTCACAGTGTCACAGTTCAATACATTAAGACAAATCATTAGCAGAACAGAATCATACTGAAGAAACACTAGCATGATAAAACTTCTGAGACTTACTTATTAAATTGAGTACATATACTGCTCTTAAAGGAGACAATTTCATTACCACTGTACTAAATTATCTTACATTTTTTAAAAAAAATAATCTTTGTACAGGACCGTACACATTTTTTGACAACAACATCTATATTTACCCTTGAAGTCATTTTAAAGTACAAACCTGAAGTAAAATTATGAAGAAATCAACAGGACATTAAAAAATGCTTCTTGAAAGAATGAAACTCTTAATAATTGCATCACAAGATGGCAGTCAATACATAGAAAAATCTGAATGTGGAAAAAATGACAGCTCTTCTGAACACCTGAATGCCAGAAAAGGATTTTCCACCAAATAAGCACACTGACCAATAAACTAGCATTCCGACCCTTCACTGAATGCACAAAATTTCAGATACTGAAAAGAGCAATGAAATTATATGCTCACATGCCTCTTAGAGCAACTGTGATTCTTTTTTTCCCCATCTGTTAGAAAAACAGAAGAATTAAGCTTTTCCTTAGGAACACTATTCCCTAGCTAAGATTATCCTACCAGTGAAACACTGAAGGATATTACAGTATCACAACGCTGCTTTGTAGGTGCTAATGCTAAACAACAAACAAACAAGAAAGAAAGACTCTGCCGATCAATGTAGGCATGTTCATGAAAGCAGGCAGAAGCCCCTAGTGCAGATACTTTGTGCCACTGTTTTATTCATTAAGTTATGCCATTTTTGCAAGTGAAAGCATTGATTTCATAATTTTGGTGCACACTGCTACATTAGCTAGAAAAAAAAAAATGTGTTCTCTATTCCCTTACATCCAAAACAAACTGAGCAAAACTAGGTAAATTAGTGGTGCAGACCTGACATCAGGAAGTCAGGTTGTATTAGTTAAAAACAGTTCAGCTGGCTTCCCTGGGGACTTCCACAAGTCCAACGGAGCCAACCAAGCACCTTCTGCTGCACAGCATGACATTGCTGGAAGAAAGTGAACATACATACAGTTTTGACTGAGGGTCTATACTGAACTGGAACAAACAGAAGTGCAACTGGATGCTATTTCAGCTCATTCTAATTTCCTTTTAGCTAAATCACAGTTACAGGATAATAGTGTAAGTACTGTAAGTACTGTCTGCACAGACTCTTAAAACTCTTCTTATTGAAGACAAAATATAGTATTTTCAATAGAGAAGTGCTTAAATAGCTTACACTTACACTGCTTAAAATAGTGGGCACAAAAGCAATGATACACGAATACAAAGTTTCTGCCATAAACTTAATACTGACAATTAATGCTCTTTTAAACATAATGTATAAATAAAGGTCACCTGCTTTTTTTTTTTTTTTAATCAAGGTAGAATATGTAGTCCACATAATTATCCCTCCAGGTCCTCAAATACAATGTTACAAATTTAGATGCTTTATGTGCATTGTTTTACAGAAGACAGAAAAAATGCTCAGTACCTGCATGGACAGGACACACCGCAGCTGGCAGTTAAAAAAAAATAAATACTTTGCACTGAAAGGTATTTTCCAACTTACCGTAAGCCAGACGTATTCGTTCTAAAGCCTAACATCTACTCCATGTTAGAAACAGAATTTCCAACTTTAAGTACAGACTCTGCCATTTCTGGTCAAGAAACAGCAGACTACCAGAACAGCAAGCTTATGCTAGAGAAATTCTTTTGGCAATTTTAACAGCAACAGAGTTATTCATCACACCATTACAGCCAAGCTAACTACTTCTGCTACTAGACAGTCTTACTGAATTACTCCCTCAAGATGAACAAAAAAACAAGTGCACAAATTAGAACAAAAGTCAAAAGAAGTAAAGTTTACATTTAAGAACATCAATGAAACTTACTGAAAGTCTTTCGCAGTTTTGGTTCGGATGGGAAGGGAAGGTTGAGGAGGGACCCGTGCTTTGAGTTCTTGGGGCAGAGTATCTATAGAGATGCGCTGTTTTTGTCTAACATCAAGGCAAATAGGCGGTAGGTCTCTCACTTAATAAAAAAAAAAAAAAAGCAAAGAATAACAAATACAAGTCAAATATATACACAACAGTTAGCTAGCAAAACACAAATGTAGAGGAACTAGAGAAGAAAAATAAAAACCTCACGCTGGTTGATTACATTTCATTAAAGCCCAGCTCATTCAAGCTCTTTTCCTACCATATGCTCATCCCAAATAGGATGGAAACCTTCACTAAGTGACAAAATGATATACAAAAATCATTCTATCTTGAGTCCGTAACTATATCTTTTTGAACAAAGTGCTCCCAGTGACAAGCGAGGAAGAAAAATCAGCCCCTCTGTTTCCTGCCTGAGGCCTTCAAAAAGAAGGGAGTCTTTACTACCTTATAAATGAACTGCTGGACCACGTGGCAAAAAAAATTATTTGCCCATTACAAAAACAAAGAAAATCACACTGGATTTTTCACAATTAAGTTGCTAGCATACTGATAAAAAAAAAAAAAAAAACAACGCCTGAAACAACCTATCAGTGGTGTTCCAACTCATTATTAGGGAAAATAGCAAAATATTTTACTTACAAAAGGCAGACTAGTAATACATCTAGTGCTACAGCAACAGCACACTGTACAAGAAAACGCAAGTAGAAATGTAGTTTCTTTTTCACACAAGTGCTGCAGAATTTTCATTTGCAGACGCAAGTGCTTGACCTTCTGAACATTAAGCCAACTACCTTCTGAAGGCAGACTGATAACGAATGTGCCTATTCCGAATGATACATCCACCTGAATCTATGATGAACTCCAGGTATGCAAGTTAAAATACAAAACAGAAAATCAAAGGATGGAATTATAGGTATCGGGGTGTTCCTGGAATATTTTCTGTGTAGCCAAATTGAGCAGCCCATGACTGACAGCTACTGACCAAGAACAGCAGCACTGCCATTGTATTTGACTCAAAAGTAACATACAAAATGCAACAGTAGCATTTCCAATATCTATGAATAAACTGAAACTTCACACTGAAGCCCAATCATTTTCTTTCATAAAAGGACAAGTTTTCTATAGTCATACATTATTTTAGCTAGAGCTGACTGTGAATCATCTACGACTTCCTGAAATAATTTTTGCAATAAATTAAACGGACTGTGCAAACCTTCTGCCTTTTCAGAGAATTACTGAAACAGTAATTTAAACATTTAAACATTTCTACTCAATAAATTCGGTTGCCTAATACTCAATTAATAATACTAAAACTAATACAGCAGCACTTTAATGAGGTCTTCCTCTTCTATTCCTTATTTAATTTTACCTGAAAACTCTGTACGGGATTTATGTGGCAATGTTTTGATTGGGTTGGGAGCAGCAGCAGCGGCCTCTCTGAGAAAAGCCCTGTGCTGCCCTCACACCTGACAAGGCCACGTCCAGGCAGCTCCAAAATGGACCCACTGTTGGCCAAAGGTGTGCTCAAATCAGGACAAAGCTGGCTGAGCTTGTGTGGCAGGGCAAACCAAAGGTGGCTGTGCTCCAGACGCACAGAAGTTCCCTGCAGCCCAGAAAAGGACCGTGGGTATCATGCAGAGCAGATCTCCACATGCAGCCTGAAGGAGGCTGCAGCACACAGGGGGTCCCAGCATTGAGCAGGGCCCAGGATAGACCTGCAGCCTAAGACACACAGCCATGCTGGAGCAGTGTTTGGAGAGCAGCAGCAACCTGTGGGAAATAGCCACAGTACAGCAGCTTATGAATGGCTCTATCCTACCGGAGCAGAGAAATAGCATAAAGGAGTAGAGACAAAGTGTAATGAACTGATCACAGCCTCCATCCCCCATCCCTCTGCACTGCTATGTGGGAGGAGGTAGAGACTTGAGTTTGAAATTGAGCCTGGGAAGAAGGAGAGGTGGGAAAAAAAGTGGTTTGGGTTTTGTTTCGTTTTTCATGATCCTACTCCATTTTTAATAAGCAAAAAAATTAATCTTCCTCAGGTCAATCATGTTCTAAATGAGCTCCCTGTCCTTACCTTGACCCACAAGCTTTTTCACCTTATTTTCTCCTCATTTGCTTGAGCAGGGAGAGTCAGGTGGGCACAGCTGACAAAGCATTTATATGAGTTAAGTTATTGAACCAAAATTCTCTAAGAATTTTCTAAGAACCCTCTAAGCCTTTTCTCTATAATTCCAAGAGTTTCTGTTTGGTTTTGTTTGCTTGTTTTTCTCCTCCCAGACTGATCAGGTGTTTTGGGTGTTGTGCTTTTTTTTTTCTTACATGAACTAACAAAACACCAAAGTAGTATCAGTATTCTACTGCCTACCCCATTTATCACAGCAGAGAAATATATGCTAGTAACATCCCCAAAGCGCAACAGAGATTCTTTTCCCTCATACTAATGATAGGGAAACTGTCAACGTCATTCAACTCAGATCAATGTTATTCATCAGATTAGAGCTGTTCTAAGTCTCAAACGTGGCTTTAATTACAGCTGTTGAACCCTGTCACTCTCACAGCTGAAATTTAAGACTATTAAAAGAAAAGAAGAGTAGTAATACAACAACAGCAGTGGACACATGCTCAATTAATTCAAGCCTAGGTGCCCAATAATCCCACTGTCTAAGTGCTGCACTATTGCAGATGGGCTGACTTACAAGAAGCTAAGACTTTGCATTATTTTTTCTACTCCAAGAAAAACAAGTCAATTTTAATTTAACACTCATTCTGTCTTCTCAGTTTTTGAATGGACTAACATTGAATTACAAACAACTGAATACACCGAGGAAAATATTCCCTGCATCTGCAGAAGAGACAGCTGCTGACAGAAGCTGTTTCTCATTCCAGTAACTGAGGCTGCAGGTGCTGAGCCTGGTAAACTCCACTCTGACAGCAATGCAATTTGCTTTGAAATACGCTGCGTAAGTTAGAAATACTAAAACTGTGCTTTAATAATGCATTTAATAAATACTGTCAACTTCAGAACGTTTTACCATAATTCCAGTGTATTTGTAAATAGATTTAGTTGCCTAACATCCAAAAATATTCATTAAGATCCATCAATTTAATTCCACTGAAGACAAACTTCAAACTTTTATGTACTGAGTTGACAAACAGCAACAATTCCCAATTACAAGACAAGAACTCGTAATCATTTCTGGCTGCTTGCCCAGTTATGTTACATAAAAAGACTCAGCAGTGTATGACTGCTTAGGAAACTATCAAAAATCAATGAAGAAAATCTTGTTGATACAAAGGAGAATTGACTACTACACAAATCTAGGGTGAATGAACCTAAACTAGTAGCTATTTTCAGTGACCAACACAACTACCAGAAGATTTTCCAAGTAGTTAAGAATTTCCTAAGTAGTTCAGGCAAACAAGTCTTATTCACAATTGTAACATCAAAAAACTATAAAAATCTAGCTCATAAACAGATTTCTCAGAATTTACAAGTCTTGCAATGCAACAATCATCTGGTCTAAAAAAAACCAGCAACCAACAAAAACTATCCCTGTGGCAGCTATATAACAAACGTAAGTCCAGCTTTCGTACTGTATTTACCAACTTCACTTTATAAACATTTTTTCTTCCCCGAGAAATGAATATTTTTCTAACTCAGGCTTGAAGTACAATAATGTGTGCACGCATACACATCCCGATGGAAAGAGTAGATCTATATAGATGTACAAAAAAGACAAAAGAAAAATCCCTAACCAAGCATCACTCACAAATCCCAGATTACCAACAGAAGCACTCTAAACTGTGAGGGTTGTGTTGTTTCAATGTTACTTTTTTTCCCCATGGAATACAAACATATGTCCTCAAATAATATTGAATGGACCTTGGACAGTTAGACAAAAGAATCTATTTTCATACAGGCAGATTACCCTGATCCTGAAATTATCAGAACAAAATCTCGTTCAAACTATCATTTACACATAACTGCCTTTTGTGTTTCAGTGATTTCCTCCCCTCTTTTCTACCTTTTTTTTAAAATAAGGTAGGAAGCACCTTCTTAGTGCATAACAAATTACTTTTAAAAAGTCTTGCATTGATTTTTACATTTGCAATGACATCAGTATTGCTTTATTAAGAGAACCAATCCTCCAAGTTAAGCCAATGTCCACTGTTTTGTTTCTAATCCATACTACTTACATCTTACAATTAGCACCATCTCTTCCTAGCCTCAAATGCATTAAGAGCTCTAAAGACATAGGGAATCATAGAGTACTAAGGAACCTGCTCACAGGCAAGGTCAGCTACACAGAACACAAATGCAACAAATGATTGTACAGCCTTTTATCAGAAGTCTGAAATTATTGGAACTCCATAACCTATTTTCCTCAAAAAACACTTCAACAATGAAATAACATTGCTATTAAAAATATCAAATCTAACTACACTGTCACCTCATCAGGCTCTGTGATTCTAACTCACTAGACTGAAGATACAGCTCCACGTGATATCTTTCCACTGATTACCTCATCACAGCACAACAATATTCCTTCTCACCTATGAAGTTCTTCAGAACACACCATTCTTTGCCTGTACGTTTTATATCATGTTATCACTGGCCTTCATCTTCACTGAAGAACAGCAACTCTCTTCCAACACAAAAGCGTTGTGCATGTCTCATTACTGCCATACTGCAGATTCAGTTAGAAAAATCTCTGCGAAGTTTGACAATTTCTTGAAAAATGTGCTATTTGACTGCAGTTGGACAAACAGTTTCTGGAAATGCAGTTCTGAATCTGTAACTTTCACATTTCAGATGATTATTTCATTCCCCAGGTCTGTTAGCCATTCTTTTCCCACTTGTCTCAACTGAGGATGGACAACCATAATGATTTACTAACTAGACAATGGAAAGCACACTAAAATCTAATGAAACCTAGATTTCTGGGCTTCTTGGCACTAGTGCAATAGAAATGCTGGTGGAATGCTCAGCACCTTCTTAAACTGATGACTAAGTAACATAAGGCTTTTATTCTCTTACCATTTTTGATGCTCGGTATAACAAGCTGTGTGGGTGAATTGCTGTTTCCGGTGCCTTCTTTCTTTTGGTTGATAGTTGTGATGAAATTGCTGAAAGTAGAAAACTGATTTTTTGCTCCTCTTTCCAATCCCTGTAATTAAGATGACAGTATGCTATAAAGGGATAGAACATTTTCAACTAATTCTATCTTTCTCACTGCAGCCAGCTCAGTTTGAACAGACGCAAGTGTCACACATTCCTTTTTCAAAGTAAACCTTAAACAGTTCAAACAAACTTCCCCAGACTCGAGATATGGAGACAAAAATTCTATGCAGACTCCTTACTAATAAAATTTAACTACTGGCTACCTGATAAAAACACCTGATTCAAAGTTCTCAGCACCAGTTGTCACTAAAGAAATTCTATCCAACAAACATTTGCTTAACATGATGCTAAAAAAAAAATCTGCTTAATATCTGCACCTCCTGCCACAAGTCTGCTTAAGCTTTTGCTAAGAAACGCTGAGTGCTGCTGTGTTTAAAGAGTGAACAGAAGTGAAGTGACACAACAGACTTCTAAAAAATTGTACCAACCAACCTGTTGGACACTAAGCGCCAATAGTCACTACATGACTAGACAGATTTCTCTACATTTAGATATAGTCATTTACTTTGAAAAATTTGCAACACACGGGGAAAGTAGAAGACTTATTCAAAGTGAGTCACGTAGCAGAACTTTTCATTTGTATCTCAGCTCCAGGTCATAAGTTGATGTCCAGTAAAGTAGATCTACGTAAAAAACCAAACACAATCTTCTTGCACATCATGATTTTCAGCCTCATTTAAAGAGCCTAAACACACGTTGATAAACATAAAGATTCATTTGATCATTATGTGGTATCTGTTCTTTCAGTGACAAAAAATATTTTCATGCAGATCAAAACTGCAATTCTTCAAAGTAGAACAAATTCCAGAACAATTCACATATATTTTAAAAACCATACATTTCAATTTCCTCTTTAAAGAAATGAATTTTTACTAGACATGCAGCCAGAGCTCTGAGGAAAGCACTTCCACCACAACATCCTGAAACACCACCAGGAGGGTAATAATGCAGCCCATAAACCTGCCACAATGTGGTGTGTGCACATTGGTACACTGCCAGGAATTTTAAATAACTGCAAAATGAGCTATTTTTCCATGGCTTCTAACTCAGCAAATTACAAATCTGAGCAATCAGCAGGATTTCTGGCTTAAAAAAAAAAAAAAGAAACTTTCAGTTTCTAGCTCCAAATTCCTCACATGCAACAAATGTACAAACATAAAATGTAATTATCAATATTTTCACATTACTTACTTTTAAATTATTACTCTATAAACTTTAAAATATCATTAAGATGGTTCTTAAAACTTACCTGGCATGTGACTGGAAAAGCCTTGACCCTGAATAAACGCAGCAAGATGTGACTGCATGAGAAAGGACTTTTAAAACAAATCCAGTTCTGCAGTTTATCTCCTGGGTCACAAAATGTATGCTCTAGGTAGAAAGCCTTCTGGATTTTGGATTAGTCCAAATATGATTAGTAGGGAATAAGGAGATAATAACAGAGATCTTATGAAGCAGACTGTCGTGACAGCCGTTTTGAGTGACCTAACCTTCCCTCAGCTCTGTAGGTTTTACTCCAGCCCCACTATTGCAAGTGTAGTTGTGAAGTTAAGTTAAAAGGATTTGCTTAATGCCACCATCCCGAGAAGCAATCAGAAAAAACAGACCTCGCAGGTGCTGTTCAGCTCCACCATCCTGCTCCAAGTGCAGTTGCAACAATGTTAAACAAGCTATTTGGATAAAAGCTTTATGGAAAGCCCTGGAGGAATACTGGGGAGCTACATGCTCATTAAAGACTATCACTGACATCTCCTGGGAGAGTAATGTAGGACAAGCATGCAGCACTGTGTCATATTTATAAAACTCTGTAGGAGGTCAATGAGCCTCCAGAGCCTAAGACACATCACACACTGCCATCAGACAACCGAACACCAACGTAAGGAACAAGTATGCTTGGAGGAACTAAGTGGATCAAAGGGATCTTTAATTCTCCTTTATAAGAGCATATTAATAACTCACAACACTGTTGGCTTCTTAGTAGAATTTTTCAAAAGCTTCAAGCCTTTCATGAGGCCAGAAAGGTATCAGTCTTTTACCTTATAAATTTACGTTTTTCATCATTAAAGTTAAATCAGATGGTGAAAACAAGTCAAGCTGTTTGTGAAGAGTGGGCACAGAGTACCTCTGGATAGCAAAGACCATCTAGAAGAGTTTCTTGGACTCCTTGTTCTTCAGCTCTAACTTAGCTCGCTCACTCTATACATGTGGCAGGCAAAGGCCAATGAAGAGCAAAAGGTTTTCTTCCCTGTGCAAGAACACACGGAGGGCGCTTAGATTACCCAAAAGCAACTGCCAGCACAACAGCCTGCTCAAGAAATGAAATTTTCCCTTCCTCTTATATCTTGAAAGGTGTAACGTAGGAACGCTTTTGCCTTACAGAACCTCTACTTGCTTCTGCTTACAGGAGGGCAAGCTTTTAAAATTTCCACGTTTCTTCTCAGAAACTGACATCCAAGCTTTATGCACAGTTCAACCCATAAGAAAAACTTTGATGTGCTGCAGGAACACATTAATTTATTCATGGAGTACTTTAATCTCCACAAGATTCCTTAGAAAACAAAAGGAAAACACCCCCAAAGGTCATCCTCTTTCAATAACTCTACATGGCCCTCAGCTGGAAATGAACGACAATATCAGCAGCACACAAACACTTGATTACAACTCGCAGTCAGATGTGACAACTTGCTCCATATGTGACATCTTTCACACACATGCTCATTTAAGAAAAGGGATATTACTTCCTCAAATTCTGACCTTTT
The DNA here is from genome assembly GCA_035772895.1 of Perdix hodgsoniae. Taxonomy (NCBI): domain Eukaryota; kingdom Metazoa; phylum Chordata; class Aves; order Galliformes; family Phasianidae; genus Perdix; species Perdix hodgsoniae. The sequence continues at coordinate 15,429,857 of JAPSGF010000013.1, forward strand.
CCACAACTACTGTGGAGACCAGAAACTGTTTAAAAGATGTGTCATGCCTTCACGCTGCCTTCTAGGAAGCTTTAGTCATGGCATATCAGTTGCACAATCGATGGTGGGTCTTGAACACATCGAAGAAAATGTCAGTTACACAAATAACTTGGGGAGGTGTTTTGAGCAAGGACATCTGAGGCTCACTCATCACACAGAGACTAGGTAAGTCATCATACAATGGCTGTCAACTGAGAAATAACAGGCAGAGGAAATGAGAAAATTTATGTCATCTGGAATATCATCATGATTATACCAGGCCTTCGTTTCCAAAGATAATAAATTTCTATGAAAAAAAAAAATAACAACAAGGGAATTAACAAGTATTTTTTAAGACAATAACTTCCCCCTTCTGTCACCGTATCAAATTACAAACTTTTCTACAGCTTAATGAGGAAGATGGAAGTGAGAAAATGTCTATATTTAAAAGTGCTTGAAATGATCTGATTAAGTAGTGCTCATTTTTGATGTTCAAGCAGAACGTTTAAAACGTGATCTTAACAACATACTCCCCAGATCCTGAAATTGGATGCGTAGCTTGGTCAGCAGAAGGGCTAAGCACACCAAGCATCCAGTATCTTCTTTTCTACAGCTAATAAAGGTCTTGCAAAAGCATATTCCCTATTTGGTACATTTGGATCAAAGACTGCATTCTGTCGTACACAGAGAAATCCAGGGCTATGGAAAGACCTATTACATCTCCCCCCCAAAAATCTCCCTCTGTAGCATGCTATTATAATCTCTGTAAATTCAGAATCCCATGTACATCTGACAGTGCATGCTGGATTGAGCTCTGCAGCAGTCAGCTCAGCCCTCAGGCAGCAGCACAGAGATGCACACAGGACATCCAGCTGCAAACAAGATTTCTTTCCTGATTCTTTAAGGCAGCGGAAATTCTACATGGCGGAATAGCTGCATGTATTTCTCATTTCCTAAGCTAAGCCTGACACATTTTAGAGCATCGCTGGCATCTTTATTCTACAGGACTGGCGTTTGCCAGTCATTTCAGAGTCTGAAATTGATGTTTTCAGAGGTGTAGATCACTCCTGGGTACTTGTTCATCACAGACTTCTCCCAAATCCCTATCTGAATCACAACAACAAACACATTCTCCCAAATTCTGACAGATTTGCAAAGCTGAGAGCCTTTCAGAAGATTGGAACATTGTAGGCAAAACATAAATTGAGAAATGCTCAAAGGAGTTTGCAGTTTGCCTACAATCACTTGGTTTAACATTACAATTATTTCATGACAGTCATAACCACTAGACACTCAATCACTTAGACTCAAATTATATATAAGGATAATTTCTAGTTAATCAGATACTCCTCAGAACCATTCAATTAAGTCTGATAACCACATTACGGTGGGATGGTGACGTTCTGGGGTGGAACTGAAGTTGCAGCTTTCACGTGGAGCTACAGACAACGAGCAACTTATGCCAGGAAAAACGTATGTTTCATAACGCCGGGCAGCCAGGGGAAAGTAACTCGAAGACGACTGAGGATGTCGAATGAGGTTTCCGAAATGGAATTATCCCGGCAAAGAGCTCTCTCGCGGCTTTTTTCCTACCTGCGTTAAGTCATTCATTGGACACAACGTAGAAAACGGAAAACGTAACAAAAAGTTAAAAATACCGAGGCGTTTTCCAGGAGGTTCTCTCGCCGTAAGCGCATGAAAAGCGGACACCCCCCACCCCCAACCTCCCCGAGCAGCGCCGCGGAGCCCCAGCCATGACTAACCCGGGAGCAGACCGCTGTAAAACGCTACAGAACTATAAGCAGATGGAGCCTTTCTAGCTTCGTTCTGTCACTGCTGACAGACACAAGCGTTATTTTTAAGAAACTTGACTGAAAGCCGCCCAGCGGCGCAGAGCACGGAAGGAGCCGCTCGCAGCGCCCCGCGGAGCCACCCCGCCCCGCCCCGCCGGACCCCGACCTACCCCGGCCGCCGCGCCGCACGCCGCTGGGATGGCCGGCAACTCGTCTCGCTCCTTCTCCCCTTCTTCCTCCCCCTCTTCCTCATCCTCGCCGTCCTCCTCGGCCGCCGGCGGAGCCGCGCCGCCCTGTTCCTGCTCCAGCTCCGCTCCGGGAGGCGGGCCGGCGGCAGCCGTAGCCGCGGGCGGGCTCTGCAGCGACATGGCCCCGCTGCCCTCACGGCAGCCCCCGAGCGCCCGCGGGCACCCGGACCCCGCGCCCTCGCCCCTCCCTCCCGCCGCCGAGGAGCCCCGCCGGCACCCTCGGCGCCGCCGTTCCGCCGTAATGCAGCAGAGGAGCCGCTCCCGGGCGCCCGGACACCCCCGCACGGCGGGGCGGAGCGCTGCCCTGCCGCCCTCGAGACCCGGCGAGGAGGGGCGCGCGGGACGGAGCGGCGCGGAGGCGGCAGGACCCGCTGCCCCGGCGCCGCGAAATTACACCGCCGCGCCACCTACAGCCCGCGGGCAGCCGGAGGGGCCGTCGCAGCTGCCGCCATGTTGTTTATAGGCGCCTCGTAGAAACGCGCTTGGCGACCGGGGGCGCCGCGCGAGGGCAGCGGAGGACACGGCTACGGAAACGCCGTAGTGCAGGAAAAGGCGCGGGGCCGGCCGTACGGGAATCGGGGTTGGTACGGCGGATTGCGCTGCCGTGCTGCGGGGGGGTTCTGCCGGCAGGGGCTGGAGGTGCTGCCGGGCAAATACATGAGCGACAAACGGAACTACGGATAAGGGACTTAGTGGCACTCCCGTTCCTCCTCAACGCTTGAGTGGTGGCGAATGCTACGCTTGCAGTCAGTGTTTCCAGCAGGTAATGCCGTCACAGTTTCAAATTGCACTCTTTAACGAGTAGAACACATAAACTGGGTATCAAAGGGTTCTCTCTGCATTTCATTGGCAAAGCCGAAGCAGGACAGGGCCCTGCTGGTGATAGCTGCCCTTGGCTTGGTCTGAGCCCCTGAGCTGGTGAACTGTTCAGTGCCTCCGTGCTGAAGCCAGGAACAGCTGAAGCTTTGCTGTACAAAACGAAAGAGGAAAAAAAGGAAAGTGACCTTCACGATATATGTTGCAGTGCAACATCCAGACTAGACATAATGCAATGGTTGTCTGAGCACTAGGGGCAGTTGTGGTAGAAGGGGGCCCTGAAGCTTTCCTGATGCGAGAGGGCTCTCATGGCTGTGCACACCAAGCAACAAAACATTGAAGTCCTTCACACCCCTAGCTGCCATCTGAAACCTCCAGCCCACTCTCAATTCTGTCTAAAGACTTCCCTTCGCAGCACTGTGATCACAGGTGTGTGAATAGTTGTATACCGTTTGGAGCAAGTCATCAAGATGGTTTCTCTGGTGGAGGTAAACCACACAATAGTTTTCCTCAGTGCTGGCATTACACGAGTACCTCCTGCAGGTCAAAGCAGTGGTAAAGATCTCTGTAAGCTGCATAAAAGCAAGAACACAATAGCTACAGTGGCAGTAATGTAACACACTGAAAAATGCTTTCCCTTTCTGAAAGAACTGGCAGACCTAAAGTATATTAGGTTTCATTAAGAAGCCCCTTTGTCTCCTTACCATGTTAAATTTGAAATTTCCAAGAAGTTCACTTCTCACTGTGCTTGCTTCCTAGCAGCTCTCGGTGGTTGGCATGAATAAGTGGCCCACTGCAGTTAAACAAAGCACCCCAGACACTCACTTATCTTTCCCCTTTCCTTGCCAAGAAATAACATAATGATAGTAATTGTAACAACTTCAGTACAAGCAGCTATACACCCAGTGGTAGTCCTCAACTGGAAGTAATTGGCACAGCTGTTCTGTGGAGCCATGCCAACTGGAAACATGGAAAGATCTGCTCCCTTGAGCCTGCAGAGGGGGAAGAAGCAGAGGGGAATGGAAATGTAGGAAAGCAAGTATGCAAATGAATTAATAATGCTCTTTTTTTTTTTTGCCATAAAGCTACAAAAGTCTGATTTTTAATAGCTTCAAAAATACTGAAATAGCCCTTTACCAGGATTATTTCACAAAAAGCTAATGCAACACCAGAGCAGGACATCAATTTTTGCTCTCCATAAAATATTGAAAAATATCCTGTGCTATTTTAAGCTGCCATATTCTACTGAACTAAACTAATTTGGGGGATTTTTTTTACTCATGACAATTATGAAAATAGGCAAAATATATTTAAAATGTTTATTCTTATTTTTGTAGGAGAGTAAAAAGACCACACACTGAACACAAATGCATTTTCCTACTTCCAATAGAGAAAGCACACATCTGTTGCCTAGAGTTTGTAATTGAAAGTATTTCAATATAATTCATATATTCACAGTCCAGGAAGCAACCACGAATGGGAAAGATGTATCTATGCTGGCTTTAAATTTGCAAGCATGGATGGATGCTAACTGGCTGCAGCAGTGCCACGTGTAATGAGGCAATGCCTATAACCATGCCATCAGTTGAAGCCAAAATGATAAACAAGGGTAGTGGGCAATGGAGCAGTCAGAAAACAGTGAATGGAGCCGTCAGGACAGTTTGTTTACTAACAGACAAGATCTGTGGGATATACAACATCCAAAACTTTGCAAAACTAAACAGAGATATGTAACTCCTGTTTGAAAGATTTTGCAAAGCTATTGGGCAAGCAGCCTTGAAGCCTCGACAAAGTTCCATACCCAGTCAGCACCTTTAGAATGAAAGTGTTTGCAAGGCATTTGTTTGCATGAATTTTCTTATTTCCATTTCTTTGTTTGAGATCAGTATTGTTTTGGCTTAGCTCAGTGGTAGCTTTTTCATCCTCAACATTCTCTCCTTTGTCCTTCTAGAGTCCATTTGTTTGCTTTTTAGAATCTCACGTGAGTGGCTTAAAAATCTTAAATCACATGGTACCATCTCCTTCACAGCATTTTGGTGGAAGATAGGGTTCAGTCGCAAACTGTTTCTCATGCCAAGAACATGCTGCCTGGGCCTACACATTTGCCCTGGTTCCTGAGTAAGATTGCAGCCTGTGCTGGACCCCATGCTGGCATGCCCCACTGCTGGCTCAGATAAGCATATGTAAGCTACAATAACTCCCCTGAATGACTATGTGAGGGATACAGGCAGTGCACGACCTGAACATATTTTCTTGATGGGAGAAAATATTTTTTAAGTCCCTTCAAGTTGGAGACGGCTCTGTCTACTCTTTTTAGAATTATCCTCAAACATATTTATCCTATCTAAAAAGTTTTAGTTGTCGGGAAGGGGAAAAAGTCAACTGCACATCTCCGTGCAATGACGTGGCCAGGCACAGATAGCGACAGGAATGACAGATGGAAACAAACCAACTGCTAACATTTGTTCACAAATGATTAGTAAATGCTTACAAGTAATAGATATGCTCACACAGACTGGCATTTGGGAATGATACACACAGACATGCACACATAAAGTTAAATTTCCTGGCTAGTATTTTCATGACAAATAATTAAGTGTACCTGGTCACGTCTTTCTATACAGTCTGAATTCAAAATTCAACCATAGCCAAATTCAGCTCTGGTTTAATGCTGGAATGTTAGTGGTGGTTTTTGCCAACTATGGTGTTGCTTTGCTGTTTTCTTTTCTTTCATTCCTCCTTTTTTTTTTTTTTTTTTTTTTTTTTTTTTTTTAAGATGGTCCTCAAATGCTTCAGTAGTGTTTTCAGGAATGTCAAAGATCTCTGAGACAAGCTGTTATTTCAGAACAGAAATGGCCTTTCTCCTTTACTAAAGATGGGCTGAACTCATGTTCAGTTAGTGATACACTCTCATCACGCAGCTGTACTGTGTCTTTTTATTTGGCAGTACTTTTTCTTCCTCCTCATACTTTGAAGATCTTATACTTCCTAGTATGAACATATTTGGACCCTTTAACAGCTGTGTGCTTTATGAGATGGATCCTGAGTGGGCACAAGAGGAAGCATAGGAGGTTGATGCACTGAAAGGGGAAGCAAAAGCTGGAGATAATCCATTTCTTCTCTATGGGAGTAGGAGAGACATAAACGGTTGGGAGTTTTCCAACACAGCAGGTTTTCAGCAAAACATTTCATTTTCAACAGAAAGACCTGATTCATTGAAATGGAAATGTTTTACAAAAAAAGCATCTTCTTCAGTGACCTTTTAGCAGAACTCAGGCAGGATTCCATAAAAATCCACCTGTTACTCTGCCAACACAATTGGAAGATTCACCACACTTGCTGTGCGAATCATACCAAAAGTGGGGACTTCATGACTTTTGAACTCCTGAGCTGCTTTACCCTCCCATGCCACTTGCCCACATCACTGATAAGGCAAGATGGAAGGTCACATCTGCCCTATACCTGTTTTGAGACTGCATGGCATCCCCACTTGGGAGGAATGACTCCACTATTGCATGACATCCCCTGGTGGCACCCAATCCTCTTCCTTCAAGATAGTCTAAGACAGAATTGTGACTTACAGAATCTGAATGATTGTAAACCCTTCTACCATTGCTGATAAGCTAGTTCGACTATGTTTGATATTCCTGCTAGAAATAGCAATTTATGTCAAACTTGAGCTTGTCATAGTTTCACTTTCCATCCCTGGATCACACACTTTCATCTGCAAGGTAAAAGAGCTCCCTTTTTCCAGGAGAATACATGCAGTATATACTCAAACTCTCCCCAGCTATGTCTGCATTGCTCCCCCTGTGACTAACGTTAGATGTACCGATCTATAGGTCTCTCTTACTCTTTGCCAATCCTCCAGTGTTTAGGGATACCCATTTTTAAAGTGTTCATAAACAGGAAAGTGATGTAGAGAACTCAGCAGTGAATCCATCTGAGACAGTTACATGCAAGTTACCCAGCCATTGTTTTGTACTGTCAGATACTCAGTTTTACCTTTCTCTTTGGTAAATGGCAAACCTTTGATTGAAGATACATCATCAAATAGGCTACATCCTGCTTGTGCATTCCTAGTACAGAGAAGAAAGAGCTAATAAATAGTTCCGTCTTTTCAGCCCATTACATTTTCATTTCAGGTTCCCTGACATTACTGCTTGATGCAGTACAGCATTTGTACCAGCAAACTGTAAAAGGCTCCTGGTCACTGGTGCCTAGGCAACAGCTGATTTTTTAGGTCACTGATTAACTCTTTTTGTTTTTGTCTACCAGAGTAAGCTGAATTTTAAATTATCCGTTGCCAGGGAATGAGACCCTTGGGTTGAAAAAAATAATTAGCTTTTGTTTTTAAAAACACTGTGGATATTTGAGTGATGTTCAGAGTGAGGTTATCTCCAATGATGACATCAAAAGGAATTATGAGAGAAAAAATCACCAAGTGTAGAGAGCAAACTTTCTCTAACCACACAATTTTAATAAGGTTTCCAGGTTTTCTGTCCAGAAAAAATGGCATTCATTGGGAACTGCTTTTGTTCTGAATATATTTTAACCACCATATTCAATGTTAAAAATTCAGTCTTAGCTAACTTCACTTAACCTCCTAAGAGATGCGGTAGTGGCATGATCTTCCCCCAGGTGCTGCAAGGGAAAACAGCTGAGGCTCAGAGATACGCTGTACCTTTGTCGTGCCTGACCTGGAATTTTTATTTTTATTATTATTACTTTTTTAATGGGATTGAAGCAGATATTAGATGCAGGATTTTAGTTTCTATTCAAGCACAAAGAGAAGTATGCCATGTTTAATGGAAAAAAGTATACAACACTGATGAGAATTAAGATTTCTGTTCAGCTCAGCTTCACAGATTTCGGATTACTTACCGGGCTAGAAGACTAGCTTTTCTCTCTTTAGAAAGAGAGAGCGTTCTTGAGCTGAAGCGGCAGCGAGAGATGCCGTACCCAGCAGCCCTGCAGCGCTCTCTCCCTCTGCGCTCTCGGCTGGCGGAGCCGGCGCGGTGCCCGTGGCGGCAGCTCCCTCCAGCGCCCGTTCGGCGCTTCCCAGCCTGCCGCCCCGCTCTGCACGGAGCTTTGCTGCGATCTGTTTTGTTTGCGCTTCGAAAATAGGAGGTCTGGGATCAGATCACGCGTGCGATAATTCGCGTGTCTTGGGAACTAATTGTACCTATGTCACTTGGCCTATCAATCTCATGTCAGTGTCGGCAGGATTAAGAGCTAGATGCCTGCAGGCTGTTGAGAAATTCCTACCTTTAATGCATTATCTGATATTCCCTTTGTCATGTCTGAACGTCATGGCTCTCACTGTGTTTCTTATTTCTTAAGAAGACAATGACTAACTATATTATACATGAGAGATGTCTGAGCAACATACAGAGGGGTCTTGAAATGCACGGGGGAGGGGGGGGGGGGGGGAGGCCGGACAGCTGCAACAGAGAGTGCAATCAGAGGGCAGGGGCAGTGCCCCACCCACTGAAAGGCACCGTTCTTGCTCTTGAACCTGCTACTTTCCTGCCTTTCTTTTCTAGCTGCTCTGTAAGGCAGGCCAACCCTGCTTTTCAGTTGTTGTTACAAATCTACAGGAACCCAAAACAGAGGGGGAGTTTCTCCTGCTGGATGCTGGAAGCGCTTTTCCTGCAGTGCAGTATGCCCCAAGGATGTTTTTCCCCAAATCCCATTCCTCACATTCAGCTGCAGCCATGTGTGAACCCACGTGTGGCTGTACTTCACAGCAGCCTTCAGGATGTGACCTCAGGCAACCAGAACTTCTTTCTTCCTAAACAGTTTCTATTCTAGTAAACCTTCTTTTTGAACTTAAAGCACAATAAAGTCTCATTGGTGGACATGGCACAAAACGAATGATGCTAACACAACTAAATAACTTAAAGAAACAGTTTTTAACTCCAGTGGTAGAAATTTATAAAAACCAAGCATTGGTCTAGATGATAGAACTGATGTATCTGACTTCTTCCTGAGTAATACTCTTTTAAAAAGTACTTCCCTGCTTCCCCTTTGTGTTTTTCCTGAACTTATTATCCTTCAAAAATAAATCTTCCAGCATTTTTCACAAAGATCTTCACCTCTACATAATCTTGTAGACCCCCACTGGGTCTATAAACCTTTACTCAAGGGAGTCCCCAAGACACACAGCAAAGCAGTAGAGAATCCTGGCGTCATAAACACTTGTAATATATAAGACATATTGGAACTAACAGCTATGCCAGGTCCCTATATAAACCATTACCAGTCTTGAAACTGTAATCTGTCTCTCAAAAATAAATCTGAAAGCTTTTTTTCTTGACTGGCTTCATCTCACAGCATTGTTAGCCAGTGCTGGTGTGAGCAGAACATCACTTTCCTTAGAAGTCTGGATGGTGGATGGAGTTCATCTCATTCTTCCATCCTGCACTGCTCCCCCTGACCTCTCTAGGAAAAGAAATGAGCAGAGGAGGGGTCCTGCAGAGCTTTCTATGAGCCTCTGCCCAGTGGAAGAAGCAGATAAGCGGATGGGAGTAGATCTGCCCTATGTTGCAAAGCCTGTAGAGGGGCTGTGCATATAGCACCGTCTTCCGTATTTTCAGCTGATAACACAGAATTTGCTGATGCTGAGTACAGAGGTATCTGATTTGCTGGAGATCACAGCTAGAGTACAGACTCCTTCCTAAGACAGCAGCAGCAAGTTATAATGTCATTTGTAGTCAGCCAAGTTGTTCTATTTATAATAACCTTTCAGGTGACCCAATCATATACTTGGTGCAGTACTTCTAAAGAAGGAGATTGCTTTCTGTCTTTCCAGTGTATGAAGTAGTGTACTATATAAATACTGCAGCTTAATTACCATCTATTTGGAATGTCAGTTAGGATCAGGTACTGTTTATAGGCTCCTGATATCTCACAGTTTTTATCTAGGACCGCTCAAATTTTCGTCAAGCTGAAACCTGGCATGTAAGCTGTCAGCACAGATGCTTGGTTTATTCCAAAAATAGAGTGTATTGAAGTTTTTAAAGGTGTGGAATGGCTTATTTATGCACTGGTTGCAGATGTTTTAGTCACTTTTAACTAATGCAGAAGCTTACTGTATCACCTCCCTCCCTCTCTCCCCCGTTCTCCAACATTACAGTTATTATCAGTGAAGAATAAGAAGTGATAATCCCAGGGCAGCATTCCCCAGCAACATTCATTAGTAGCATTCATTTTGGGTGAAATAGAAATATCTTAACGGATTCACCAGAAATGAGAGAGAGGGAGAACACCTCAAGTGGACATAACATCACACCAAATAATGACATATTACTGACAAAGTCCTCAGCACCATAGCCTACTAAGGAAGAGCGTCCTCCCAGAGATAACTGTGACCAATGATTTCTTTATTCCTCTCTTGGAGAGGAATACTCCACCTGTTTGTAAAGCAAAAATAATTTATCAAAAATGTTACAGAAAAATATTTTTTAAGATTAGATCTCTTAATTCCATGGAATTCAAATAGCTGCAAAAATGAATAAAGACAAGATTATACATTTGCTCATACATAATGTAGTGTATACCCACTGCTCAATCTTTTTTTTTTTCCTCTGAAGAATGACAGAATTTCAGCATTCATTGGATATACTTCTTTTTAGAAGCATTCATCAGTGATTACTTCATATTATGTTCAGCGATGTCAAAATAACAGATAATGAGACCGTATCACTGGCACTTAGTGGCCAAGATTTAGCAGCACACACCTATGGTAATCATGACATGCAAATGTCTTAGGCCCTCCTGTCAGAATGAAGCAATATGAAGAACCCGAGTTAATTTCTTTGGGTTTCAGACAGCTGTGGATGAGAACTAATTTATGGCCACCTTTTGAAATCATACCAGCAAGAGTTTGCTTTTCAAACAAATACTCCAGTATGCTGTGAGGAAGGTCACACAGCTCATGCCATCATTTGATGGGAACCTTGTCAGGTGGTCTCCTCCCCTCCTGCTACTGCTCTCCTTGCGAAATAGCAAACATTTTCTGATCACTATGTGCTCTGTGAACTATTTCTGCAAAAGCTTATTTACAGAAAACTCAGGGATTCACTTTCTTAACTCTACAGGTCTGGAGATTGATCCAAATCATATTTGTTTTAAAAATTAAATCCTCAGTGTTGTACAAATCTGAACTTCAAAAGTTAAATCCACTTGGCAATTAAAAACAAACTAACAAACAAAAACAACAGCAAAAACAAACAAACAAACAAAGAACAACTAAGCCCACAAGGGGATCTTCTTTATAAATCCTTTGCTTTTGAAAAGATAAATGAAAAATTAAGGATTGCACTTTTTTCCTAACTTTTTTCCTAGTGTGGGAGCTTTCAATGTCAATAAGAGTTTCTTTTGTAGCTGTCTTCAAGTGAGACTAATATAAGCTGGGGCTTTTCTTTGTAAGTTACCCATTCTGGTGATAGTCAGCAGAGGCTGTAGTGCCATGAAGGCTTCCAGATAGTAGAAACAAACTCTGCTGTTGAAAGAAGCTGTCCACCCTTCCTGCCTTCCAGCTACTGGCTGTCATTCTACCACTTGCCTTCCCTTGTCTGCAGGTATGCCTTTTGCCATCACCTGGTTCTGCTGCAATGAGGGAAGACCAAACAAGGGTGGTAGAACATTCATGAAAAGATGTCCTAATGCTGCAAGGACTAGCAGCAACACCTGGGCCCAGCAGTCTTTCTGTGTCTGTACTTCAGGCACCAATTTCAGGTTGGCATCCACCCCACTGGTGCAGGTATTGTACAACGAAGGGCGCCAAGGCTGACCCACAGGGGAGACTCAGACAGGGACCCCTTTGACCTGGGATTTGGAGTTCAAATCCACTTCTGGCACCTAGCTGCACAGGAAGGGAATGCTCACATATGTTTTATATTGTGAGAATTGCCCAAAGAAAGCACAGTGTATATTTTTTGCTCGTGACGTAATTTGACACGTGATATACCACCACAAGTTTCTAAGCCAAAGAATGTTATCCTAGTATGTATCTGATATAATTAAGGATGTATGACTTAATTACCAGCACATGGCAGCAGTCAGAAGTGATACCACTGGAGTGAGATACAACATTGTGGCTTTGCTTCCCATCTAAGGAATTGCAATATGTGCTAAAAATACTGTTGAGCACATGGAAATACAGTGTGTTATCACATACGGGGAGGAAGAAGGAATGTCAGACCCATTAGAAGCAACTGTAGAAGAGGGACAACTTAGCACTGAATGTTCTGAGGTAAGGCTTTTTAAGTTGCCAGAAGGATAAGCTAGGACTTAATTCTTTATCCCTCCCTCCCCTTTGTCCCTCACAGGATGAGAAAGCAATCTGTTTGGAAGCGAGTCATAAGTAAAAAAATGCTTACAGGTAAGCATGTGAACCATATTAAATATCAGTTTTCTGCCACATGCTTTATCTCTGTATTCCCTGGGGATGTTGTTTTGTCACAGGAAGAGTCATTTACTGTTTAGCTGCATTTAGAGTCACTCATCTCTGGAGATGGGATGCTGTCTGATACAGGAGGACTGCAGTGACTCTTGCTCCCCTGCAGCCTCACAAGTGCCCTGGCTCTGCTGTCCCAACTCTGGGTGGCACACAATGACTGTGATTTAAGAGAGCAGCAGAAGAGAGAGGTGATTCTGACAACCTTTTTAGAAAAAGTACCTATGACTCTTTGTAAAATTCAGATTACAGAGGGCAGCATCTGCTAAATAACTTAGATTTGTACATTCAGGTTCTACAGTCATATAATCAGGAGAGTTACTTGTGAAGGACAATAAAGTAATAAACAAACAGTTCTGGATAAATAACTAATGAATGTGATGAGATTTCAGCCTTGTACACTTATCAAGCTAATTCCTGCCCATTTTACTCATATGAGTAGTTTCATTAAGAGCAAACTGCTTCTTAGTAAATTGCTAGTTATAATAAAAACAATTAAACTTGTTATTTTAGTTCTTCTTGTTCCGCGTTTTTATAATTCTAGTCATAACCATTAAAACTTGTACTTTTATACTCCCCTGTTGCAAAATGCCCTTCACATCGCACTGCCAAACTGCTCAGTTTCCTTGCTCTGTAGGACTCTGGGTTTAGCACATGCAAAGTTGTTGGAAGTTGTTTGCCCTGCCCATGAGAGGTGACACTCCAGAGTACTCCTTTGTGCCTGTTCTACTCAGTAGCATTGCTGAGAGGCAGACTGGCTCTGTGTGCAGTGCGACAGCTATGGAAGGAACAGTTTCCCTTTACTGCCATTGTGTATGAAAGAGGAAAAGGAACATAAGAAAATCTGGCAATCTGCATGATGTGGAAAACCTTAAATGAATGCTAACAGTTGGAAATAAGGAAATAGGCCACTTAGTGATCTGAAGAAAGAGTTTGCAAGGAAGATAAGAAAAGGGAACTTCCTATTTTTTAGCAAAAATATAAATTTCCAAAATATAAAATTCTTGTTCTATATTTTCTTACAATCTGGTGGGAAATTCTCCAGGAAGCTAACGGCTGTTTAGTGAGGTTGAAGTACTTAATCTTTACTTCTTGCATGCTTGATGAACAGTTATGGAAACCTCCTGGATGGTTCTAAAGCTGCAATCTCTGGATTAAGGAGGGAAATGTGGTCTGTGTCAGGGCTGAATGTGGTCCTGCCAAAGTTCTTCACTGTACACTGTGGTGGTGCTCTTAGCCAGAAACACAGCACTTCTGGCTCTGGTGCAGAATTTTCACGAGAATCAGACAGAGGACTGTCTGAGAATCCATGGGTCATAGCAAACACATCCCAAACTGAAAAGGTCTCTTGTGTCTGTGTACTGCATCAAGTCCTGATGCATACTGGAGCTCCTACATGTTTCTACAACACAAGTAAAAATTATGGATGGTAACACATTGCTGAAAAATGGAAAGCAGAGGTCAAGGACACAAGGCATTCCTATCCCTGTAGTTTTCCATTTGCTCATGTTACAGTGACTATCCTTTCCTATGGCTTGTTCCTATCTAGTGAGCAAAGCACTTACTGTGCTGAACATGGAGCTCATGTAAGCTCAGTTCACGTGGGAAAGCAGATTCCAGAGGACAAGTCCTTAAGTTGAGTTGTACCACTGTGCCCTTTAGTTTCTGTGGTGTAAACCTACACCCATTTAATTTAAACAGTTCTGCCTAAAACTGGCGGCATAGTGGACTTTCTACTGAAAGGTGGATGAAAAGGGAGATAAAAAGTTAGTGATATGAAGTGAAGCCAAACTATAAGTGGTGTGAACCTTGTTTTCCTTTTCAAAGTAAATTTAAATGTATGCAATCTAATTTAAAATGACAAGATGCTTATATATATATATATATACATATATATATATATATATATAACATCTCATTTTGTAAGAAGTCTCTCTGGAAATCTTTTCCACTACCAAACAGACATTTGGATGACATTGCCTGGCAGCTTGCTACAACACGGTACAAAGGGAATTTTTTTCAAACATTGCCACAGTATGAGGTTTTTTTTTTTTTTTTTTAATTGAGATCTTATTACTATAAAGCCAGTCACAACTGAGAAGAATTTCTCATGCTTTAGGTGGTAACACATCTCCAGAACAATGCTAACCAACACGGGCCAGTCTTACTACTTTACATTGCTTAACATCTCACAATACAGATTGCTGGAATGAGAGAAAGGACTTAGGTATAAATTTCACACATTTCCTTCTGAGTTTTGGTCAGCTTCATATGACTTTGCAAGAGAAATGTGAAGAGATTAATCGATAATACAAACATGGCAAGCTGCAGCTCAAGGCTTTAACTTAAAAAAGAAAGCAAAACCAAAACAACACTTCCTTCTCCCTTCCCCCTCTTTCTTTCCCAACTAAGTGTTTGACAGACTTTGTGAGAAGTCTTGGAACATTTTCCTTTTTTGACACTTCTAATTTAAATGACTTACTAGAAATGAATATTTCATGGAAAATCAGTACTCTGCTCTTCAAATCTTCTTCCCTTTAGAGCTAATTATTTCAACAAGACCTACACTAAAGGCAAATCCTGTCACTTCTCTAGATTGTCTGCATTTACATTATAAAACTAGCTTCATACAGCAGTTAAAGTTCTTATGCCTGGTGTTTCCTAATTTTTACTTTTTAGAAACTCCCACTTAAAGTACTGACATAGTTTAAAGTGACAGAGTTTGGAAACTCAGCAGTTAACCAGCTTCAGCCTCATTAATTGAAAAAATGAAAACAAACAAAAAAAAAGAACAAAAAGAAAAAAAGCGAGACTACTAAAATTTAATCTTAACCTTTTTCACTCTTGAAACCAAAGGCATCTTTGATTTCTGTACTAGAAATTCCAAAGGCAGTACGTATAAATAAATAATATCATGTTTAACCCTCCGGGTCAGTTTGAATCTGTGTATTGACTGAGAAAGACAGCACAGCTTGTTTAGACACCTGTAAGTGTGAAGATAAGAAACTTAGTTTCTGCTAGACTTCACTACTCTTTTCTGAATAAAAAGAAAATCAAGAAAACCCTCTAGTTGTAATAATCTCGCAATCTGATGGGCCCAGAGGTAATAAAACAGCCTTTAACACAACACTTATGCAGAGACTGTCATTTGATCAAACGGAAAGCTGGGAATTTTTTCCACGTGCCTTGACCAAGGTCAAGACAACTCCATGTACAGCCAGATCTTCATAGCCCAGGTTGTCAGTGTTTCAGATGTACTTTTGGAAGCTCTTGCCACAATCCCTAAATATGTTGTACGCATTGAGGAAAACATGCAAAGCAAAGCTGACACTCTTCATCTCACCCTTTGTAGCTCCTCCTTCTTTATCTGGTCACGCTGAACATTCAGCAGACCGCTTCTCGTGAGCTGCAACTAGGTAAGAGTCCTCCTGTATCCTGGTACAGATTAGCTGAGCATGTAAGTGGACTCTTGCATTTGGAACCTGAATAACAAAAGTAGATGTGAATGTCCTACACTGTAGGCTCTGCAGTAACACAGCACAGAGGCTCACAGAAGCATTCTGCCTGTTACATGCTGGTATAACTCTCCAGGTGAGAGCATTAAGTGCTAAGGGCTGCTCTGTATTGCCAGAATATCAAAAAGAAAGCAACAAACAGTACGAACAACAGTGGTGATAATCTCTGCACTTGTGTCATGAGCAGCCTGAAGCTGGGGGAACGCCTCAAAGGAGAAAAAAGCTGGAATTTCTATTTCCACTATTTGTCCTCCAACCTCTGAGCTGAATGTCCAAGATCAATTTTGTCTTTTTAAAATTGCTATTCACAGGAACCAGACTTCACTGCTTCAGATAATCCAGACAGCTTTTCCCTCAATAGCCACACATGGCCTTTACAGAGCACCACTACATTTTCTGACTGAGAGCTGGAGAGCTTTGCATGCTCTGAGCTTTATATGCTCTTACCAGTTCCCACAGCCAATCTCCTAGGTGCCTGGCATCTTTATTCCCAGTAATCAGGCATATGAAACAAGTCAAGTTTTATGAAGTGCAGCTTTATATAAGGATGGAGTTATCATCACAAAACAAACTGCTGTTTATTACCAGACTCTACAGATTCTGACAAGTTTATTACTTTTAGATGAGGAACTTAACTAACTCCCATTCCTTTACTATTACAGAAGTGACTACGGCCTTTTAAGCACTAATAAAAACGATGAAACAACAAACTAGCTGAAATGAAAGGAAATGCTGTAGGATTAGCTCTTCATTTAAAATGAGCTTTTACTGTATTACTTAGCAAACACAAGGGTAAATGCTTGACAGATGGTTCTTTTGAAAGAGTAGAAAAAGTAGAACAATTTGGGGGGACATGATATGTTTAGGATTAAGTCTTTTAAAGGAAAATCCCTTAAAACACTGTAGCTGAAAACAAACAAGACATAACATTTTCCATTTGTCCATAAAGGATATTGCAACAATTTCTGTAGCAAAACTGAGATGGTATCTGCAAACACTGATTTGGAACTCTTTGTGGTGTGACCTTAATGGTTTTAAGTATGAACACAGATGATCACAGAATTGTAGGGGTTGGAAGGCACCTCTAGAGATCAAGTCCAACCCCTCTACCAAAACAGGCTCCCTACAGCAGGCTTCACAGGTAGGCATCCAGGCAGGTCCTGAATATCTCCTGAGAAGGAGACTCCACAACCTCACTGGGCAGCCTGTTCCAGCACTCTGTCACCCTCACTGTGAAGAAGCTCTTTCACAGATTGGTGCAGAACTTCCTGTGCTCCATTTTATGGCCATTTCATCTTGTCCTGTACCCACAGACCACTGTGATGTGATGATCTTCAAGTGCAAAGATTGCCTTTCTATTTTGCATGAAGAAACATTCCCAGTAGTTTTATGGCATTCAACAGTACTATTCATAAACAAAGGCCAGATTGAACTATCTGTGTCCACAACTACTTAGCTTTTATCCTCAGTCCTTCTCAATTTTTTCTCAGTTTTATCCCACTTGTGACCATATAAACTACTTGAGCAATTGTGCTCCTGTCAGGCTGGTGATCCTGCTGGAACTGCTAGAATCAAACTGTGCAGATAAATCTCAGTTTGGCAGCTGCTGCCAGACATAACAAGGACATTAACTGATGTCAGTGGTGCTCACTGTGAAGTGAGGTAGGTGCCTCTCAAGGGGAGTAAATGTATCTCACGTTGTTCTGCTTGCTAGCAGTTTGAAAGTTGGGGAAGCAACAGGAGACAATTATTAGGAAACATTTTTGAGTGGTTAAGCACATATTATAAATACTTACATTAATTAGGTACAGACTAAATCAATTAAAATGATTCTTCACATGAAAGCTGAAGCACAACAATGAAAAAAATTACATATTCTAACAGAAAATCCATCAGTATTTACCTCCTTCTGGTAATACAATCATAGTTTAGGCTAAGCTCATCATAAAACTTAAATGAACTGGAAAAAAGAACATTCTGTTTTGCAACTGCTAAAAACAATTGACTATGATGTAAAGTTCTCCATCAGCTCTGGCAGCAAGTCCTTGCTCCTTTAAACTCCTAGTACACACTTAAATCTTTTGCAATAAGGACTTAAAAATACATTAATTTGGCTTAGTTTGCATGGGAATGATGCGATCTGGAGAACAGTGTTTGTAAACGATTGTTTGCAAGGTTGTTCTGGGTGACAGCAGCAAATAGATCTGTCAAAAATCTGACACGTACACTCACTCTGGGAATGACTGGAACAGAGAAGGAAAATAAGGTGATGCAGGTCCCTGAGCTGCAGCTCCAGAGTCCTATGGCACGTGGCCAGGCCTGTGGGCAGGCCCTGAGCACACCAGCTTTCTCCATTAGCAGAAATCCCAGAATAGATCTGATACAGAGCAACAATAATTCTCCTTCTGTGCTGCTTAGCAAATAAGCTCACCTAACTAATTTTTCTTGAATTGTGTTCTGAACTAAAGGAATTCTTGCTTCAGAAAAACTAGAATAAGGGGAATATTCTAAATGCATGAACAACTGATAAGATGAAGAAAATGACTTCCATGTGTATGTAATTATTATAAATGTGACTTCTCTTTTAAAAAGAGTGCTGTAAACAAATGCATAATCCAGTTTATTAACTGAAATTGGCTGAATTACAGCTTGAAAATAAGATACGCATGGTGGAAATTACCATACTTTACAACAGTTAGGCCTCCAAAAAGCCTAGTTCATATGTTTTCCCTGTAGGAATTGGAGTCTTTTTAGCTTGCCTCACTAGCAGATTTTCAGAAGCATCTTTTCAGAATGCCTATGCAAGTCTGACCACTAATTCATCACGGCAGGACAGACCTAGGATCTGCCACTTGCATGAGCTGAGGTAGTAGTTGCAAAAGTAGACTTATTTTTTTATATTATTTATTTTTAACATAAGCTCTCAGATAAAGGTTCTCTACTCTGAATTTAGAGAAAAGATCCTTTTGGGCAGCAGTAGCTGGCATTCAAGGCACTTGCCACTGGCCATTTTGGAACAAGCCTCTCTCAGAGTGTCAGGAGGAGAAAGCTCTCACACTAAACTGACAATTCAGTGTGTCATGTTGTTTACGAATGCTCTGTGCTGGGATGTACTGGTTGGAGGGGAGGGAGTAATATAGAACCTGTGGAAAGGATCAGTTTTACAGACCCAAACCACATTCAACCTAAACAAATGACTATTGTTGCAGAGTTTGGACAGATAGCTGGCAAAACCAGCCAGAGGCAATTCAAAGATAATATTCATGTGATGTCCCACTTCCCCACATTAAGGAAATGCGTGTTAATCCACTACTGGCACTAATCCAGCACTGGGCTAGGACATTAGAAGGACTCAAGCAGAAAGCAGGGATGAGTCTGCCTCTCAGACTTCACTCTCAGAATACAAAGATGCAGTGTAGCAGATTTTTTTTAATTTCCCCCTACAACTACAAAATTAAGTTGTGGAACTCATTGTTGCATGGTGTTGGTTCTAAGTCTAAACAGGCTAGCAAAAGAAATTTAAAAAAAAATGTAAATGGCTGAGACTACTAAGCATAATACACAGAATTCAATCTTGGATTCACAAACTTCCCAAACTGCTGAAAGTTGCATCAGGAAAATCATAGAATCATAAAGGCTGGAAAATACCTCTAGGATCATCAAGTCCAACCACTAGCTCATCCCCATCATGATTATTAATCGTGTTCCTCAGTGTCACATCTGCATAGTTCTTGAACACCTCCATGGACAGTGACTCTACCTCCCTGAGCAGCCTGTTCCAGTGCCTCACCACTATTCTTTATTATCCATTCCACAGACCACAGCCCAGATATTTCAAGAAGGTCACGTAGGTCCCATGCCCATGTGAATGCACGTGCTGTTTTCCTTCCCACACCATCTGAGAAAGAATGTGCATTGTAGGTACTGCAGCTGAATCATACTTCAGACATCAGGTCTGGTAAGCTTCAAGCCAATAACTGAGAGTAAAACAGCCACCCACCTGTCCAGCCACAGAATGAAACCTTTCTGTTCACTTCACTTAGGCATGAGGTGGGGCAGCAACAGGAATGTTTAAACTAAGACAGGGGAGATATTAGGAGGAAGTTTTTCCACAGAGAGGGTTGTGATGCACTGGAACAGGTTGCCCAAGGAGGTTGTGGATGCCCCATCCCTGGAGGCATTCAAGGCCAGGCTGGATGTGCCTCTGGGCAGCCTGGTCCAGTGGTTGGCAACCTTGTACACGGCAGGAGGGTTGAAACTAGATGATCATTATGGTCCTTTTCACCCAAGTCATTCTATGATTCTATGATTCCAAAGGCCTGGTGATGCTGAAGGATACTGGAGGGAGACTTCTTGTACAGCCTGGTTTGTACTGAGCAACTCATCTGTTATGGACAGAAACCTGGTACCCAAATCTGTCCCAAGCCTATGGTAATTGTCAACACAACCACCAATAATGAGATAGTGCTTTGCAGACATTATTGAAACAATAAATTTTGAGTACTGCTAATCCTATTCTGGAATAACTAACAAGAATTTCTCCAAGGAGAAAAATAGGCCTTACCTCTCCCATCATATCATGTGACCTAGAAAACCAGTGAATCATGACAACAGATATAAACAATCACACAAATAAACCCCTGTATCTGATTATTTCTAATACCAATGGCTCGTGTTTAAAGCAGCTGGAAAAGCATGAAGATAAAATGTCAAGTTTAAAGCTAAAGGAACTAACCCTGGACTCAGCTGGAATTCTAAGGTGGCATCACCATGACTAGAAAGCTCTACTTACTTCAACCCAAGGTAACTGCATTTACAGGCACGAAAGAACACCCCATGAAGTAGCTATGGCAGCCCTATCCCCCTTCCTGCACAGCACAAGGATGGCCATGCATCAGGTTAGCTCATCATGCTGCGCTCTGGGCTTCAGTGGAGGTAGTAAGAAGCTACTTTCCGTGCAACACATGGGCTAAAATTACACTGGCGCCACGCCAGTCCCCACCTGCCCTGAGCTGGTCAGTAACAGGAAGATTTTTCCCTGTCTTATATTACCACCTTCCTCTCGTTGCCAGAAAACATCAGATTATTTTTGGGTTTGGTGCTGCTTCTAATATTACTTTTCAGTAAAATGAAATAAATTGTTGCTTGCAAAAGGGATGGAGTTAAAATTGAACTTGTCATAAATCTTATAGAAAAAGCTGTTTAAGTGACATCAGTTAGGAGGATGATTTGAAAACTCTCTGAAGGACCTTAAAATACAGTCTGAGGAGACAGATGCCATCCAGTTACTCTTCTAGTCCTATTGGCATTCGCAACTACACAAAACAGCAACTTAGGAGGGATCAGAAAAGATGAAAAAGAATAATGGGGGAAGGACCCAGGAAATTGAATGTTCCCATCTCTCTTGCTACTTGATTTCAATCTACAAAGCCAAAGATCGCTTTCTTTTCTGTAGAAAAATGAAAGAAAGTCCTGCTGTATTCAGTTTCAAAGAGTGATCTTCTCATACCAGCGATCTGCTTAGACAAGCAGAACATTTCAGATAAATCTTTCTAAGCGGCTTTTTCCCCCCTTTTCTGTAGGGCTCAATAAATGGTTGAGATATTTCTTGGAAGAATAGTAGCTGATCTTCTGCTATGCCTCTGGGTTTGTGGCTGCTAATTGGTGACAGCGATTAAAAATTATTGCCTTGTAAATTGTTTTCATTACCAACTAGTTCATGGGTTGGAGGGAGGCAAAGGCGAACAGGGCCATGGCGTGCAGTGCATTTCTCAGGTTGGCAGCCAGCACTAGCACTATTGCTGCTATTTCTTCCTTCCTGTGAAGGCTGTGCATGGAGTAGCACGCTGCAGCAGGACTGGAAGCATGCAGCTCAAGTCATAGCACCTCCAAAGCGCTGGCATAGCAATAGTCCCTGCATGTTTGTGTCCTCATCTTCACTGCTGGCTAGGCTAAGCCAGGAGCCAGTGGGTGGCTTTATGGTCTGCTGGGTGGACCAGCAGGACATCATGAGTAAGGTTTCAAAGCAAGCCCCAACAGGCTCCTGGTGGCAGTGGTTCTGGCATAACTTTCACTAAAATTAATGGAAACAAACCAGATACAAAGTGATTTACAGAAACAAAGCCCCCAAAATGTAATATCTAAAACTTTTTCTTTGATACAGCTCATGCACAGCTCCATGAAAGCCATAAGGAGGTCTGCTAGGTCATTTACAAGACTGAAGGTGGCACACAGCAGAGGGAAGACACTTCAGAGCAGGCCTGCTATGAAATTTCTACATAATTCAAACTTCAGCAACTGTTTGACATCTGTTTGACATTTCTTCAAGATCTATAGTCACAATCTGTTCCTTTCAGACCAAGCATGGACATTCTTAAAGTGAGACAGTTTTCCAACCAACACTGCAGGGGGGCTTAAAAAAGAAAAAAAGGCACTTATCCCTTACATAATTACGGGAAACCCACAGTGAGAAAGTCCTAACAAATACTTCAATTTTATACAAAAGTCCAAGGAAAGAAGAGCAGATGACCAAGTATAGCACACACACCAAGAAACAATCTTTAAGAGGAATGAAATGTTAGATTACTTTCAAGGATACTCTAAGCAGATATTACTGTAAAAATGTCTGTAAGTATCTTGTGCTACTGTTCCAAATTTAACTGGAGGCAAAATTTTGCCAGTGATGTAACTGTTGCTGTAAATACTTCATATTGGAGAAATGAGTTCTTTGTAGCTAATAAAAACGTGTACTTAAAGACAGTGCACTTTCCAGGTCAACACAACATTTCTCCCCCAATTTCCCCTTTTTCATGTGCCTTGCACATTTCTTTTTTGCTGGAGTCTGGAATCCTTGTGAGGGAAGGTAGTCAGGCTCTATATGAGCCTAATTGTCTAAGTTTGTCTAAGGTGCAGATCTTTGGTAAGCGGCATTGCAGGTTCCAGTATATTTAACAGAAAGCATCAAACAGATGCAGTCTGGGAACTTTATATATTACCCATTTAGAAACACTTGAAAAGTCTAATGCTTAAAAAAAAACTTCAGCATGTTATAGCAAGCCAAACAAGAGGGGGAAAAAAAAAAAAAAAGCATTCTCTCAGGAATCTGTCCAAGGAAGTTACGGGTGTAACTTCATCTCTCTTTGGCATTGGTGAAAATCTGTAGCAGGAAGTATTGTGGAATGTCCCTGGGGAAACTTACAGAAACAAAAGCTAGAAAGTTAAAAGAAGCTATGGATAAGAGAACTGATATAGATCCTTCAGAGAAATGAATCTCCCCATGCTGATATTTTTTTTAGTTACAGCTGCAATGGCAAGTAATGAAAGAACTTCTAAGCTGCATGGGGATGTAATCAGGGTTCTGTGACTGACCACTCTTTTACAATTTGTATAAGATGTGCAGGACTCCACAGCTCATGCATCTCACCACTGATGGATCCCAGTGCTGCTTGATGCCGTGAAAGCCCATGCTTCCTGCTGGGGACATCCAGTCCCAACAGACATGGTCAGACAACATTCAAAGGATTTGTGTGGTCTGGAGTCTGACTTATTTTTCTAATAGTTGGAATTACTTGGTTGTCTACTGAGGAACAACACTTTTAGGTTTTTATCTGAGCATTCAGTACAGAATCCACTGGAATAAAAAAGCAGATATGTGCTAATAAAAAATTTCAATGTCCAGTATCTTATGTAAGTACTTCTGCAGCATCTCTCAAGCCCCAGAGACTGACTGATCCAGGTAGTATTGACAATAATTGCCTAATAGCACTACAACAGCTCCTCAGGAAAATTCCACATTAAACATCCCCTGCTGCCAGACTGAGGAGGGAAGAAGCTCAGGCAGAAATTCTCCTTCCTACACATAAATCTTTAGAATATCATGTGGACCTAAGCATGTGAAGAATACAGCTTCCACCCACAGATGGCGATGAACACAATCTATGTCTTTAGAAAGATAGAAAATTACACATTGGACTCAAAGAAACGTTAGCATATACCCTGAGGAAAGGGGATCCATGCTGTGTTGAAACAGAATAATCAATTTGGCATGAAAAAGCTAAGAGTCAGATTGGTATAACATCTCATCTGTCCGCTCACTAGGCTTCTGTGCAGCACAGAAAAGTGCAGACTCCAACATGAGCACTGCCTCACCCTAAAAAGGCAGAGCTGTCTGCTGGCGACATAGTCTGGATGCCTTCTATATGAACTAATGCAAACCATCGGGAGAGCTGCTTCTGTGTGGCTGAGGAGCCCTATCAGCTTTCCATCAATTACAAAGTATGGTCATCTTTACAGAATTATTTGTGCTGAGTTGCACATAAATGCTGTGCTCATAGGTATGCTGTATGAAAATCTCATGTTACAAGAAAAGGCACTTACTGATGTCCTGGGTTACCCTCTGCATCTCCTTCAATTGGAAAGCACAGGGAAAAAACACAGTCATCATACCTGAATAGCAAGCATTATTTCTGCTCAGGGAATATGAAGTTACTGCAAATATTTGATTTATTTTTGCTTCTGCAGTAAAATGTTTCTGCTTTTTAGTTTGACTTGTCAGGACTTTTCTTTGTTTAGATTTAACTTGATATGATGAAATCCTTTAGAAATAATAGACGTGCTTTGGAAAAGAAGCCACAGCACAGAAGGGCACCTATCCAAACAACCAGACCTCTGCCTACTGCTGAGAGGAAATGGCAGGGTATCTGCTGAAGTAGGAGCTGCGGCCCCCTTGTTTTGAAGAAATCATTTTATTTCTTGATATATTTATAACATTCATATCCACTACTTTAATGTGTTTCAGAGAGAGCCAGATCTCCCTACTGACGTCAAGAGGAGCAGCTGAAAACAGGCCAATAACAATTTTTAGGCTTTAAAGCAGGCTCTGTGGCTGTTCAGGAAGGAGGAGATTTTTTTGTTACAAGCACAGATAAAAAGAAAGCCATTTACAAGAAAGAAACTCAGTAAATCATGTCCAAATTATCCATGTTTTGCTGTAGCTCTTATATTTTGTTGCCAAAATAAGGATCCTTCCTGCAGCAAGATTTTCATCTGAATTATTTGGAGATTTCCTTGATTAAGGATCGCAAGTGAGGTTTACGCCAAATCTTGGTTGTGGTCTATCTGCATTTTTATTTTTGTCTCTGTGGGCTTTTTCCATTCAATCAGAAATATCCAACATTGTAAAATGAAAATGAACTTTCAGCCAATCTATCACATCTTACTGTTCTGTTTCAATAAATATAAACCTCCTACGCAAAACACAGTGACGTTTAGAACTTGTGCTAGGGGTTATGTTAAAGCAGTGGGTGAGCACTTCCTACGGCCTGCAATAATCAAATGGGGCTCTACTGGCTCTTAATCCCTCCCCGTGCCCTCCTCCCAGGTTGCTTCCTGGAACAGGGTATTAGTGGCTGGAACGAAAACAACAACCTGCGGTGAGGGAAGGAGAATGTGCTGCAGTGCTCCCAAGTGAATAGCACTGCAACTAAAGATTCTGATTAAACAGTGGTGTTTATCTGTGAGCAGAAGAAAGCCTGAGCTCATTCAACACAGTTTTTATGAGGTGGTTTCTTTTTGTTTATCATTGCTGGGGTTCCCTATGGTTTGTTTGTAATTAATTTTCAATTCAGAAGAGATGCTTTCCATTTATCATCAGTTATTCTGGAAACGATGACATTCACACGCAGAAAGGACCCCCTCCTACAAACCTGCCAGTTCCTCTAAGCAGCTCAGTTAATAGTAAATTTTTGCAAAAACACAAGATACACAAGAGATTAATCAGACCACGCACAAGTATACCTCTATAACTAATGAAACAGAAAAGAAGACAAAATTTTTCAACTATGCAACATGATCTAGCTATAGATGTCTGTATTCACTGAAGAGGAGTTGGACCAGATGGCCTTAAATCGGCCCTTCAAACTCAAACAATTCTATGAACCTAAGATTCTTAAAGGTATTTTTAAAAATGTTCTAATAAATGTACATACAGACAGCCAGTTTACTCAGGCCTGCCATCTCCTACAGTTAGGTCTACCACCAAACCACACGCCTCAAACTCATTCACCTCCATCTCTCACAAAGACAAGGACAAATGCTGACACATCAGTATTTTGTATAACAGAAATTGTCAGCTGAGGCCACCTCTGCACTTTTCTCCTTTGGGTAAAGAATTTAACTGCCCTGCACCAGCATCTGTCAGCACACAGACACAGTCATGAAATACCTTAGTGTAGGTACACAGCACTACATCCTAGAGCTGAGCAAGTGATTCATTTAGTAACCCAAATTCGAGGCATCATTTTTCTCATCTTGAAGAAATACTTCATCATAATCACATGGTTTGCACACTTCTTCTGTCATACACAGAAAACCCAATGATTCAAAGTTCCTACTTTGAACAATAGTGAACAATAGACAACAGAAGTACAAGAAAAGCTTCTTTAAAAACCAGTTTTTTGTTGTTGTTGTTGTTTGTTTTTTGAGCTGGACTAGCCATAGAAAAAAATATTTGTTGCTTGAGTTCTCCAGGTATGCTCAGGGTCCAGGCTGTGGTTTGGAAGGATCTCAATCATATTGAACATTACTCGTAATGAGGGATTTACTGGACTGAATGCTCTCATTCTAGTTGAAAAACAGCTCTCTTATTTCACTTCTTTCCTTACTGAAGTTTCTGTTTGCTCTCTCCATGGCACTCTGATGAGATAATGCTAAGTCCAGTTCCAAGCAATGATTCTGAGTATGTATTTCAACACTGTTGTGGTTAATTAACTTGTCAGATAGCAATCCAGAAGCAGTTGGATATAGAGGTCCTTCGGGCACCCTGCATATTTTATCTTTGCTGTATCTCTAGCTATAACCATAGCTGTGATAAGAATGCTGAGATTCATGTTTTTATACCTCGCTCTTCTCTTGCCAATCCTAACTTCCATTTCAGCTTTCTCTCTCTGGCTCCAGAGGCAAAGAAAACAGGCATCAGTGATGGGAACACCTGCCAACGCCACTGAAGCAAGCCAGTGCTGATCCCTCTTCCAGTAACATGTCCTGGCTGAGTGTGTCCAGGCTAAAAAGCTGCAGCCGACCTGACACATTCCCACAAGCAGCTGATATCAGGAAGTACTAAACTGAACAGTGCTGTTGTCAGAAGTTTCTTAAGCAGACAGCCTTTAGGTTACTGGGGAAACTGGAATAGCTTTTCCTAATTCTGCAGGGCACTTCTCATTCTTATTTGCACTAATAATACATAATGTCTTGAGTAGCTCATCCTTCCAGAGAGCTGTTAGGGTCTGTCAGTGAGGGAATTCAGACTAACTGAGCCAAAAGAGACATAAAAGGATAGAAGACAATACCAAAAAGGACATGGGCAAGACTCAGCTACCTGATTCCAGACTTTCCTTGCTTGGATGCTTACTAGCTGTGGAGAAAACCCTGACAGATACCCACTTTCTCCACTGCAGTATGCTCAGGTGCCCTGAGCTGCACTGATTTAGGTGCCCAGAAGAGTTGAGCGTGATCAGAGAAGGAGCTCAGCCTCCAGCCTGCTTTGCTCCCAAAGCAGGACTTCAGCTCAACCAGGAGGAACCGGTCCCACTGGTCTTGGCTTTCAGGTCTCAGAGGTGCAGACAGATGTCATAGTGGCTGTTCAGGGAAGACCTGAGAACTCCCTGACAGCACTCATCGTGCTCAGGGAACTCCAGTATAATTAGGGAGCCACAGTTATAACCTCTGCTGCCAGAAATGATCACATGTATTATTGATCAAGTGCCAAACACAACTCACCTTGGGAACACAAATCACAGTTCAGAGCTCCCCTCTTCCTCCTCAGTGCCCTAAGCATTAGCCCACAGCCCTGCAGCTTTTTGTTTCTTCTATTCATGCTTTTTCTCCATCTAATTAATTTTGGCTTGGTGGCACACATTCAAAAGGAGAGGGAAGGGTGTTCTTCCAGGATAAGCTGTTGCCTTGAAAATAGGACATGTAGATATGAATTATCTCGGGCTGAGCAGGGAACTGAATGCAAATCCCCTGCTTTCTTTGCCAGCACTATACCCACCTCTTGTTGTGGGAAAGGCACATACTGAGCGCTCCCAGAGAGGCTCCTTGTAGGAATGGGCCCTGCAGGACTGCTTCTCCCTGGAGTCTGATGCCCTTAGCAGGATATTTTACTCAGGTAAAATACCCTGCTTTTTTTTACCCAACAGCCTCTGGCTGAGCATCTAGACTCCGCATGACCCTTAAGTCAAGGTTTCTGATAGATAATCAAAAGCATTAGAAAATAAATGTCAGTGATAATGTCTAAAATTTGGTATGGTAACACTGCTTTCAGGACTGAGCTGAAATGTGCAAGTGCTAAGCTGACCTCAGGGTGTGGATGAAACAGTCTCACAGCTGATGTTTTTGTGGGGAGGGCGGGCTGACAAGTGCTTTTCCTTCATAACCACTGCCTAAGCATTGTCAGCAACAGACCTGGGTTACTCAGAGCTAGTCAAAGCACAAGCCTCACAAGGTCGTCTTTGGGCATGATCTTTGTGAAAAAATTCAAACAGATGTTCATAAGCTGGGCTTACATCTCCTGCTGAGAGGGTGTTAAAAGACAACAGACAGCTCCTGGGGCTTCTGCTGACCCACAGCAGATGCCCAGAGAATGGAACTCACCTGGTCCTTTAAGCTCTACTAGCCTGTGTGGGTCATCAAAAAGGGTCATCAAAAGCAATCAAAAAATGATTGCTGTTTTGCATAATATTGATTCTATACATACAATTATATGTATTCTCCTGCCAGCTTTCCCTATTCTTTGAGAAAAGCCAAGTTTACAAAACAAAACAAACACCCCAGCTATAAAATTAAGCAAATGTCCAAAAGCCAAACCTCATGTTTTGCTACAGTTCAGTAATTTACACTAACAGGATTTTTTAAAATTCAATATATAACACCACTGCCCTGCAATAATTTTTCACAGTATGGTACAATTCACTACCTAATTTTTCTTCTTGGCCCACAGTGAATAATCCAGCATTGCATGTTTCATAGTCTGAGTCACATAAATGTTGAAACTGATTACACAGAGGCAGTGGAATAGTGTCTCATTTTGCTTGTTTCAAGTTCCACTGAAATTTGCTGAGACATTTACAATTCCCATGAAACTCAAAAGCTTTTTATTTTTCCCACCCACTGTCAGAACAGAGACTCAGAGAATGGCAACACGTGCTCAGAAATGGCAAGAATGCTGAAACCCCAGATACTGTCCAAGAAGTGAATGTGAAATGAGTATTGCTTAAGCTGGCTTTCCTCTAGAAGAGTGCAGGTACCAAAAGCACGTGGGCACATTGCTAATTCTTAGCACACTGCAACCTCTGTGATGGTTACTATTCCTCTTCCTACAAGAAATTCTGCTATTTAAATAAGTTTCTGCTTACCAAATTTACCATTTTTAGCCTTCCAACACTACTTCAGGCATCAGAAGAACGGAGCAGGATCCTACCAGTACCTTCTACTCTGGGAAAAAAAAACCAAACCCAACCCCTTAGTACTATTCATACATCATGTGCTCAGCCTCCTCTTAAGCCCCTCCTCTACCCCATTCTCCTGGTTTAGCAATGAATTAATTGGAGTCTATTGATTAAAAAAAAAAAGAAAAGAAATTAGAAAAAGGAACATTGTTGTCTTTTAAACTTGGCTTTTGCTTTAAAGAGTGGTTAGCTCCCAAGAGTCGGTTGTGCCCTTGTTGGAACCCGTACAAGGCTGGAGGAAATTTGCTACAGCAAATTCAGGGTTGTTTGTGTCTGTTCATCACATTGGTGCAACTGACTAGATCCTTCATGCTAAATACAGTGACAAAGTATCATAGCATGGGAGCGTTGACAGAGACCTTAAAGAGGATCCAGCGTAGATCAGTGCTTGCCATGCTGGGACAGATAGAAGTGCTGCCTGTCTGACTTCCCCAAGACAAATGCAGGTTTCAGTTAAATCTCACTTGTATCTCAGAGGAAGAAGCGAGCAGCTCAAAGTTAGAATAAATGTGGATAGAGTGAAAATGGTAAAGGCAATATGTACTTCAAATTCTGAATATGCTGCCCATAGAAAACCATTAGCGAAAGGCTGTAAGAATTTATAAGATTTAGGTGAATTTAAATAATTGTTCTACACACAGTAGTGCAGACCTTCATCCCTCTGTAAGTACTGTGCAAACCTTTCACACAACACATATTTGTCTTCCCTCCTTCTGCAAGCCTCTGAGTGCTTAAATGGGGGCTCTGGGGCAGACCAACAAAGTCAATGGAGCAGCCTCTCCAGCCCTTTCATTAGTCCTCCTACATGACCAGGACTGAGCAGGATTTTCTGCACAGCGTGTTCTTCCTCCCTAATCTCACAAGGCGAATTCAAACACATCCAATTAAGACATAGAGGAAGCTTTAGCTAGAAGGAAATAACCTAATTTGTATTTCATTGGGACTTGAGGGTGATACAGCCATCCTTATTAAAGCAAACAAAACAAGGATAACAACACTCTGCAGTCCAGGACCAGAACACAGCCCTTACTGCAAATTAAAGGTTTAAATATTATTTTTATGTGGATTATCTTTGAAGGAGCACCAAGCCCTCACTAGGCAGATCTAACACCCTCTGACACAGAGTTGTATTTCTGACCTGTTTTGTCCACACAACACCCCCACCCCCCTATGAAGGGCCACCCCAAACGTGTCCCATTACAAGTTGCTGCAGTACAACTTGCTTTGCGTGTTTCACACTTTATATATTCTGTTGGTATTACTTGCAACACAGTCCTTCAATACCACTCTGATCAACCGGTTTCCTGTAGTAACCTTTGAAAGTTACATCTTTGAAAAATTACACAGCAGAATTACTGTGGCCTCTCCAGACATCCTTGCCCCAGGTCTCTGTACGGACAGACCCCACCACTCTGCCACAGGTCCTGTCCACCACGGAGCATCACACACCAGCTCCAGCTCATTCTGAGCTGTCTGGAGCTCAGCTTCTCTTACACCACTAGCAGAGTCCCCATCCAATGCACTGCCATCTCCCAGCAGTCTCTCCAAACCACACAGACACTGAGCCAAACGAGGCCATGACATCACTTAAGGAACAGGAAGAATGCAGGAGAACACAAGAACACAAACACCCACAGTCTGGTGGAGTCTGTTCTGGGATGTACAGAGCCAGCTACCAGACTGAGTCTGGAAAACGTCCTCTTCAACTGCTCACCATGAGCGCAAAAGGTCAGTGGTATCAAAGCTGCCGAAGGGGTGGCAGCTTTGGCTGCTCAGGTGGGTTGCCTGGGAGTCTGAAACCCAAGGATTTGTCTGGGAGATATTTTATTTTGATTTTAAGAGCCTGAACAGTCTTACATGCCTTCATGCCTTTTTTTCCTAGGCAAAGTAGGTGAAAGTAGATAAGGGATAGAGCTGCAAGACCTTATATACCCAGCACAGCAGACACTTGAGAACCTAGAAATAGTTTACAGGTGAACAATTCTCCTATTTAAAAAAATTGCACTCAAATAAAGTTTAAAATTTGACATGGTCAGTGCCAGCATTTTTTAATAGATCTTTCCAGTTCAAAATCACACAAAATTCCTGCTAGGGTCCTTTTAGTTTGACACCTCCAGGTCAGCATCTCTCCTCCTTTCTTAGTGTGATTCTGTTCTTTCCCCGCTGGAGATAAACCAGGGGATCTGCATGCTATTTTCTCACTGACTCATTTTCCAAATACGGCCATTCAACACATTATTTCTGCAGGCAGCCGTCCCCCTTCAGATCCTTCATAAAGAAAATTAATCAATCAATAAAGTTAATTTTCACTCTCCCTACACAGCCACCCACCCCAGCAGATGTTCACAAACAGACTACAACAAAGCTGGAAAACGACTCAGATCCAAACATCACTTGCCAAAGTTCTCCTACAGTTAACACTGAAATTGATACTTTATCTATAGTAGAGAACAATGTAGAGAGCAAGGCCATCTTCTGCTTCCTTAATTAGCTAACCAGAAGATTAATAAGCAGTACTGAGGAGTCCACTCTCACTATGCTTACAGTCAGCCCGCTTCTGCTCTAAGTACTGTGGGACAGAGGAACTCATCTCAACACACCTCTTCCCATAGGAGGTCCCCCATAGAAAGGGAGCACAGTCTGGTGTAGGGATGCTGAGAAGAAGCTGCGGCTGAGTTGCTGCATCTTCTGGAGAAGTCAGCACCAATATGTCAAGAAAAGTTATTAACTGAAGCAGGCATTCACTGAGATTGGAGGCACAGGGAGAAAAGGCAAAAACCCTCCATTATGGAGTAAGTGACTTCAGGCACAAAACAAACCTCATGGAATGAATGAAATGCAGTACCAGTGAAGAGCACTCTTGCTTGAAGGATGCAGAGCAGAGAACTGGGACCTGGGGGTTCTCTCCCTCTCCCATGCACAGGAAGGGGCTTTCCCAGGGAGCAGGAGTTGCCCGTGGAGGATGTGAGGATGCCCTCAGCTCTGCCATTGTGAAGGAGTAACTGATGCCCACAACTTCACATTCAGACCCTCACATACCTGTGACTTTTGATTTAGCAGCAGTTTCCATTCTTGCAGAGACAACAGGGACCAGGAGAGCCTGTTTCAAAGAAATTAATTGCTGTAAGTTTGAGCAGTGCTGTTGTTGCAAAAAGAACAAAGACATTTTTTGACAAGGAAGGATCTTCTGGAGAAGTCAGCACCTGGTTCGTTAGGAGATCCAATTTGAGGGGATGGAAACAGGTAATGCAATGCAGCTGGCTTCTCAGATGGACTGGTGGTATGCACAGAAAACAGAATAGGCACTGTTGCAGGTAAATTACCTACTAAAACTCATGGCTTCATAAAACTATTGGCTTCTGCTGCTTGAACAGGATTGATAACAAAAGATTGTCAGTGAAGTCTTACAATTTCAGTTTCTGTGATGTATTATATCTAAAGAGCTTAAAAAAAAGATGTCCATCATGTCCCTGACAAAAGCTCCTGATCGTGACTGCCAGTTTTCATTCTGCTTACTCCTGGCTGGCAGACCATCAGGGCAATTTACTGAGGATTTTCTACATAATTGCCTAGCACAATTGCTAGCAAAAGAGCCCAGTGCCAGCCACATCACCTGTTGAAAATAACAGATTCTGGAGATTAAGGATGTAAGGTTTAGAAATCTTTACCACATAAGAGAGCTGGAGGAGATGAGTGCTGTTTGGTATGCCAGCTCTCCTGGTGCTGGAGTTGCACTATTTAACTAACGCCAAGCCCCTAAAGGTCAGAGCTGATGACAGACTGCACACAGATGGGGCTTCCAACCTTAGCATAACTCCCAGCAGCTGTCTCCTGCATTTAAGGCTAGTTTTTGCCTTACCTCTTGTAAAGGCATTATTTACAGTTCAAAATCCTCTTTTTGTCACATCTGAACCCAAGAACAGCTGCTCTGTGCTGATCATTAAGAGCAGTAAGTTCTGTTCTAACAGCTCAGCGCTCGAGTGCTGGCTTTGCACAAGAAAAAGGCCAGATATTAATGAACACAGAAAACATCTCTAAAACCATTAATAAGTTCTTTAAAAAACAAACAAAAACCTTTGAAACTCTTTTTCACTCGGCTCCTATTCTGATGCACAGATCAGTGAGTTATGTTTTAAACCTCTTGTAGTTCTTTCCATTCAGTGAAGTGTTTTCCAGTTACAGAACCCTCTTCCTTTCCTGCTGCTGCATTTGTAGTCTTCCCACACTACTGAGAGGCTATCACTGTTGAGAAAGGATCTCCACTTTCTGACCCTTCAGTATTGCTTTTTTCTTGCTGTTGACTTTAGAAAAAAAAATGCCTGCAGCTTTTGGGAAATTGTCAAAAAGTAATTTTTCGTTCAGCGCAAAGCAGAAACTCTCCATATGCAGCCTACCTCTGATCAAAGCCCCGGATGTGGGTGACAGCTCCATGTGCTCCTGGAGAGCCATGGAGGAGCTTCTCCAAGCTCCTTAGGGCAGACTCCTGCTTTCTCTGTGTCCTGCTCTGGAGCTCAAGCCTTGCACACATCCACACTGCTCTGCTGACAGCAATCAGCTGTGTGCCACTCCTTGTTTTCTCTCAACATCACTTTGGCATCTGGCACTACTAGTTTACCCATAGAAGTTAAGGGAAATACTCCTGCCTTCTCTTTGTGATTTTGTAGAAGCATAGCTGGAGCATCCAAGTGCTGCTTGGAAGGGACCCATGATGCTTTGAGCATTCTTAATTTGACCTTCATGGGTCATCACTCAACCAAACTGAATTTCTCCTCCTTTTTTAAATATTACTGATGCATGAAGAGATACAGATTCAATTAAGCCCCAACTCCTCAAATTAAAAATGTGGATGTACCTTGTAGCCTGCTGCATCAGAGGTGTTCATACCTGTGGGCTTTCAGAGATATGTATAATTGATCCTTTACTGAAGTGGAAAAAAACACATTTGACTTAGAGAGTAAATGGAAACAACCATCAGACTCTGCGGGACTACATTTAGATAAGTTCTCTTAGCAGCAGGCTGCAACCCAGTGTGCTTTTCTCTTGGGACGTGGTATCTTTTCTTAGAAGTTATTAATAGTATGAAGAACTATCCAGTGCTTACTTTCTCACAGCAGTGTTTTATTTATATTCACAACTGTGCACTCCTTACAACATTGTTTTCCACAGCCTCCACCCCCAAAGAAGTGGTCACTCTTTAGGCAGATAAAAGCAGAGCAGGCATAACAGCCCCACAGCAGGTGCTTTCCCCTTCCATCACCCCCCTTCCCACAGCACTTCCCAATGAGCACTGAAGTTGGTTCACTATCTGCCACTGACAGCCTTTGGTTGAAAATAAGATTTTATCCTTCATAGCGTAAATCATTCCTAAAATAAGCTGTATTGTTATTTATTGTTATATTAACATAAATTTGCACAGCCTGTCACCTTGATAAAACTTCTGTATCAACTGATATGAATACACTGTCAAATTTGATGGGTAATGCTTTGAACAAGCATGTTTGTCCTCTCAAAATATTAGCCAGAGAGCTCTTCAATAAAGCAGTTACTCAAAAACTGAAGCAGAAGTTACCTATCATTTACATGAAGCAGAATAGCAATGTTCTTCCATTCATTTATAAGGAACTCTCAAGACACCTTTTCACTCAGGAGCAAGGTTCTGGCAATCAGCAGAATGTGGCAAAGGTGAGGCTGACTGGAGACTGCATGCATCCAACAGGCACCCACTGGAAGTGCACCTTCATTTTAATTTTTCAGTGCAATGGATTCAAACACACTCCAGAACTCAGAGAAAACGAATGCTATCCAGATAGACAACTCTGAATGCTGTGGCAGAGATAATATATGGAACTATTTAATATATATATAATGAAACCAAAGATGTAATCTACATATACTGCTATAGAGTAGGTTTTACAATAAATAGTGGTAAATCTGTCATTTCCAGCTTTCTAGCCCTGAACACCACCACAAGTGTTATCTTTTGCAATGCTAACTTTTCTATCAAGGCCAGGCAAATTATTCACATGAACCTGGTTTTCAAGTACTGTGCTGAATTTTGTGACTCCTGTTGAATTAGGTAAGCAGCCCCTTGTATCACAAGTAATTCATTTATTTATGAAAATGATTCTTGCATCATCTGTCTCAGAAGACACCATTAGATCAGCTGCTCAAAGGCATTTTCCTGCTGGGAAATCTTCCTGAAAAATGAGATGGCTTAAAAACTCAACATCAGATACGAGAAATGCATGGGACAACAGTGAGCTTCCTGGGAGCACTTTGTCAGAGCTTCAGGGGCCTTCCTGTTGAGTGCAGCACAAGGGCACGGAGATGAGCATGCAGAGCACTCTATGCCTGGATCCCATTTAGGAATTAAGAGGAAGGAGCATGAGAATAAAACATTTTAAAAAGTAGTAAAGACAAAAATCTTACAATTTTGGGGAAAACCTGAATAGAAATGGCGAAGGAAGAACACAGGCCAGTAGATGTGAAGCAGTAGATACAGCAGCAGCCAGTAGACTGAAGCACTGAGCCTCTGTGCAGGCTGCAGCCAGGAAGACTGGAAGTCTGCAGAGGCATCAACACACACGTTACGCATCTTCAATCAACAGAGGATGAAATTTAATCCAAGACACTTAAAATTTCTCTGTAGTTGGTATAAAGCACAGCTTTCTTATCAATAGCTTTATCACTGTCATTATTTTCTGTATCTATAAAGGCAATTAATGTAGTTTTTTGTATACTGCCAAAAAGGAAAAAAAACTCACCTATAAATAGAAAAGATGGACAGAGTGTTTGAGCATAAGAATGTTTTCTCTTCCTGTGTTAGCTTAATGGGACAGATGCCAATGCTTTTTTTATGAATTATGAATGCAGCAGTCTTCTTTCCAAATGAAGATGTTGGAAGTCTGCCACTGGAATGAGGTGCTCGCATTACGTACTGCCAGCAGATTTCTGTTTCTTTAATGAAAACTAGATACTAAATCACTTGTCTCTTGACAAACTCACCTATAATGATGTCGTACAGCATATTCTCTTCTAAAATAAAACAACAGAATATCAGAATATAAGGAGATTTGAATCCCAACTCTATTAACAGGGAAATTCATGCACTAAAGCCCTGATGTAAATAGCTGTTTGTACACCACCTATCTGCAGCTCTGGCTGCAGGAGGGACTTACAGAGTTCTCCTTCAATAAACCACAGGCAGGGCAGGTAACTGATCATACATTTGTTACAAGTCCTATGTTTTTTCTATCTTCCTCCTCTTTTTAGCTGCTTTAAACAAGGAAAACCTTTAAAATAACTTCATCAACATTTTTTCTGAAAATCTTGTTTGAGGAAACACTACTTAGAAACTGCACAGGAGCAGTTTCTAAGATTAATAGGCCAAACTTACATATTTCAAAACTACAGAGGTCAAATACTCAACATTAAGAAGTTTCCAAGGAGAGACAGAGAAGCTGTGCCCCTGTTGCTGACACACAGCAACAAATACTGCCACACAACTCTCTTGTCTTTTGACAAACCCAAACCAGCCATGGGAAGCATGCGGCATTTAGGCATATGTAGGCACTGCAACATACCATGTATGCCTTCACACTTGGAGTTCACAAGCAGCTGCTACCTTTTTTCTGCTGTCATCTAGAAGAATTTTACGAGAAGATGCCGAATGCTCATTGTCTCAGGTCACTTTAACCAGCAACCATTTCTATCATTTCCTAATCTGAAACACAGATCTCAGATCTCAAGAGGTGGTAGCACAGGTTTCACGGCAGCAATTCAGGTAAAAAAAAAATAAAAAAATACT
The DNA here is from genome assembly GCA_035772895.1 of Perdix hodgsoniae. NCBI lineage: Eukaryota > Metazoa > Chordata > Aves > Galliformes > Phasianidae > Perdix > Perdix hodgsoniae. Next base: position 15,467,022 of record JAPSGF010000013.1, read on the forward strand.
TCTTTTGAATAACATCTCTTTCTCCTTTGTTTTTCATCTCAGTAACTCAGCATGCATGTGCATTATACAGATTGAAGCATCAGTTCAGTCAACTTTGGTGTTTGGCAGGCTTTGTACCCACTAAGATTAATGGTAACATTCTCTATGACATTAATGTGAACAAAATCAGGCCATGTAAGTGCACTGTTTTTTCCTATGCGGTGAAACATTTCTGAATTCCATTTTCTGCTCTGCTCTTCTGTGAGTTGATAGCACACTTCCGTGATTATATATCTCATATATATCCATGAAGATATAAAGCCAGCAAAAGTTTTAATTGAAGTATTATAAAAAATGAGAGAAAAGTCAGATAAAACCAGAGATTTTTTATTGCACAAAATAAATTATATAGAAACAATGCAACAAAACAACTCTTATTGTAGGCTGCACAACAGATGTCACAACATGGATATATTTATTGCTTTGAGAAAGGAGCAATTCAGTGCTAGTAAGCAGATTAGTTATACTTCTTGCTCATCTATATTTTTCATAGAATTAATCCAACTGGGCTAGAGGCATCTTGCAGCACATGAGCCATACCAAACTGTAATTTGTTATCAGCAGTTATAAAGGTGCTGTGAACATTCTTGACATTAGCATGAAGCACTCAATTTAACATTGCTGGTACTGAACCTTATTGGTAGGTAGATCATTAGAAATATTACAGATCAATTATGTTTAACACACAAGATTCCAAAAGGTCCATTTACACTGTTTGCACAAGCTACTGCTCTGAAATAAACCTTGTTAACACATGTGGAGATGCATTTTCAAACAGGCACACGTCACTCCTCACCAAAAGGAGGAACGGTGGCACTCTGCCAAAATAGAACTTAATGCCAGCATTCTCTTTGTCACTGTTGAATTAGCAGTATTGAGCAATTCTGTTAGAGACTTCTCTTTCCTTTTTTTTCCCCCCCATGACCACCACTCAGTTTCTGATGATTTTAGCACACATGTAAAGAATATTCATTTGGTGAATTAAACTTCACTGGGTGAAATTTACAGAGCTCTAAAAGTCTTTGAACCCAACCTTTTTGTCTCTTTAAGAAACAAAAGGTTGCAATACTTGCATTGCATTCGTAGCTCACGTGGACTGAAGTTTTTAAATGCTACTTTACAGAACCTGAGATGACCCTCAGTGAATTCATATATAAATTACTAGAAATTATAAAACATACAATATTCAACTGGTAAAACACATTAGAAATGGATCACTGACAGGTTTTTGCGAAGCATGCACGTTAATGAGAGGGTGGCACAACCAATGTTTGTTGTCTGAGCGAAATTCTCTGCTTATTTCACAACTCCACAAGTGTTTACTCAACTGAGTTCATACTGCTGAGTCTACTGCTAGCATAGGCTATTAGATCTACAGTATTAGATACTGAAAAGCCACAAATGAAAGGAAACTCAGTGAGGAGTTAGCTACAATGAAGGATAAGCAAAGTAACTCCACTGATGATTCCACCACTCAGAATATCCTGGAGAATCCCACTGAAATTAAACAGGACTATACACAAACAGTAAACCAATACGCTCATCACTCTCTACTAGTACTTCAATGAAATTCCTTGCTTTACTTTTTCTTTTTTAAACTATGTAAATCCCCTATGCAGAATCAAAACACATTAAATCCACTACGCAGAATTTAAATAGATAAGGATGAAGTTTCAGTGGTCCTTACAACATTACAAGAAATAAATTATTTTGAATTTAAGAAAAATACTATTTGTACAAGTGCTCAGATACTTCAGTGATGCAATCATACTCCATGCATGTACCTGGCTGTAGCTTCCTCCAGAGAAAAGTTTTATTGTCTGGAGGAACTGCACTTCAAAATACCACCTGTAAACGTAAATATATTTACATATAAATGTTTGTAGATTTGATAAAATGCAAATGAATAACCAAATATGCCCTAAAAACATCCATTGAACACAAACACCACAACAAAACTCATTAGCAGTTTTATAATCAATTATGAAGTAGTAATGATATACGGCAGGATGAAGCTAATATCAAAGATGAAGAACAGCACCACTAACCTATGTTTTGCAGTTGGGTTTCTGATTGGACAGAATATGTAATGGCATAGTCAAACACGCTGCATTCCATTAAGGTAAGAAATGCATTTAGCCCAGCTGTACTAACTATACAGCTTCACATGGAAGAAACATTCCATAAATCAACAGAAAATGCATCTGAGCACAAAAAATAAAACATATGTAAGTGATTCTCTAAGCAGCATTTTGTATTTTTTTTCCAAAACATTAACATAGACAGATATTGGACCGATTAAATATCTACAAGTGCTTTTCCTTTACAAAAATACATATATTTTTCATAGTAGGATAGACTGTCATTAACAATGACCTGTGTTTTTTCACTTCAATTTGAATGATTTATAAGCTAAGTTTTACAACCACAAAAAGGTTTATCTGTAATATGATGTTACCACTTTTGACAAAAAGCTTAAAACATTTTATATTTTAAAACAAATTAGCAACATAACATCACAATATGTTCTATGAGCTCCTAAGTACTGTGAGGGCTGTAACATTAAAAACTGATAGCTACTGATCAAACGCAAGGAAGCATTAGAACATTATTACTGCTCACCATAGGCTCCTTTCTTATCATAACTTGGATCACAGCTTTTATAAGGACACTTAGGCCCCCATCCCAAAAAAATCCCATTCACACCAACACTATTCAGCAGCCTGGAACATCCAACCATTCCGGATCTGCATTAATTAAAAATGAAGAAAAAGGGAAAAAAAAAAAAAAAAGAAAAAAAAAAAAGCTTTTTTCCTCTCAACAGTTAAGTCTGCAGTAAGGGGAAAAAAAAAAAAAAAAAGACGCTGCTTCATGCTTACTCTAATAAGTTTGTATTTGAGGAAAAATGACTATCAGTAAGTACTTAGATCAAAATGTTTCAGCTAAATAATTAAATTGCTCTGTTACTTTCCAGTTTAGCTAATCATTATCCCGGAAAACAAAATGAAGGTTTTTAGATTTCTTTATTCTATCTTGCTCTGCACAAATAAAATAACTGACTTCTTGCTAACCAAAGGTCTCACATTGAGTACAGCAATGCCTTTCGCTAAAAAAATACGTATAAAAATCTGTTAAACAACCTTAGTATTTTCTCATTATCCTCCAAGTCTGTCCTTTCCACCCTCCAAAATAACACTGAACTACAGCTAGAAAACCCCAAAGTAGCCTGGTGAATATTTTGTGCTTCGGAAGGTTCACAGGACTGACAGCACACTGAAGTATTTTGTCAGTTCACAGGTCAGGTATAGCTGACACATCAGTAATGCAAGCCTTCGCACTCCTCTTTTCCAACATTAGTTATAGCCACAAAGCCACTTGCAGTGCGCCAGCTCTATCTGTACACTGATCCCATTTGTGGTGACTGCTTTGTTCTGGGACTGCTGGGCGTGTGGTGCAGCACATCCCCAGGCAGGGAGCTCCTCTCTGCCAGCCCCAGGGCTCATTCTCACCACTGCACTGCAGGAACATGGCACTGCTTCACTCACACCAGTTTCTGGGTAGCTTACCTTTGGTTTTAAGTAAGTCCCTTGAAACTACTAGGCAATCAGATTACCCATAAAAATAGTTTATTTCTCTTTTAATTATTTTTTTTTTAATGAACAAACTAGGTATCTGACAGCAAAGAATAATTTTGAATCAATCAGTAGATTATATTTTTCAGAAAAAAAGGGAGCATGTTTCATTTCACTGCATCAAAATTCATGAGACAACAGCAAGAACGTCTATTTACTCAATATGCTATAATACAAAACACAATTTGAGAAGTAGAATACCATCAGAAAATGTGCCTTGCACTTGGATAATAAACATCTTTATTACAACTTCATTTGTAGCACAAACCTCAGTATGTTAACTAGCAGCACAAATGTGTCACTGTTGCAGCAATTTCGTTTATGATATAGCAATTGCCTTCCATTCACTCTTATGAAAAATGCACAGTAACTGCTCCTATCCATCTCACCCCATCATCTGCCACATTAGTACCCTGTCAAAAGTATTTGCTAAAAATACATGCAAAATTTACCTCAAAAAAAAAAAGTATGCGTAATAGTTTAGATAAACATGCAAATTCCAACCAATGTCTCTCTTTGGTTAAAATTAATGTAACTGCAAAAGATTACACTTGCAGACTTTCCAGAAGACCTCACTCATCCTGAGCCTACAGAAGGAGGTTTTGGTTCCCTACAAGTACAACAGGTAGCCAGGATCTTCCCACCAGCCTATAGAGCTCTTCCATTCCACTGTCACACCCCACCACTGCACAGATCTACATCTCTTAGAAGAGAATGCAACAACATCTTTAAACAGCTGCATTAGCAAGCCACCTGAATTCAGAAGATTTACGGCACATACCTTGGCTGGAAGGATCTCCATTAGAAATCCCTTACTAAATCACCTGTTCTGGAACCTGCTGTTTTTACCTGATCTACAGACATCATAGTAGTGGGGAAAAAGAACCTCAACAGGTAGATCTGCTCATGAAGGAAAAAAATGCTACCATTATAAGATTATCATCTAGGGGACACTCCTACAACAAAATGTTTCAAATGAGGTCTGAAGGCCAGATTTCCCATATGCCATAAAAGTGGTGGTGAGAAGGTAGAAGCTTTTCACTTTTCCTTTAGTGTGGATCAAAGCTCATGTCTTGGAATCTATCCTGGAACACGCTCCAGGAGATGGCAATCCTTCCTCAAAGAGGTATCTCTAGCTGAACACCACATAGAAGCATGACCTTGTTCAGACTGGCTATGAAGGATACAAAATGCAGAACTGTGAAAATCTCGCCAAAATCCAGCAGACACTAACTTAATCCCAAAAGAAAACATGAATTTCTTTGGCATTAAGCACTAACATCATGGTGGTACCTGATTCTACCTCGTTCTAAGACATACAGCGGAGTTCCAGAGTGTCACCTACTGCTTCCCAGAGCTAGGAAACGGATGCTCTGGAGCTTTTTTGGACTTGATTAAAGTGTACCCATAAACCTTCTGCCCTAACAGTCAACATTTTGGCATCTGTACTGCAAAAGGAGGTCTCTGTCACATACTCTAGGATTGTTTTGCTTTGCTTTCATCTGCAAACTCTTCTCCAAGAAAGTCCCAGGTTCTTTTAAAAATCTGCATCCTGTTCAGTTTTATCTATTAAATGATTCTTACATGGGAAGACCAGTTGCAGAATATAACTGTGAAAGGACATGTTCTTCTTCACATGCTCTTCCACATTATTGGGGGCTGTACCTATATGAATGTCGCTCTGCGAGCACAGATGAATTCCCACATTATTCTTCTGCAACTATTCACTTCCTTGAATATATTTAATTCTTACCTCTTCTAAGCAAATACAGACAAGTATGATTATGCTATGGATTTGACCAGTAATTTATGTAGCCCCTCCACCTGTTTGTTTTGCTATGTAAGACTGGTTTTGAACAATTACCTGTTCTGCAGAATTTCTATCAGACATAGTACCTGGCAGAGCTGGAACTATTCCTTCTGTTGCAAACAAAAGGAGCAACACAATTCAGAGACTGGTTCAGTGAAAGGACTATAAACACTGATACCTTTTGTTATTTCAGAAAGCAGCAGAGAAGGAAAAATTCCTTTCTTCTCTAACAAAGTCATGCCTAACAATTGCACACAGAAGGGAAAAGATGGAAACTCTGGACCATTGCTTTGTCTGCAATGGAGAAAAGTCTAGCTTACGCCTAAAGGGAATGCGATCAGTCTCTTTCCACCTACAGATATACTGGAACTGTTTTTGATAACTGCAGAAGAGAAAAGTAGAATCACATCTTTGGAGCCTAGGAGAAAAAAAAGATTCAGAATTCAAGGTCACCTCATAGAGAAAATGAAATAATTTCAATATGAAAGTATTCTTTTCACATAGTTTCTACTGAGATAGACAATTCGAAATTGAAAAAAAATAACATTTATTTTTCTGCTTGTTTCACGTGAAAGAAGGCTTCTCAATACAGAGCAATCATGAAATATTCTTGCTGAAAATATTAAGACCATTGATAAGATAGAGAAGCAAAGATTACCCTGCCAAATACAAATAATGGATTTAAAAGATATTCTGTATTAATAATCAGGCACTTTATATAATATTTTCAGTAAAGTCAAAATAATACTTTTTAGAACTTTTCTTTGCATAATAGCTGCAAGCTAGCTAAGTATGCACAATACTCATTGCATACTGCTAGGACCCAAATCCCAGAAGCACTCGTGAGCAGTAAATACTGTAGTGATGAGTCATTTAAGAAAATTACAGCAATCCTATTTGGCATTTTATCCAAATAAATGCATTTTATAGCACTAGGCTCTCAACTACATGCAGAGTATTAATGCACAATGGAAGATGCATTTCGTGATTACTGAATTCCCTACTGTTGGAGATTTTATAGGACCTCACCTGTAAATTTTTGCTTACAGTTTGTTGCTGGACAAATGCAGCATACATCAATGTCCAATGAAAAATTGCTTAAAACACCCATTAATAAGCTACCCCAGAGTGGAAAGCAGATACATTTTTTCACTTTCAGGGAAAAAAAAAAAAGCACCAAATGTGCTAAATAAGAGATAGCAAGGTTAGGCAGTAGTGCAGATATATAGGTTTTTTTTTTTTCCAGTCTTATTCCTCTGCAGCTAGGTTCTGGCAGTATGGAAAAGTTCAGCAAGTGTGACTGTACGCAGTAATCAGCTCAGTGGTGGAATATGGTGTAGTTTTAATGGAATGCTTAGTACTTATTCCACTTACTCCATCTTTGGCACATAGGAATCTGTACGTGCTATCTTCCTATGCTGTTCAGATATCTTTAATTGGCACAAAGGAATCAAATATGCCTATATGTAGATACATGGCACATATGTACTACAGAGAAGAGAAAAAATTCTGGTAAGAAAGGCAAGGCCTGTGTTAAACAAGCTGCCCAGTTAAGATATGTATTTCACTGGTATTTTGCTGTTACAAAACCTATTAAACTAGAACAGCACTCAGGAGTTTTGCCATCAAATCAGAAATGTATTAATTGTAGATTGTTGTCTAGACTATACACATTTAAAAGCATTTAAAGGCATAATTCTCAGCTGGGAACACTGAATCATGTATGTCTGCAATTTCCATGCTTAAAATGAAGATTTGCCTTCTGTAACCTAGCTTGAAGTTTCATCAAGAAAATACCATGAATTGCCAGTATCCAATTCTGATCAAGACAAACTCACAGTTCTCTGAACTGTGACTACAGAAAGTCATCAGACAATCAAATCTTCTGCTGGGATGTCATTTAAAAGACACTACAAAGTAGACTAAATTTCAAGGGTCCCATTAGCTGGATGCAGACTTCTGTGTAAGGTAACTGAAAATGGATTAAAATTAATGTGCTGTTTTTTTTTCCCCACCAAATCTATTCAAATTCGTCAAACCAGAAAAAGTTGAGAAAAAAGGGGCCCCCAGATCAAGCAGAAATTATGCTTAAGAATCCTAATGCTAGTTTTGTGATAAAACGAAACAGGCATTTTATGTTAAGTGAATCTACAGCAAAAATTCTGGTATAAAAACACATGAAGTATATAAAAATTGTAAGGTGTCACTTGCATGTGCATGTCAATATTTACAAATAATATCTATTTCTACCATACAAAACAATTGTATATAACAAAGATAGCAATGACTTGCACTTAGAATGAATGCTCTGATCTGACAAGCTGCTCCACGTACACAGATGAGGAGGGCCCTCCCAGCACGGAGCGTGTGGCTGTTTCTGTGAAACAGCACCTCACACCTCAGGTGGGCAAAAAGATGACCACTTCCTGCAGCCCACAAGTGCACCTGTTCCAACTACAGTGTGGGCAAAAGAACGCCCACACCAGTCAGCATGTAATGCCTGCAGAACAGAGCAGCAGCTTCCTTAACATTTTGCTTCCCCAGGTTCACTGGCATCTGCACAATATGTGCAACCTTGACCTGCAATGGCAGGTTTCCTAAACAGACTGCTACTGACAGCATCGCTATTTCGGCATGATGTATGGGCTTCGGAGTGCAGTGGTGGAACTTAACCCAATGATATAGGGATTCTTCAAGTCATCAATGTTAGAACTCCTGCAAATACTAAAGGGGTCAAATTTAATCCACAACATGTGCGTTTCTCCTACAGAAACATCATAACATACGTGAATACACATTTACAAAGAAGTTACAGCCTTGTTTCCACCTTTTATACTTGATCCCACAGTAGTCAAAATGGAATTTTCACTTTGTCCTACCCAATGATTAGAGTAGTTTCTGAAACACTAATTTGGTTCCTTTCTGATGTATGCAGAAGGCTTAAGGACATAAACAGCTATCCACTATACTAGTGGGTGTGCACTAAAAAGAATTATATAAAAGGTGCTGAACTACAGTCATCTCCACAGCTTTCGAAGTAAAAAAACTCATTTGACTTGTAAGCAGAGCAAGACAACGGAAGACTACAGAAAACATGCGCATTATTACGTCCCCTGCAACATTACCAGAAACCTCAATAAACATTCCATACCAGAACGATTTCACTTGCAGTACCTAAGGCAACAATCACTCTTTTATCCAGCACTATCAGGTCACAGGAAAAACAATGACCTGAAGAATTATTTTGGTCAGACTGCTTATCTTCAGCATTGTATTGCCTCTAATTTTATGGAAATAATTGTATGATGAGGCTTCAACTAGTGAAACATTTCTACAATGAATTCTAAGGTCCAGATACTTTCAAGAGAGATGTATAGCATAACTAAAGCTATATGTTATTTTTTTCTTAAGCTTATTATAAACCTTTACCCAATCTTAAAAGGAAGTGCTTACCACAAAATGCAGTAACTACATGTAGATTCTGCCTTGACTGTAACCTCACAATGAAATTTATCTCATAGATAGATGATTTTAACTTTATTTCTATAAAGGTTTTATTAGAAGAAATGCTATCTGACTAGAAGCCATTTTCCAAAGAAAAGCCATGTCCCAAACTCCTAAACCTTTAGGGTAGCCACAAAAAAAGTGCAATCATGAAAGCATGAATGCTTTTAAGCAATACTGGTAGAATCTATTTAGACTATTTAAAATTCCTTTTTCGAGTTATCACATTCTACACTTTTAAAGGTACACTGCAAAAGGACCATTGCACACTCATGAGTGAGCTATACCTGGACCCATAAGAAGCTTATTGAGAAAAAGGTAGTGGCCCAACAACCACTTCTCTAAATATATTTTCTATACAAAATATTTTCAAGGTATAATCCTTACCTATTTGTACAGTACTCTATGATTTAAACAACAATATTCAGTAAAATAGTAAGCGTGTGAAACTGCAACACCACATGGAATGAGCACTCTGCCATTTTGCTAGTGTGATCGATACGAGGACTAGAAGGATTTTCTAACACGCAAGCAAAAATATTCCAGAGTTTTTGAATCTTGACTGTACACTTCATGATTTTGTCTATGACTTGCAGCACACATAAAATTCACAAATATCTTATGCACATTTCAGTAGCAGAATGGCACTTGGCTTGCTCTAATAGAAACAACAAAGATGCAATTGACAATTTTAAGAAAGACAATGTCCTTATTTGCATGCTGAAAATCTGGTTGTGTCCCCCTAATCCAGGCACATCCATTCATTGTGCAATCTGTCGATGGGTAAACAAATAGTGCAGGATTCATCACAATGGGATTTGGCCCTTTGGTCTAACCGAAGTCAATTCTAGGTCGATACTGAAGTACCATAGGGTAAGACTAAAAACAAAAGCAAGAGAAAAACAACAACAAAGACAAGAATAACATGAAGATACAATTCATTAAAATACAAAAGGAAAAGCTATTAAAGTTTACCTTAAGAGCTGTAAGAACTTATTCCTCAAACACATATATGGAACTATTTAAAATATAAATAAAATGATTGTAATATACATTTCAACAATTCCATTGTTCAAAACTATCTTATTTCTAAATCAGCTATAATTATTTGTTTTGAACATAAAATTCTTACATCTCACTTTTACATATTTAGTAACTTCTATGGTTTATGACAAATATGTTGGATTATTCGAACAACTTTTATTTTTTATATATTGCTGTGACTGAGAATAAGCAACTTTTAATGTTTATACTATGTAAAATAAGGTCCATTTACAGATGATGCATATAGTTTGATTTTTAAATATACAAAGAATCCCATAGGCATAGCAGTAGTTAGCACAAGCTAATTGGAGCTAGGTTCCTTTGGTATTAAATAATAAAGAATCAGATACAATTGTTGTCAACTGATATACTGAAATCATGAAGGCTAATGTTTTTCCCTCCCTGAAATCCAAACTACTCAACTTCATAATTAATGATACATAGTCAGCAGTTATTACTAGGAGGGGAGAGGGAGGGGGGTGAACAACATAATAGAATCCCTGAATTGGCTGTCATGGTAACTGAGGGTTTCCAAAAAGTGCTGTGGAATAGCTGAGCACCTGTTGCTGGATGTTCTGTTAACATCTCATTTTTATCAGTCTTTCTGCATTTTACTGAAGATGTTTTCCTCTTACCTTACTGATCTGTTTTGATTGCAAATAAAACAGGCTAATCTTACTGACTCAGAAATTGTATGGGCCTCTGCCACAGAGCATGGCTAATTTAAGTCTTGATTTTTCCCAATTTGGAAACAAACAATAAAAACTGTATCCTTCAAATGCAAGATAGATTAACTTCAGGTACCAAGAAAGAACAAGATCACTGCAGACCTTCATAGCTTAACACATTTTTGTGTTAGGGTAGAAATGATCAGCAGAACTAAACGTGACCATAGTTGCTGGAGATTTACAAACTGGAGTGCAGAGAAATCAAAACATAAAAAGAGAGGTATTCAACAGCAGCAAGAGCATTTAGGAAGAGAAGACATGGAGTACCATGTGTAGTCTGCATTAGCAGTTAACAAATGTATTTGCAGACCAAATGAGTCCAAATAGTCCTTGATTTTTTCCACAGAGGATACGACTATACTATTTAAATACTATTTCACTTGTTCCTTTTTCAGAACAAATATTCTGATTGTATAAATTGCATCTAAGAGCACTCAGTTCTATCTGGAAGTCCATACAGGCAGAGACAAAGCAGTCACCTCACTGAAAAAAACGCATCATGCAAACCCACATCACTAAGTGTATTTGCAAGACTGAATGCTACTCTGAAAAACTACAAACAAACTGTACAGACAAAAATGAAATAGATTGGAGTGATTCTAATTACTGAAGTAGCTATGACTGTAAAACAGATCACTCCCATCCATAGTGAGAGCAATGCTTAATCATTAATTTTTTGCTCAAGAAAAATTACTTTCAAAGCAATTTTTAGAAGAAAGTTCAATTGAATATTACCAATGAACTGTTGCCTTGACTTGACAAACTGAAATACTGTTCACTGTCCCTAGAGGTGCTTACGAAATGTGAAGATGTGGTACTAAGGGACATGGTTTAGTGGGCACTATTGGCAGCAGGTGGATGGTTGGACTAGATGATCTTCGGAAGTCTCATCCAATCTTTATGATTTTTGATATATACTGAAAAAGAATACCAAACTGATCAATAAGATTTAGGAATCAACTTCAATTTGCAATTTCTCTACTTGTTTAAAAAGAAAATATGAATTGTCATAAAGATACAAAACCATCAATACAGTCTCTTTTGTTTCATTCCCTTCAGTTTTGGTCCTTGGTCAGTGGTTGCCCAATGCTACCTATCAGAAAAATGAGATAGGAAGGTGGATAACCCTTCCATACTGATGTAGGTATCAGCCTAAAGAATGAAACAAGATAACTGGCCTAACGGAAAATAAAAGGTAGAAGTCTTATATTTTAAACCTACAAAACCTGGTAATTTGAAAATGTTCTGTTAATTTAGTTAAGCTTTCTTTCAATGAACAAAAATGCTCAAGTCTTTCTCGTGGTATTTTTGCTCTCTGTAGTGAGGTATCAAAAAATTCCAGTTTTGATTATAACTGTAGTGTTTACAGGACCTTACTGACTGTAATATGTACAGTCGTGAGTGCCTCTTACCTGATAAAAAGTGCCATCCTGTGAGTAGACTTGCGAAGATGAGCAGTTCTGACACCGAAACTGCGAAGGAGATGATTTTCTGATCAGATAAGAGGCATCCACAGCTGGACATAGACATTTATCTTTCCTTTTTTAAAAACTCAGTTTAAAATTTATTTCCTTGTTTAAAACAAGAAAGACTTCTCTAATGAATAAATGGATAGTAACTACTCTACCACTTGTAAGGTCCACAGGTGTGCCAGTAAAAGCTGGTGGTGAATAGTACCAAAGACAAAATAAAGGATTTACTTGATCTTCATCCAAAGGAAAAGAATTAATTAGCACTGCATCTACTGTTATTTTAGAAGATCCAACACAGTTAAAGAAAACAAAATTAGAAAAGCCTAGATGTTACTGGATTTATCACCAGCACAATTTTTACAAGATTTAGTCTGTCATCGCTGACTTCAGGGGAATTACTTAAAACTACATAAAAGAAAAGATGAATAGATGCTGATGTACTGTGTATATACACAGAACGTACAAATCTAAGCAAGAGCTCTCAACTCCTCTACTAATTTAAGGTTAAAATGATAATTTTGAGATTTTAAAAAAATCCAACCAGTACAAATAGTGTACTTTCTGTCAAGATGACAGTTACTGCTGCTTACAAACGACTGCAAAGACAAAAGGTCAATTTGTAAGCAGGGGTTGCAGGATTAAATTTTATGAAAAGAATTCCATTATCACTTAAGTTGTTGCCTCAAAGTTTCCTACTAGTACAGCCAATGCTAATAAAAGATAAAATGGCAAGGCAAACAGACACTGCTGGTTTCAAGGCAGTACTGGAAAAATGTTACTCAATGATGCAACTCTGGGGTTTTGGTAACCATCAAATTCCAGTGAGATACAATGTTCAAATTTAACTAATAATCGCCTATACATATTAACTCTCTTAATTCTTATGGAATACGCCTTGATTTTTCTCACATAAGGTAAAATTAAGAAACTTGCAGATTATTAATTCCACAGTATGCTTAATCCTGTCTTCTCTGTCCATTTCCCACTGCATTTTAAATCTGGGTATACAGATTAATAAATTATGTTAACTGCTTAAACTTATCACTCCTCCAGTATAACCTCCACTGGTAGTGGCAGGCAACAACTTTGCTCATAGCATTAAGCAATAAGGAGAAAAAAGCAACAACAGCCATATATAAACAAATGGATAAATTTGAAAAACAAGAGAAGAAACAGAGATATGAGCCCTAACAAAATCTACTAGGTAAACAGGACAATGTAAGGTCTATTAAATTAAATAAAAGCATACCTGAAAGAAAGGTCTTCAAGTAGGTGAAGCATTGCAGTTCTAAAATGTATGCACACAATAAGGAAAACCCATCTAGCTGTATTACCTGATTGTTAGTCTTTGTTATACAGTGCCACTTAAAAACATGAATGTAGTACTCACTGAAACAACCATAAACTAATCAGGTTGCTCCAATAATTTGCCAGTGTTACAGTTCATTACTGACTGAATAAAACAGGTGCTAAATAAAGAACTGCTGTATGCAGATTTGTAAATATTGTGATGTAAAATGTCACTAACAGGAAACTTGCAGAAAATGAGTAAAGTGTGTAGGTTTCCAGATAGCTTACTTAAAATTCTAAGCAGACCTTTCATGCAAATTTTGTATGCCTTTCAGTTTTAAGCTTCAGAATCTACACAATACATTTGCTGCAGGTTTTTCACTCACTAGATTCTTTCACACATAAGAAACACAGAAAACATGCAAAATGTATTTTTAAGGACAGGTGTTTTTGAAAGGTCACAGAAGATATTTTGTATCAAGCTATGAAAGCATGTAATAAAAATCCCCAAACACCATTTATTAGTAATAGAACAGCATTTACGTTTTCTCCTCTTAGTCTCCATCTTGTCATATAGATGAATTCCATAGTATGATCCTTTCCCATGATTTCTCCATTGCATAGTACATCCAGCTTAAAATACAACAGAACAAATGGTAAGAAACTGATGTAAAAATTAATGACTAAATGAACTTTTAAGAGCATCTCTGAGAACTAAGCCCAGAATTTCTCTTGCTGTAAAAAGCTTAATAAATACAACATATTGACAACAGGCTATTTCATACAGTAGTGTTCCAATTTACTTTTTCACTTTATTTTCAGTGAAGTTTTGGTCAGGATGAAAATGTTCTAAACTGAGTAGGAAATTATGAGACAAAACTTGTCTATATTTACCAATACTACAGAGTGTTTCTCTGAAGAGAAAATCGTATGTTGCTTATTGAAGGCCTTCTTTCTACATAAATGCTCTTTGAAAATCAAACATACAACATATGGGTGCTGTAATTCCCTAAATCACCTTTAAAAAATAAATCATGAACTAACTTTAAATGTTTTCATTTAAAAATAACTATAATTACAAGGAAAAATGCATGCGTACAGACATGTTTCTTCATTATCTGGAAGAACTAAGGGCATAAGAAAAAACAAGTACTTCTCTTACTTTGAAAGGTATTACAGCATTCACTGAACATTTATGAATATTCTTTGGTTACAATAGCTACAATGCTTTCCTACGTTCAAGAGGAAAAAAATATCAAAAAATTTTAAGTAAGTAGGCACCACATAATGCATGACCTTAAGATGTCTGAGATAGATTAAATCAATGTAAAACAAAACCAGTGACACCAAAATGGCTGGTTGGAACATCATAATACTCTGACAACTCTGCAATAACCTATGCACCTGATCTTACTCAGCCCTACCTCTGACTGAAGCTGGGATGCTGCTATTCATTAAAGGAAGCCTAATGTGTGGAGTCATTGAGTTCTGTATGAGAACTGACTAAAGTCAAATCTCCTGTATCCCTGAGAAGAAGGAAAGTTATCAGGCTCCCTGTCTCAACACTACATCACAATTTCTACCATGCCAGAAAGTCCCCCCAGAAAACAGTTCTGGCCAAAATCAAATCACTCACAGAGAAAAGACATGTCTCTTTCTCTATTAAATTGTGGAAATGACATATTAGGAAAAAAAAAAAAAAAAGGATATTCCTCTCAAAAAGTTCAGATAGTATTTTTGTCACTTCTCCTAAGGATTGGATTCTTACCAGAATTGCATGAGTTGCACCATGAGCAACTTCTAGTCATTGTGATAAACGACTCCTCACTTAAGGGCAGAAAATACACCTTAGAATATTGAAGAATACTTAGTGTAAACTCACGCATAAATATGGCTCAATTTCATTTTAAAAAATATCACTTTGCAATGAAATAAAAACATAAGCAACGCTCTTCCAAATGTACCTCATAAGAACTTGGAAGTTTTAATTTTAAGCTGAGAAACTTTTTGATAGTTCCCACGGTCACTCGAGTAGAGCAGCGGATAAATTTCTTCATTAAACCCTAAAGCGACAACAGAAGAGAAAAACATGTTAGAAATTAAAGAACCATGCCTTCTCATTTTTCATTAAATAGCACGTAAGCAATTTCCAGTCCAAGGACAGCTGTAAGAAATCTTTTTTCCAATCAGTAACCATTTTTACTACTCTCTCTTCTAACTCATAATAGCATCGTAGCTTCATTCCTGTTCACATCTTTACAAGATTTGGATTCCAGTCATTCAGTACACTACTTACATGAGAAGTAGTTTCATGTTGGCATGTTAAGACAACTATCCTGAAAGTGTGAAACTGCTCTCTCACAACTAACTTCTAAAGCAATTCCCTGGTATGCCATAATCTGCTGTATGAAGCAGTTATTTTCCACCGAGGATGAAAGATATTGGAGCTACAAAAAATATATCCACAATAATCAATAGATAATGCTATGAAATTCTACTAAAATACAAGACGCACTAAAATGCCTCAAACAAGCGAATAACTAAAAGGTACAATCGAGACAGGTCAGTGTTGTCTCACTAAAATGTATTGTTATAGAATGATTTAGTTCCAACAACAATACCACCACGATTAACAACAATACTACTCACTTTTACTACATTGTCTCCAGACTGCCCATTGTTGCGTAAACAGTCGAGGCAAATGGCAATCTGTGGGTCACTCCTGTGATAGTCTTTATCTTCTTCATTTTCATCACACTCCTCATCAGCTTTGGGTTTATCAGTTTTGGGGTTTTCTTCTGTAGAATATGAAATTATTATTTAAGTGTAAAACAAAAGTCACAGTACCAAAAAACTCTTATTTGATGTAACACTTAATATTCAAGAGCATACTTTCCTTCAAATTAACTTTTCAATTTTAATTTTGTGTATTCTTAAATCGATCAATTATAACATATGAAAATGCACAACAGATTCCTATGTGATAGGAAATGATGTGCCCCTAATAATTAAAGCTGTCTACTGATTTTTAAAGGCTGCAACCTTGAACGTATCAAATGCAAACCCACACTATGGTGTGGCAGTTCACTTCCAGAAAACAGTTTGTAAATATACCATGGAACAACTAATCTCAGCACCTGCAACATGCATAATTAACACATATTAACTGTCTGCTGTAAGAACAGGAGTGACAAGTTCCTGAAATGTTACTGTGAAGTAAAGCAAAGGAGCCTTTCAAAAGGTATTTTAAAAGCCCAAATCACATAGGCTACAGTATCAAAACCCTAAAATAAAATCAAAGGGGCTTCAAAAACAGATGTCCTTCTCGCTTGGCAGCTCAATAATGAACTCTCAAAGTTCATGGGTCAACTACCAAAAAAAAAAAAAAATTAAGAAAAAAGAAAAAGCATTTTGGAATCTACATAAAACAATTGTTTAGAATGTGTGGAAAACTGTTTTACTACTTGTCGTTACTAATTCTTGACAACCTCCTACTTAACAGCTGGTCAAACTCAGTAACATAAAATAATCTGTAAAAAAATGCTCAAGCAGTTCTGCATTTAACTCTATGCAATATGAAAAAAAATTAAGAATTCAAATGGAAATGCGTGAATGATAACTGTGAGTGCTTAGGGAAGTGCAAGCAAAAATAACAGTTAAAGAGCTAGCGCTGTAAATCAACTGGTTAAAAGGTGAACAGTAGTAAATAAAAGTCCACATGGCACTTAGAAAGATTTTTGAGAGTTTGTGCATTATCTTTGAATTCAGTAATAATAAAGTACATGCGTGAGCATTTGAAGAATCGGGGCTTGATGAGGAGGATCTTACCTAACATACATGTGAGGAAGGAAAAAAAGATATAAAATAAAAAAAAGTCATCACCTTGCCCATTTTCTTGAGGTTTATTTTTCTTCCAAAACTCAATCTCTCGCTGCAGTTCCTCTAGTTAACACCAGAAAACAGTAATATGAATTTTTAAGTCAGAAATACAGACATAACATTAGAAACAGTCATATTCCCTCCATCACCTCAAGCAAGTACCCAAAACCAAATCGGAAACTTACGTTCTCGAAGTCCAGGCACCAGCTTAAATATAATTTCCTCTAAGGTGTTATCCAGCCTTTCAAGGGGAGAAAAATACATTTCACATTAAGTAGAAACTTGCATTTTAAATATTTTTAGCCTTTAAACAACAAATACATTTTTAATAGCAAAATGAATTGCATATTTCTAGTAAATAATACATCATGGAAAAAACAGCTGATTTTAGCTTTAGAGGAAAAAAACATGCATTAAAGATAATCTCAATTACCGTTCAAATGGATTTCTTCTTGAAATTACCAAGAAATTCACTTTCTAGCAGACAAAAAGTAAAGGAAAGGAAAAAAAACATTCTGACAAGTTTTCATTGTTTTTGTGTTACACTGAATGAATTATGCTGTCAAACAGAAAAAATTAGAGAAGTAGTACCAAATTTTAAAGACCGAGTAATGCATAACAAGCATGGAAACTATAAACTCCATTATCACGTTGATTTTAAGTAAGCGTAGACATCCCTTGTAATACATTTTATGAAAGCTGAACAGATTCCCTACTCACGATAACACATACAAACCAATCTGGGCAGGATAAAGAAGCTCACACAGCATCCACTTTGCCCAGGCTAGAAATCACAATGCAATAACTTCCTTTGGTACATTTTTAATTGCCCTGATTTGTCTTCTCAATAATTATATATGTCTGTACCTCTATATATACATATATCTGTGTATATACATACATGTATGTATACACACCATTAATAATACCCACTAGAGCTGCTATAAAGCACGTGGCAGTTCACTACCTCTTGTCTACTAGAAGTGGCAAAGTAAAATGACCCGAAGATTTTAAAGTTGAGGAACACTGAGAAGCATTTTGTAGATAGCAATTCACTTCTTAGAATAGATACACCAGCATTCCAGCTTCTCTTCTCTACATTATTTGCATTTGTAATCTAAAGTTTACAGATAGACATATTAACCAGTCATCTATTTTGAGACCAGCTCTCTATGTCACTTCTTGGAGATAGTCATATCATAGGAATATTTATATTTAAGCTACTACTGTAATCCATTTTTCAATTGTTTCTTCTTGTGAAGACCAAGAAAAAAACAAACAAACAAAAAAACAAAGTCCAGGTAAAGCAGACTGTTCCTAAAGCAAAGATGCACGGAGAGCACTCTCTCATGGATAAGAAGGAAGACAAAGTCATATGACATCAAAGCACTTACTGTCTGAATAGAGAAACCGTAGGTCTACTTATCCAAATATTATGTTATCTCTTCTAGCCTCTCAAGATCAAACACAACTAGATGGTACTACTTTCTTTAAAGTTCCCAGAGCAGAGTATTGGGAACTTGTGAATCTATCCAGGAAATGGAAAATATACTAGATTTGGAAACAACTCTACTTTGCAAGAAAGTTCTAATCTTCATAACTTACTCATTTAGAAAAGTTTGGACTTCAAAGGAGAATTGCACTGTACCTTAATTCAAAAATCCTGTTAACCATTCCTTGTGATGGTGCATACATGCTGCTTTTTCTACATTTATTTCTAAGAAATTCCATTTTTCCTTTTGTAACTGGTCTTAAATGGCCCAAAAGAAAAGTCAATGGCAGTGCTACCACAGCAAGAAACCTGCGTACTTAGCAATTACAATGCTAGCACCATGCACTCATACTCTACTTGACAACTATTTTCTTTGAAAAAGCAAACTAAAAGAACTACTTCTTCCTAATGAAACAGGAACACTAAAAGGAAAATATCTCTATGGCTACAGAGAAAAAAGTAGAAAAAGATAACATCTATCCGAACTTAAAGTGCATGGAAACTAACCATAAACTATACTAATAAACCTAGGAAATTATAAAAATATTCTCAATTTCAGGTGCTTTTAACAGTGTTCCTATCCTCCAAGCCTATGAGAACTCAAAAAGAGATTTTGTATTTTGCATCGAATTCATTTCAAAATGAAATTACTTGACCTAACTCTGAAGTTGCTCAGTCATTTAGTATGATACTTCTGGCTGAGGCCAAACTGAGAGCCGTTTATGTTTTAGACACCTCTTTGCACCCCCAACATCTTCCAACCATCAAAGCAGCTTGTCTGGCAAGAAGTACTAAATATTTATTCTAGCTTTGAATAGTTCCCATCTCTCCCACCTTCTGTAATAAATGAGTTTTATGAACAAAGCAACTCTCTGCTAACTGTTAGTTATCTAAAGTGAAGCAAATGAAGGCATCAGTCAGGAAAACTTGCATCCAAGCAAGCCTGCCAAGAAGAGTGCCTTTACAGTATGACCAACCCAAGCACTACTGAACATTGATAACATTGATAACACAGAATTCTTGTACATTTAGAAGGCGAATTCCAAAATTTAATACTCTTCCCGAATTTTCAGTTTGGAGTTCAAAGTTTAATTTCAGACTCAGTCTTTTAGTTTCAACAGCCTTTCCATACTGCCAACTGAAAGATACATCTAAATAACTCAGACAGCTATGAAGTTACTCATAATTAAGTTTATAAAAGAGTTCATGAAGTATATCTCAAAGATCTCAGATAAAAATACTACTTAGGGTGTTCAGTGTCATTTCTCAGAAACTTGCTGCATTCCTGAGCAATGATGGGGCTTGTCTCTAAGTCAAAGTATAATGTGTGTATAATGTTACACAGGCAACATCCAAAAAAGATAATGTCATTACACTGCTCTTCCTATTACTAGTTTAGCAAATGCTTAGAAGCATTTCATAAAATGCAACCAGTAAACATAGTTACATACAGTTTGTTGGAAAATTGATCCAGTTAGTTACTCTAGAAGGAGTTTCAGGAAATAGGTCTTCCCTCGTTTCTGGCTTGTGAGTTTAACTTATCTCACCCTTTTAGTCCTTCCTACTTAAAGCATGTTACTATTTTACTAAACATCTAATAGACATCTTCTAAAATATTTTTTTTAGCTCACCAGTAATAGTCCTGTCAGAATAAAAGATGTACTTCTAGAATGTTTCTATTTCCAGTATTTAGCAGCCTTATAAACTCTGTACAACATCTCCTGTTATGGCAGACAAAATACTCTTGATGCTGATAGAAGATTAGAAATATACTTTTGGTAAACATCTACACAAACCCTTTTAGCTCTGTATCTCCAAAAACATTTGGATCACAAAGACTTCAGCTAACAGCACCACTTAGAATTGCTGGATTCACTCTATCTGAAACACATACATCCGTCACAAAAATCAAAGCAAAATACAGCAAATTGTAGCAAAACCCAATAAATTAGGAAATAATACCACCTCTAGTAAACTCCAGGTGTAAATATTTATTTTAGCACTGACACAATAGTATTTCTTCCTGAGTTCACAACAGGGTCACAAACTACATAAATCTCAAAGAAAAATTGTACCCTCTGAGTGTTTTGTTGTTGTTGGAGTTTTATTTTGTTTGTTTTTAAATTGTACAAAAGAAAAAAGGCAGCCATGAGAAGGAGGCAAGGCTTCCTTAGGACCAATCAGTAACATGAAATTAGGATTTTAAGCACTGGAATGAGACAATCAGGATAGCCTTAGCTGAACAAAGAGTAATTAGTTTTAGTTGTTTTCATTGTATATGCAGTGACCAGGACACAGCTAGTTTCCTTTTTACTGCTTTGGTTTTTCTGGAGTCCTCTGAAGATCTAGCTCATTCAATTCTTTAGCTCATTCTAAAAAAATAAAATCTCAAAGAGATTCCATGAAAAATAAACAAATAATCAGATCTCATATGCATGATCATGCTGTCATTTTCTCTGACTCTCCCAGTGTCTGGCCAGTTAAGTTTGTTATTTGAATAATCCAAATTCTAGACCTCAAAAAAATCATGTGAAAGATCAACTAAAAATATCTCCCTTAAAACTTGTGGAATCACATCTGGTGATACTGATGCATATGAAAGAAACAAAGTATAAAATGTACGAAAATTGAGTCTATAAAGGTATTTTAAGAATTAAAAACCAAAGAAAACAGATCAAGAGAGTAAAAACAGCTCCTTTTATACATTTAGTAATTAGAAAATTATTCACATCCAGTAGTCCCACGCAATCATAGCTAATACATCATTATTTTTGTAGCTCAACAGGGACATTCTAGGCAAGCAAATCCAAGCCAGAAGATCCCAGCGTACTGTAAGGAAGTGCCCTCATGATAACTTCCAGAAATTCTCATGCTCATATCAAAGTAAAAGCTCAAACTTAGAAGGACAATACACTGTCCCTAGCAGTGAATGCTTCTACCCATTGGTTGGTGGGAAGCGCACTTCAGCACTTTTCTTTATTCACAAATAATCATCATTATGCCAATAGCAGAAGTACAGTAATATGATATAAATAGCAAAAAGGTGAAGAGCCTAATTCCCTCCTAAGGTCTGCAATAAAATTTTTAATGATTGCTGCAGTTATCAAACATCAAGAGAAAAGTGAATGTTGAATAGAAATCCAGCTAACTTATTTTTGAATCTACTTCACTAAATATGACTAAAAGAAACAAACAAAAATCTCCCTTTCATAGAATCACAGAATGGCTTAGGTTGGAAGGGACCTCAAGGATCATCAAGCTCCAACCCCTCTGTAGCAGGCAGGGCCACCAACCTCCTATCTTATACTAGACCAGACTGCCTAGGGTCCCACTAAACCTGGCTTTGATGTACACCTTAAAACTACTTTTGCTAGTTCAGAATCTGTCCATCTGCCTTCGTAGCCCTTCATATCCTGTCGTCTTTCTTGCAGGACTTCCTCATGTTTTAAACTCTTACTTAACACGTGTGGACTTCCAGCACACATACTGTGGAAAGCAGGTAAATCAGTAATCTTGGGAAAAGCAGAGAGTAGGTTGGAACAAGGGTGGGATGAGGCTGGTGGCTTCATCACTTTAGGAAAATGTGAAGTTTTACTTATCATGATATTTCTTAATTTCTCTAGGATAGCTATCATTTTCCATTTCTATATATTGTAATAACTTTTGCATCTTGTCCTAACAATTATTTTTCTTGAAATTCTGCATTCTCTTTTGGTGATGTTATATAGAAATTAACTTCCAAGAATGGACATTTTCAATGTCAAAACTATCTCTTATGCTTCTCCTGACTGACCAGCAGATGACAATACAGATTGGCAAGTATAACCCTTGGAAAACATTCAGTTATTTGCATGACCCTTTTTATACAATGTTGGAAGAAGGGTTTCATGCAGTTTGAAATCTCCTAAATTGTTGAGGAGGGGAAGGAAGGAAGGAAAGACTATTAAGAAGTTCATAATCATATAAAGCATAAAAGGTTTCTGCTTCATTTCTTTGTTTACTAGAGGCTTTAAAATATTTTAATTTGTACAATATACCCAAGCCTTGCTGCAATTTTACTTTGTCTTTCCTCCTTAAATTATACGTGAAAAATTCCAGTCTTCTACAAGATGAGAAACTGACAATCTCTGATCAAGCACAGTTGACTCATTTTACAAACAGGCAAAAAAATTCCATTTTAGGGCAATGATATTTAGAGCTTTTTCTTCGGTTGTTTTAATTTTTGTGTCCTTTCATGTCAGCAAAGTTGTGTAATGTCATCTTACCTTAACATTTCTAGTGGGTTGGTCTCGTGCACTTGGTTGCCACACCTGGGACAGTCATTGCTGTCTTCGAAGTGCTGAACAATGCAAGTCTTACAAACTGAGGGACAAAAAAGAAAGAAAAAGAACTTAAGCCAATATCTAAGTAGTGCTTCCTTGAAAACAACCTAATGATGCCAGTTAACTGAGCTAACTACTTCACGTATCACAGATGAAGGAATATTATTTTAAAGCACTAATTGCTTTACACTTCTTGTTCTCAAAGCAATAGCCAGCTCTGCAAGCTCTTTATAAGAGAAAAGTTCACAGAAACTTTACACTGGTTGAAAACACCAATGTTTGCCTTTGGATAGAAATTACAGAAAATACTTAATATTTGAATATTATCATGAAAAAAAGAAAACAAAGTCATGACCATGACAAACTCAGAGCAACAACCTGAATTTAAAATCCAATGAAATGAGATCAAATTAAAGAAGGTGCTGCACTACTGTTGCTTTCAAATGATTAATTGCAGTCTGCAGATTTTACTGCCATTATTAATAAAATGTAACCGGAGCTGACAAGAGCAAATACATCTGCTATTATTAATGCATTAAAACATTGAGGATGGAGATAATCTCTAAACTCCGTTTATTATTACTTTACTTAAACGAGAACTGCAAACTCATCAGCAAATGGACTAAAAAAATAAATGGATTGCTGCAACTGCAATGTGTTTTCTGCTGAAACACTAATTTCTTTCATCAGTTACCTAAAGAATTAATAGCACCACTGAAGTGAATTGGTAAGCTCTAATTATATGACAGTCTTTAAGAACAATCTTGCTGGGTTTTGTTGTTTGTTTGTTTTAAGCAAATGTCACCTAATGTGCTCAGTCTGCACTTATCTGCTTTAGAATGCCCAGAAGAGTTATTACACATCAGCTGACCCTGATAATGTAATGGTATTACATGTCAGCTGACTCTGTGTAGGCGCAGGTTTTTCCAAAGTGGTTTCAGACACTGACTGAAAGGCATGAACTTCATAGCTTTGGTTGCATAGCTCAGCCTGGATCCTGGCATTCTCCCCAAGTGAAATAGCTGCAGCAGTGCTGCATATGTGGTAGATCACTGATGATCTGGTAAAAGGAATACAGAAAGCCCCTAAGTGCTGCCAACCAAGTCATAGAATAGAATGGCCTGGGTTGAAAAGGAACATGATGATCATCTAGTTTCAACCCCCCTTCTATGTCCAGGGAGTGAGGCACGGCCCTCTGCAGACAGGCACTTCCAAAGAGAGATGCAGAAGAGCTCAGTTCAACCCTTAGGACATGAGTGCATTTCTTCTTAAACCAAAGGTGTGAATAATTTAGAACTGGCATACAGATGAAGGAATTTGTAATCACAGAACTCTCCTTATGTCATAGAATTCTTGTAATTTGTTAAATTATTGCACCTAATTGATTTTAGCACGTTTCCTAACACATCCACAGGGTAAGAAATATATTACAGAACACTGAGTGTGATGTTTTGTACCAACAAGATTTCTTTACTTTTCTATATGCTTTTTGTAACTAATATTCTGAAAAAAAATCACATTGCGTCTCACTTGTTGCTGGACAGCAGGGTGCTTGATCCCCTGAGGTCAACCAAGTGACAGAAGCACCAAAGTCACAGCATCACTTTCCCTAGTCATACTTTTTGAACAGATGTAGCTACAAGACATAATGCACTGCAAAAACATACTGTAGGGCACTAATAAAAGCCCAATAAGTGTCCAGAACTGAACTACTTTCAAACAGATCACACCGTTTGAGTTTGTATAAATGTGCACAGGCAGATTTTCATTAGTTGGTCAAACAACATTACTCAATACCCTCCAATAACATTCTAACCCACCTTCAAATGCTTGTTACTATAATTTTACTTTTTTGATACTTCGGTAGGACTAAAGATTGCCCCCCAGACATGGCTCCAGAACATGCGAAGTCATTTGAATTGGAAAAAGAAACAAAAAACAAGCAACACCCAATAATGCTGATGATTACAAATTGTGATATACTCTTCAGGAAAAAGGTAGGATGAAATGAGCTTGCCATTCTGAAACCGTCACTTCCAGCATCAAGTCATTAATTCATCTTGTTATTTTCCAGCAAGCAGAAGCAAGCCAACCACTAAAAGGTCTGGTTCTGAACAACTGATGAAAAAAGAGAAAAAGTATACCATGTGGCATAAAATTTGATGGAGAAGGCTCACTAA
Source organism: Perdix hodgsoniae (assembly GCA_035772895.1). Classification (NCBI taxonomy): domain Eukaryota; kingdom Metazoa; phylum Chordata; class Aves; order Galliformes; family Phasianidae; genus Perdix; species Perdix hodgsoniae. The sequence goes on from JAPSGF010000013.1 coordinate 15,492,414, forward strand.
TTAATAGTAATGTGCATTGTACTCCCTGTAGAAAAGTGAGAAACATTTCAAACTCAGGACTGTGCAGAGAGATTTATTTTAGGCAAGAGTTTTTAAGAGAAGATAGCCTAGAAAATGAAATATTGCCAAAATTGCAGTAATTAACATTGCTGAAAATTAGAACTTTCCTGTTCATTAACAAAGCAGGTGCCTTCTTCCTAATGATAATAAATCAGGAGATTCTGAGTGCATGATTCCTATATATTAGTGAAGCAAAGAACACCAAACAAATAAATGTAGACACTGGGTGTAGGGATGAAGTAAGTCAAAGGTCTAAAGATGAGCCCATTAAGTTTCAAATCAAAGATAATAAAAAGTCTGAAAAAGACATCCTAAGATAAGCATCTCCCAGATGATTTGAATGAGAATCCAGATAACCTTACTTAGCCTGGTTTTCACAAGGAATCTGAAACATGCTGTTGTCACTGGAGCTCTTCAAATGCAGCACATGGTATCTCAATCATGGCAGCTATACTGAGCTGAAGATGGAGATTATATTCTACCTTAGACAAGAGAAAGTGTAACAATTATTGGCAGGAGATGACAATCCTGATAAGAACTACAAGGTGAAGAATCGTCTGCTATCCAAGAAATCCCATTATTTGAAGAAACACAATTTAAACATTTTTTAAAAGCTGAGAAGCTAGTATGATGAAATCATTAAGTCTGATAGTCATAAACAGCCACATGGAAATTCAACCAAAGGTCACTGTGGTAAGTAACATAAGGGTTTGGTTTATTCTAGACCTTTTATGACTTGATTTCACAGAAACCGAGCTAGAGATAACTCCATTTCAATGGAGAACAGCAAGCGAAAAAAATTTTGTTCTGCTATTCCTTTAATAAAGGAAAGAGTTGGTCTAATTTTTTTGTAAGCCTCCTGTTTGGTGATAACAATAGTGTCCCTATCTATTCAGCTTTTCCTACCTGATGCCAATTTTTAACAATTGATAAAGAATTTAAATTTTGGAAAAAGTCAGTATTAGTCACCATTAATTTTGGAACTGACAGGCCTTAAATCCTAGCCATCTCTTCTCATGTGGGAAATCTCTTGCAACAAAGATTCTAAAAAGATTAGCACAAAAACTCCCAGAAAAAGTTTCTCTGTGTTTCAGGAAAGCGATGTCTGAAGTTCCTACTTGCTTTTGGGATATCAAGTCAGAGAACTTCTTGTAGTCTGTGATAAGATGGCAGTAATCCTTTGAAAAGGACTTGTTGATGCACCTTGTAAAGATGTATTAAACTTGACTCTGCTGGACCTTGTGTTTGTTCTTCAAACTGAAAGGACATATCTGAGCCGTGACCTTCATTTACTGCTGGAAGGATTTGATTACTGCTCAAAAGAGCTCTATGCCACAGAACCACGGATAATTAGCATATTTATTTAAAGTCAGGTGATAGACTCCTTAAACCCCACAAATACTAAACAGTGTTAAACATAAAGCCTACTAAAATCCAAACTAATACAACTTGAAGAACTATTTATATAAGCTAATCTATGGAAAGAAATGAAATTCCTCAATATGGATATATTTACATGCTCTCATCAAACATTTTCTGAGAGATGACGACAGCCTTGAAAGCAACATGGATCCAAAAAAGGTACAAATAATCAATAAGAGCTCAGTGTCCAGTGTGAGAGGTCTTGGAGTAGAATACACACTGACACATCATCATAAAGAAATATGAATCGTAAGCCAAACCTACATGGATGTATTCCTTACCCCCAACAAAGATAAAGAGCTGGATCAAGTATTTGTACAGCTAACACAAATCATGAGGTCATCTTGTACCATAAAAAAACGACACTGAAATTGTAAATCAATACTGTCATAATCTAAAACAGAGGTGTTTCTTTTTCCCCCCTTCATGTAAAGTTATGGTGCTAGGAGGATTTCCCTGACAAAAGCCAAATGTGATTTACTGATAGCAATGTAGTAAAAAAGATACACAGATTCTAGCACTCACAAATAATGAACTGATACATGATACTCCTAGGAGGAGGAGGATAATCAACCAGTAATTTCAGATATGATAGGTATAATTTTCCTCTTCTCAATGTAAAACACTGAACATTTGTTAAAGCCTGTCACTTTGAAGCTTCAGAGAACGGGGTGGAGTCTAAGTGCTGGATGAAGGAAAAAGGGACTCATTAAAAAAAAAAAAATAAAATTACAGATATATTTAATTCACAGCTTCAGGGAAAAAAAGAAAGACCTTTCACACTTCTAGTTCAGATTAACAAAATGACATGGTTTGCACTTGCTTTATGGTAGGTTACAGTGATGGTGAACAGGAAGAAGAAAGCAGTTTAACCAACAGCTGCACAGTCTGTAGAATTTTGAGGTTCGTGCATCACATGCCAGTGAAAAGAGGACCTGTTTTTCCTGACTATACTATGACAGTTCAGACGAGCCAAAATAAAACTTTAACTCACAAAAGATGATTCATTACAATTGATAAAAGTATTAGTGTGACATACGCTAATTGGCTGGCAACCATAACATACGACACAATGCTGCATTTCCCAATACAGAGCTATCTGGTTCACACATTGAGATCTTCGTACCCAGCTACAAAATACATATACAAGTGTCAGGACTGTCCCGTATGTCATCTTACACTAACAAAGACATACATGCCTGGTGCACCCATAAATACTGTTTACTGAGAAGAAAATATATTAAAAATATTTATCACCAATAAACCTAAGTAAAGTTGTAACTGCATTTTGCTTCTAAATATCCCACATGAAAAAGTCTAATTAGTTAATTACGGGATAAATTCTTTGTTAGAATTCATCCTTCGAATTCTTCCGAGAAAGTCCTCCCTCAAATTTAAGCACTCCTTCAGCCAGGGAGGAAAGAAAGAATGCAGCATACACACAGCTAGTGAAATATCAAACTCATCTCAGTGATGGCACAGACATGTAACAAGTACTTAATTAGCTACCTTAAAAACACATTAAAAGCACTCACTTTCGGGAAAGGCTCTGCATAAAACCAGGACAAAAACCTTCAATGTACTTAACTGCCCTTCTAAGAAAATAGACACGTGAGACTACTTGCTGTTAATTACAGTTATCAGGCACAGTCAGGCAGATTTCCTTCTGTTAGAAAGCAGAGAGCATTGACCAAGAAAGCTCTCTTGGTTTGAAATCTCTTTCAAGACAAGGCAGATCTGCTAAGCTGCTCCATGCCATTTACTGGAGTGGCCGCAGGACAAGGAACACAGAAGTAGCTCAGCTTGCTTGTCTGAGGGTGTGAAGCTTTGCTGCAGTAAAGTTCTTTTGGGATCTCCTGGTGAGAGCACTAGCTTTTTGGAGCATACAGCAACACCTAAAGAACACTGAAGTTTATATTGAAATTTTCATCTCTGGATGTTTTCCAGACAGAAGGGCATTTCCACAGCTCCTAGATTGTACTGGTTGACAATTTCCTAATGCAAATGCTAGAGAGGCCAGGTAGGAGTAATGCATCACTTCATACCCTCCTCATAGACAGTGAAAACCTGGCAATGAACACAGCCATGTGTGGCAATTTGCCTTGCAGTGACAAGGTAACTGAACTCAGAATTCTGAGTAAGGCAGCAAAGTTAAACAGCAGCTAGGATTCCGAACCTGGAAATGTTTGAAAACTTCACCTTCTTCAAGCACCTTCCAGTCTGAATTCCCAAGGAGGCTGTCGTTAGAAAGAGAGGTACCCAGGAGGGCTGGCTGCTTTTTAAATAACATTTATTTAGATGTCAAGAGCTAAGCAGCCTAATGTACAGGGAATTCTGTCAGAGCTGCCTGGGACACAAGAACTGTTTGCTGCAAAAGCTTCCTAATTAATATGCAAAAAAGAGAACATATTAGAAGGAAGATAGAACAAGGATGGGAAACAAAAGGACATAGTCACTCTGCAGGCACTTAGGGATCAAATCAGGAAGGCCAAAGCATGGCCAGAGCTAAAACTAATGAGTGACTTAGAGGGGATTCTACAAGTAGACCAGTGGCTGTATGAAGCTCACAGAAAACATGGGCCAGCTAATGAATGAGGGAGACAATTCAGGAATAGGTAACATCAAAAGGCCTGAAGTCCTCAATGTCTTTTTTGCCTTCAGAGGCAGAGGCTGCACTCAGATGTCCAAGTGCACCGGAGCGATTTAGGAAAGAGAGGTATGACCAACAGCCAGGAAGCAGCAAGTTAGGGCCTACCTACAAAGACTGGATGCATTCAAATCTATGGGCTAGGTAGGATTCACTAAGATGAAAGCTACCTCCCTAATCACAGTGGTTATATGGGGTGCCTGAGTGGAAAAGGGCAGTGTGTTATGCTCAGCTTTAAGGACAAGAAGGATGGCTGGGGCAACTACAGCTAAATAGCCTCCCCCAACTCCCAGGAAAGACAAGAGAACATGCCATGTCCCTTGGAATCAATGCCCAATCAATTGGAGGGGCAAAAAGGCAATCAGGAGCAGTCAACATAGATTTACAAAAAGGAAATCATGGTTAAGACTGGCAGGTGCCACTAATAACAGCCTATACCATTTGAATGGCAACAACAGAACAGATAGAGCCAAAATTTTCCTAGTAGTGGCAAATGGTGTAACAAAAAGCATGAGTCAAATTGTCTGGGAGGACATTCAGAAACATTTATTCACAAAGTGAATTGTTCAGGTTATTTAGAGAGACTGTGGAGACTCCACACTTGGAAATTTTCACAGCTCAGCTATTCAGAGCCATGGCTCGACCTGTTGCAGTGCTGACAATTAAACCACCTCATATATGAGGTTGGCTGAAACAGATTCACACGTCCCTTCCAACCAACACCTCTGGAAGTCATTTAAACAGTCTGATGCACTGTAGGATGCTAAAGATTGTTCCTTTGGAAAGTCTATTTGCCAGTTTTTCTAAGTGTGCACTGTGCAAAACAACGGAGTGACTTGGGAGAAGATAATGGGACATACCCCCAGCTCACATCTAGCCTGCTTCAGCCAGTAGTGCTTACACGTCCTTGACAATCATGTAAGAGAACAGAAAAAGATCTCAGTACAGTAGGCAAAATCATTCTGGTGAAAGTAGCAAAAGAACAAAGAGGTGCATTTGTAGAATAATGCATTATTCTTGCAGTGTAGTAAGCATTTCCTTCCCATCAAATGCGGGGAAATTCATACCACTGATGCCTAAGTTGCATTTAATCTTTCCAGTAAATAGCGAAACAGCAGAGTTCAGTTGTCTGTCCAACATTTACAAAAAACCATTAGAAACATTGCTTTTAAAAAGACACACATTTTTCAACACAGAACTTCATTACTTAACATTTTTCGGTAAACACAGATGTTAATTAACCACTAACTGATTTGATTACTGTTCATCACGTTAGTTACTATGATCACCAGAGAACATCTATGTCAATACGCACTTGCCATCTCTTCCATAAAAACAGACCACATTCCCAGCATCTAAAGAGTTTACCTTGCTTCTTAAACTGTCCATATCTGCAGATTTGAATCATTTGTACAGTTTTGAATTACAGCAATGAGCAGTGCAAGACAAGCACCAAAGGAGAGTTAAAAGTATTAGAATTTGTGATAACTATTTGGCTGTGGATGAAAAATATCAAATGTCAAAAGAAAAAAAGAAAAAAGAAAAAAAAGTATTCTAAAAGCCAAAGTGTAAAATAATTCCTCATAGTATACTCCTAAATTCTGCAACATACATATCACTTCTTCCTCTACAGACAAAAGGCTTCCCTACCAACATTTGAAGTTCTTTTAAATTCTTTTCCATCATTGTAAGCATCATATATTGGCAACTAGCCACTACAAAGATTCAACACCTTCTTTCTTGTATGTCTACTTAATGAACCCAAACACAGGACATCTTTTGCTGGAGGAGACCTGTGTACCTACATGGAAGCTCAGCGAGCTTCACTTGCACTAAGCAGCTGCAGAATGGGGGGCAGGCAGTAACAGAGCTGTCTTAGCAAACAGCTCACAATCCACAAGTGAACAAAAGCAACAGATGCTGCTGAGAGAAAATGCTCCTTCTGCCATTATTGTTTTGTAATGGGAATGAAAGTAAATAAACAAATAAATTATCTAAACAGAAAAATCCCATTATAAGAACAAAGTGTTGGGTTTTTTTGTTTTGTTTTGTAGTTGTTTCTTATTTTTGGAGTCTGAGATGATTTCTGATTTAACATCTTTGCCTCATCCCAACTTTTTAATAAGTTACTACTGTTCATTAAACTTCAGCCCCAAAAAGAAAATAAATAAATAAATAAAAGTAAAAAAAAAAATAAAAAAGACTAATGCTGGAATCTTTCTATTTTCTTTAAAGGGAAAGATTAACAGTAACAGCTAATATACCTAGCTAATACCCCATTTCATTACCAAATGTTATATGGGTGCTTTGCTTAACTTCTTTCCTCTGGCAGTTAAGTTTCTTCACCAAACAACCTAAACCAAAAGAATTTTATAACCCTTAGCTGATAGTAGACTTGGGAAAAATCTGTTCAAAATTGTTTTTTTTTTCAGAAAGTAAGCTAATAATAAGAATGTTGTAATGGTAAACAATACTGTCTCTGTACCATGAACAACACATAGGAATGACAGGTTTAATTATTTACGTGCTTGATATCCTGGTGACCAGAATGTACAAGGCTTTGGCTTGGTAACAACACAGCATCAAAAGTAACAACTACAACAACAATGTTACACTGAGTGGACAGGAAATGCTACGACAAGGCTTCAAACTGGTATTTACCATAGGTTTTAAAAGGGGAATATTACCAGAAAACACACAGTTCCGGAGAATTTCAACTTTTATTTGGAAATACTCTGAATTGTTAAGAAGGTCCAAACAAGCAATTTTATATTCAAGAATTCATCTAAAAAAAACTTATGCGTATAAGCAATTCCACTTATGGAAGCAAGTCTACTGGGCCTGATAGGATCACTGATACATCCAGCATCATTCATACACTCATGTTTTAGAAGCACTGGGAGCATAAGACAGCCTGAATAATTTCTTCTGAGTCAGTTTCAAAGGGATCTACTCCCTAAGTAAGCATTCTACCCAATTTCAAGTACTTCTACTCACTGTGCCACGGAGGGCACGAAGGAGTTAGGAGAGCTAGGCCCAACCCAAGTGGCTGCGTGCACTGTGGTACACCAACAGTCGCACTGCTTCAGTTTCAAAGCGGTGCAGCCTCATCATCAGAGCACCACACCCAATCAACAGTCTCATTCTGAGCAGGCTGCGGTGACACACGTGTGTGCTGTGCCCAGCACCACCACCCCGCTCAGGGGGGAGGAAAGGGGCATCCTCGCCCTAGGGGATGCTGAGGAAAGCATCCACAGCCTCAGTTGTACTCAAGTAGCAGAGGTACACCCCGCCACAAATCACCGAGTTCACCACCAGCAAACAAAGCTCGGCACAGAGGTCCAAGGAGACATCAGTTGAAACTCGCAGGGGTGCCACTTACAAAGGACAGATGCACTGTGAGGTACTTACAGGTGTGGAGGCACTCCGTGACCGTGGTGGGCTTGATGAGATAGCCTTTGCAGATGTAACAGGTGATGTGAGGATTGAAATCTTTCACCAAGTGTTTCCTCTGCGCAGCCATTCGTGGGGCAGGACGGGCTGCCGGAGTGCCGGGGGTCAGGGAGCGGATCCGGGCGGTGCTGCCGCCCGCCGTTCAGGAGAGCTGCGGTGCCGCTCTGCGCAGCGGGACTTTTCCAGGCATTTGCTGGCGGTGCGGGAGCTCTCACGGGGCCGCGGCTCGCACCTCCCGCCGCGGCGTCAGGCGAGCCATCTCGGGACCTGCAGCACACGTGGAGACAGAGCCGCGTGAGCCGGCGGTGCGGGCCGACGCCCGCTGACACGCGTCGCCATCGGCCTGCCGGGCGCGCGGGTCGCCGTTTATGTAACCGCGGCGGCCGCTCCGCAGCCGAGCCCCGGCCCGCCCCGCCGCCCTCCCGGGGCTTCGCCCGCCGCGGGGTGACAGGTGCAGCTCCCGCCCGCCCCGCCGGGGCCCGCGGCCGTTTCGCCGCCCGCCCGGCCCCGAGAGGCGCGACGCGCTCCGCAGGCCTCGCCGGGCCCCCGCGGGGAGGAGCCGTGCCCTTCCTGCCCCCCCCCCCCCCCCCCCCGGCCC